>JAVJIF010002810.1:0-108495 GCA_038442645.1 Agave tequilana
CTTGAGGTTGAGACGCGGGTTTTGAGCCTACGCGCCTTGGTTCTGAGACGCGGGTTCGGACCCTCGCGTCTTGAGGCTGAGATGCGGGTGTCGGGCCCACGTGCCTTAATGCTGAGACGCGGGTTTGGACTTTCGCGTCTTGATTGTCACATTTAGCCTTGCGTCTGGATCTTGGATCTCTGCGTTTTGGTGGCTTGTCTTGGTGATTTTTAGACAGCCTACAGAACCCCCTCCAAAGTTTTCGATATTCCGCAGTTAACTGGGACGAATTTCGAAATACTTATATTCTAGCTGCATTTGCCTTCATGACTAGACTGTTAATGCTCCGGGTTTGATCTATTCTGGAGTTGGTCTTCGTGAGTGTACTGTTGAACTCTTTGAAGCCACCGGAGTTGATCATGTTGAGTGTCTAGATACACAGTCTAAACCTCCCCGTTTGCTTTTAAGTCTGTCACGGGTGTGCTTTAAGCCAGGAGTGGTTGGTCTTCTGCTTGTGCCAGTGTACTGTTGAACTGGTTCGCAGAAGCAGGGACTGAACGCGGGTTCCTTTTTGAAAAGCAGAGATGAGACTGCTTTAAAGACGCGACTTCTTAGCGAGACGCGACCTTTTGGCAATGGAAACGCGACTGATCTTCATAAGGCAGACGCGATGTTCAGCTGAAGACGCGAACTTCGGAGAGACGCATTTTGAATATAGACGCGATTGTCTGAGCGCATTTATGGCGATGCTGACAGGGCATATCCATCGAAGAGACATGGCCGTCGGGTGCGAGTCCGTGCCACGTCATGATTGCGCTGCCAGTTGGCCTGGGGAACCGACGGGATTTCACCTTTTGGCGCGCGGATTTCCTGGCTCATTAAATGATCCGTGCCACGTGTCGAGCGACGATTCGCTGCAGAGTCGTGGCGCATGATCTTCTCTGTGCGTTAAAGTGATTTTGTTCCACGCGTCGAACAGAGATTCGCCGCAGAATCTTCTCGGGCCATACGCTGCGTATCTTCGCGAATCCTTGTGCCTATAAAAGGCCACAGTTGGGAAGATTCCTCTTCTTCTCCGAATGCACTCGCTGATAAAATTAAGAAAGAGATTTCCCCTTCTGTTCATCTGTTTAACCTCGGATTGAATTAGCAATGGCACCCAAGACCAAGCCGACTGCTTCTTCTTCAAAGGCGACCGTCGCCGAGGCCCGGAGGGGCAGCTCCTCCTCTGCGCAGGATGTTGTTCTCCAAGGTCTCCAAGGTAAAATGCCTTTTAGGCGTGAATTTCGCCATTAAGGAAGTTCAAAGAAACCCTTAAGAACCCTTAACACACAAATTTAAATCGTGTTTGATTCCAGACGCAGTCTTTGGGTTGATAACCGAGGCGCGGGTTTGATGACCCGGTGCCATTAGGTCCTGCCTTTTGGACCCTTCACTTAGAATATTTCTAATTGTGAAGGGTTTAAACGCGGACTTTGATCCTTGCGTTCTGAAACATCAGGTGCTGGTTCTTACGGTCTGGCGCCTGAGTCCAAGTACTTGAATCTCATAAGTCTTGGTTTGCAAAACGCGGATCTTGCAGGTCTGGACGCGGATTTGATAATTCCTGCGTCCAGTATCTCCTCTGCGTTTGAACGTGGATTCGCAGGTCTGGACGCGGGTTTGATAATTCCTGCGTCTAGTATCTCTTCTGCGTTTGGACGGATGCGCAGGTCTGGACGCGGATTTGATAATTCCTGCGTCCGTCCTCTTCACTTCGCGTCTGCGTGGACGTGGATGCGCAGGTTCTGGACGCGGATTTGATAATTCGTGCGTCCAGTGTCTCTTCTGCGTCTGGGTTATGAACACTTAGCATTTTTTTCTTGCTTTTGATAAAGTATCTAACTAAGTGTCCTTTTTTTTTGCAGCGCCACACCTTACTACTTTACTCGCCAAGACGCGCCACTTTGGACATGTAGGTGGTGCTGACCGGGACTTGACCTTTGTGCTACAAAAGACTGTCCCTGTGACTGCTGACCAGTCGCAGGCTCGTGAGGAGAGGCTCTCGAATGTTGACATGAGGACTCTTCGGGTGCTTATGACCGATGCAGCATTCACAACGGATGCTGGCATCAAGCTGGAGAAGCCTGCCTTCTTCTTCGGAGATCGTATCCACGATGGCGGCTATCGCGTGTATGACGGAACTTACAAATGGCTCCGTCAAATAAGGGGTGGAAGATTCTTAATTCCGGACATGGAGAGGATGTTCCCGCTGTCCTATTTCCAGCACATGTCTGTCCCTCGAAAGATGGATGGGACCTTTCTCGATATGTCCCTGAGATTACTCTCGGTGATTTGGGTTCCCATAAAGTACACCGTCATGATAGCCATGACAGGTCGGTTATCGGCCTTTTCCCTGGGTCGCGCAAGTCTGAGGTTCCGGCTGGAGAGATATCACAACTTGGCACTACCTTCCTCAACGCATTCATGGAAGCGGAGGGTGATTATCCGGTTGGGTTCCGTGCGCCTGGGTGGGTCCATTCCACGGAGAACTATTGGTGGGCAGGATGGTCGGCTTTGTCCTTACCGAGCTCGGGATCTGCTAAAGCGTGTGGGACTGTACTCGGCAGTCAGGGCCGTGCAGTGGGGGATCCCTCAAAGCTCTCAGAACTTCTTCGGGGTTCTAGAGCGTTATAATTCTTTGACGGGGACGTTCTTCACTCCGGTCGGGGAGATGGGCCTCGCTCTGCACGAGCTGCATGAAGTCTCAGGATTGGCAACAGGGGACATTCCCTATGAGGAATATGTCCCGACCATTGTGGAGCTTCACCTTTTGAAGGAGGAGTATCCCCTAATATATGAGACCTACTGGGAAGTGCTATGTCACTTCCACATTTGCGGCCATATAACCAAATGGCGGTCGCAGGGAGTCAAGCAACTGTCTTGGGCCAGTTACTTGTTCAACAACGTCAACACCAAAGACCATCTGATAACCCGATTGGCTCCCAGCTCCGATAGGGAGATTGAAGACAGGATCGACCAGGCTTCTGACAGTTTCTACACCACGGAGTCGAACGAGGACGGTTTCGACCCTGACTTGGTTTTTGAAAGCTTTCACCATCAAGCCCGGACCCCTATCTCCGATCGGGCGCTGTTGGCGGGCTTTCTGATGCTGTGGCTGAATCGTTGTGTGGTGCCCACGCTGCCACATGAAGTTATTGTTGCTGACGTGGTGTACCCGGCGGTGCTCCTGGCTCATGGCAACCCCATAGCCCTTCTCCCGGCCGTGGCGGCTGGTATTCAGAGCGGGCTGCGGGCGCTAGCTAAGAATTTCTGCGAGCCACCGAAAACTGCAGACTCCGAGGGAAAGCTGTATGTTGACTCAGAGGGGAATCCGACGGTGAAGCGTCCCAACCCTCGGGTCGAGCTGCTTACACGTACCTCATGGCTTGGTACGTGATGCATTGCCCTTCCTTGATGACGGCGGTGCGTTGGAGGGAGAGTTCTGTCCCTTTTGTACAGCGGTTGGAGGGTTCGAACTGGCGTGATCCTTATATATATTACGTCCGGAAGTGCCTTTCAGACCCTGCGAACTACCAGCTCAATCGTTGCCTCCCCCAGATCCCTGGTGCATCTTTCGGGGATCTACTTATTGATTCCGCGGGCCCAGATGATTTCACGAGGTTATCCACGGGAGCCTTCTGGTGGTTGCTCAATATTCGGCCCGGATATGTGCTTTTCCGGCAAGGGACGTCATGCACCATTGAGCCGTACATGCCGAATCGCTTCGCTCGACAGTTCGGCTATGATCAGCTCTATGTCGGGAACCCCAATGCTCGACTCGCCTTCGAAGGGAACCTGTTCGAGAGTGCGGGCCTGGGCCTGGTACTACAGTGTGGCTGGAGGGACGGGAGCAACTTTCCGTCTACCTCTCGAGGGGCCCAAGTGCCATATGAGCCTCAGCTTCTGCACTTGGTACTCCCAAGCCATCCAGACACCAGACTTTTTTTGGCGTCTTCATGCATCGAGGGCATCAATGCAAGTCTCGAGGCAAGGACAGAGTCCGGTAAACCGTCGAAACTCGTAGAACAGTACCTGAAGGCCAGAAGGAGGTCGGGAGAAGAACGAGAAGGGAGCCACGAGCCACGGAGCCACGACCACCAAGGGCGGAGCCGCAAGCGACTAAGGCGGAGCCGCGAGCAACAAGGGCAGAGCCGCAAGCAACTAAGTCTCGACAGGCGGTGAGCAAGCGTCGTCAGGGCTCTACTTCCACTGCTGGGCCTGCCCGTAAGAAGGTGCGGAGAGACTTGGCGCCAGCAGTTTCTCTACCAGCGACCATCCCTTCTGGTGTCAGGGAACTGTCGACAGCTGTGGTTCCACCGGCAGTTATCCCTTCTGATGTTGGGGAACTGAGGAGGAGGATATAGCTGAAAAAAGAAACTCCTCTAGTCCGTGTTCCCAGGTCGCTTAGCAGAGACCACGGGTCTGCGGAGGAAGGGGAGCTCGTTGATCGATCCACCGCCACTGACGAGGATGAGCAGCTAGAGGTCGACATCATGAGCGGAGGAGATGTCGATATTCCGGGGATTTTAGCTCATCCCGAGCCTTCTTCTACTCATGAAAGAAGAGATGAGGCATAGCAGTCGGGGTCTCCTTGTGTCTTCATCTCCAGTCCTCGGGCAATTGATCCCAGTCCTACCACTGGGGTAATTGGAGGCAAGGCTCGGTTGCAGAGCTTCCTCGCGTTGAGCTGTCTTCTTCCTCGTACTCAGGGGAAAGCGAGTTTGAAGACGAGGTCGACTACGGTGATGAACCCACTCTTCCTGATCCGAGCAAGTTCTCCCATATCTCGGAGGAAGAAATGTACGGGGGGAACCGTTGACGGCGCCATCACCGTTGGCGACAGTTGCTCCCATTGCAGGTACTTTCACCGGATTTCCTCTTTGGTTTTGAAGAAGGTGTCTTAACATTCTTCTTTTACGCTGCAGGGTTGGCTGAGGATGCCGAGACTACAACCTCCTCGCATATCGAGGAGATGGTAAAAGAGGTGACCCAGCTCGAAGGAGTTGAGGCTTCGGTTGGCGAGACAACTTCGGAAGGGGCAATTGCGGAAACTAGGGAGCCCTCCGCTTTGCCGGAAAAGGAGGTACCCACTGAGGCTGGGGAAGCTCTCACTCTGCAGAATTCACCCAAGGGTTCAATATCTCTGGACCTCCCAGGTGGTAAGGAAGTTCTGATATTTTGAATGTTTCGCTTTTCACCTTTGTGGCTAATGTTGTGGTCATTTGCAGAGAGAACTAAGGGGGCTCAGGTGGAGAGTCCAATGATTGATATCCCTCCAGAAGGCCACACGGCTCAGGTCTCGGCTGAAGTTTCTGAGGAGGAGGTTCCTGCAGAGATAGCACCTCTGGAAACGCCCGAGGCTACTTCTGCTCTAGCCGTATCGGTGGTCAGCACAACTCTTGTGCGAGAAGATCCGCCTTATCCCGTGACAGAAAAGGGGTCGGGAAGCTTCCCAGGTGGTGACGATATGGGGGAACTGGCACGCCAGATGGTGCAACAATTCTTTGCTTCGATGGGATCATGTATTGATCTCATCTTACGTGGAAGCAGCTCCTTCAATTTTGCCCAGACGCTTCTCAGAAATCTGGCCGAGAACGTCGAATTAACCGGAGGCCCCTCACTTGCCCAGGCGTGTCTGCGGGTGGTGGAGCAACTGGGAGACGACCTGCACGAGCTGAAGTCTTTGGAAAATGCCAGCTCTTCTAGTGAGGCCCAGGCCACCCTAACCCGACTCTTAGCTGCTCAAGAACAAGAGCGACAGGAGGCAGAGGCACAAATAGATGCAGAGATCCGCAGCCTCGAATATTCCCAGGCTGAATGTCAGAAACTAACTGACGATTCAAGGGAATCCGAGATTGTCATGCAGAGCACGGAGTACGTCATCATCAGTGCTCGGGACACCATTGCCAAGGCTCGGGACACCATTGCCAAGGCAGAAGCTGTGCTTGCGATCAATGAGAAGAAGCTTGTTACCATCAAAGAGGAGCTTGCGGAGCAACAGGCGGCTAAGGCGCGAGCTGAAGAGAGTCTGTCTCTACATTCTTCCAGGGTGGAATCTCTGCGAGCGCAGCTGGCTACAAAACCCTTCCTATCTGAAGAGGAGCTGCGGGTCCAAGCCATGATGGAGGCTGAAAAGGCACGTCAGATCAAGATGCATCATCTCAGGGAGCAAATCCGTTCCTTGGCGAACCAGGACATTTAGCCTTCTTTTCTTTTTTTTTTTGTAAAGAAAAGGACACTCTATTTATCAGAGTGTTTGTATCCACTTTTGATATAAAAAGGACATTTTTTGTTCCATCTTCTTTGCTTAGCTGTGGATGAATCCAACTTCTTGATCACTGGCTGTGAATACTGAACTTAGGTAAGACTAAGTTCTTTTAATGAAACGCAGCATCGACTCGCGGCCTCTGTTCACAGGGAGACGCGGGTATCAGTTAGAAGAACTTGGGCAGAACCAAGTTCTTTAGGCGAAACGCAGCGTCGATCCATAGGGAGACGCGGCCATGAGTTCAGAAGGACTTGGGCAGAACCAAGTTCTTTTGATGAGACGCAGCATCAATCCATAAGGAGACGCGGCCATGAGTTCAGAAGAACTTGGGCAGAACCAAGTTCTTTTGATGAAACGCAGCGTCAATCCATAGGGAGACGCGGTCATGAGTTCAGAAGACGCGGCATCCGTCTGTAGGGAGAGACGCGAATCTGCTTCGCTAGGAAAGACGCGGATCAAGCAGACGCGAGGGACGCAGCCTTGTGCATTTTCCATTAATCCCAAAATGGACTAAGTGTTCTCCTTTAAAAAGGACCCCGTTTGCTGAGGGGACGCGACTTTGCATCACGCGGACATTCCTCTAGGACGCGGGTGATCGTCATCCAATCTGGGGAGGGGACGCGAATTTTGGATACGGTTCTTCAGTCTGCGTCTTGGTGTAACCTCCCAGGCGTTACATACAGCCTGTCATAAAGATTTGATGTGATCTTCAAATCTCTATTGATGATCGGGAATGCAGATTTTCCGCTGTTTCCCGAAGCGGTTATCCACGCGTCGGCTTCTTATGGTCTTGAGCGTTAATTCCCTTTAATGAGAAAACCGATGCGGGTGGTTGGAGATTGGCGCCTGCGACGGTTTTCGAAGCGGCGTTACACGCGTCAGTCCCTTATTGGACCTTGACAATCGTGCGGTCATTAAGGCCGGCGGTTCAGATTAGGAGATCATTAATTGCAGTTATCGGGGGCTGCCTATAAATAGGGCGCACCCTCTCCCTTCAATCCAATCTTTGGACTGTTTTCTTTTTGAGAGCGAGCGCTCTGAGAACCTTCATCCTCTTCAGAGTATTGTCTCCATGGATGAGGATGGCTCTGTGGATGAAGATGACCCAGGGCTTGTATGCTCCTGTTTGGTCTCTTCGGGGCAGAGTGTCTCTCTGATCATCTTGCACGTCCGCGTTTGGACGCAGAGAGCCCGACTCTTGGTAGAGGCCTCTGTTGGTACGCCGTCCCGATTAGCCATGATATTTTAATCTACCACGGCCTGTACCTTGGCATCATCATTATCTGGACCCCCTCACGAAGTCTGTGTTGGTGCATTCCTTCTGAAATTTGCGCCACAGACTTGAACTTCTCTGGACGCGATGCAGGGGTCTTTGGCACTTGGCGCTGGCTTTGTTCACAAAGCTTGCGTTTCAAAGCCACTGTCTTAGCGCGTTTTATGGCTACTGCTTTGGACGAATTCTAAAAAGGTTTCAGACCCGAGCCTTGCAACTCTTGTTCACTCAACAAGGAGATGGCAACTTTCGGCGTCTGTGCCTTTTCGGCGTCTGTGCTTTCGACTTGGGCGCAGAATGAGACCGCGTTTTGATTCGCGTTTGTCTCTGCTGACGCAGCAGTTTGGCTCACTGCGTGGGTCATTCCCGCGTCTACTTGGCTGACTGCGTGGATCATTCCCGCGTCTGCAGTCTGCATTTGCGACTTAGTTTTTCTCTGTTGAAACATACTAAGTTGCAGATTGTTCTGATTCCTTTGTTTCATTCCTTGCAGGTAGACTTGCTGGTTTGCTGGGCCCCTGGAAGGATGCTTTGGCCGGCGAACTTGTTCGATGTTCACCTATAAGAGAGTATATTATGGTCCTCGTCACCTATAAGAGAGTATATTACGTCTCTGACGAGGACCCAACCCTCGCCAAGGTCTCTTCAGATCTGCTTCGCCATTCATGCCTGCTGGCAAGAGATGGTCAGGCTATGCATGACGGCGATGAGGGTTCCGGTGGTTGTGGTGGCGGACAAGATCCTCTTCCTTCCCACTCCAGAAGTGACATCAAGGACAGTCTATGTCCGTTGGATGGCCTGCTAGGGAAAGAGACGCTCCTGAACGAAGGGTTGCAGGACTTTCTATTGCCACCAGACCTCAAGAACACCATTGCTCTTAGCTTAGTCAGCTAGGGCGCTTTCAATGTTTACATCATGCATTGTGGTGTAACCAGCTTCATTGTAGCCACAAAACATCGCGCACTTGGAATCAGACGCGGCTTATAAGGAGTGAGTGCAACCTCTAAGAGAGAGAGAGGGACTTCTTTGTACTCCTTAATTGTAACACTCAATCTTATTGTACAAGAGAGCGTTTTTACTGTAACACTCCATCTTATTGTATAAGAGAGCGTTTTGTATCACTTTCATATGTTTGGAAATAAATAAAAGTGACACTTTTCTTTTTGCCTCTTTCATTGTCTTGAACTTTTTTGTCTTAGACTCGTAGAAGCAAAGAATCTTTGACTTTGTTAAAATTATGATGGTAACTTTAATAAGTCAAATTTTGTAAGAAAAGATCCTATTTCAGGAACTCTCACAATACTGTCAGAGGTGTAATATTAACTTGACAGAGATGAAATTTTTGATGAACCTGCCACTTTATAAGAGAAAGTGACAAGTATAATTGGTACCCCCAGGGAGGGTGAACTCTGATCAGAGGTTAGAAAACTTAATCGAGTTCAGCTGGGGATTTGATGAAAACACTGTTAATTGGTGTAATATTAACCTAACAATGTTTTTAGGTGGACTGTTATTCTATTGAAGAGAATAACAAGTGAGATTAGACTCGTGGAGAGTCTAGGAAGGTTTGTTACCATCAGAGGTGTGATATTAACTTGACGGGTTGAAAGTGGTCTTGTCGGAAGTGTAATGTTAACTTGACAAGGATGCGAGTCAGAGGTGTGATATTACCTTAACTCAGAAGTATTTCAGTTTTGTTTAGGAAAAACTGAGGATGTCACTGCCATAGGTGTGATGTTTAACTTAACAGTGAGGTAATGCTAGAGGTGTAATGTTGAACTTAGCATTGGTCATCTCGACTTGGACAAGGAAGTCGAGGAAAGGTCATGGCCATAGGTGTATTGTTGAACTTAGCGATGACTCAGATGCTAGAGGTGTAGTGTTAACTTGGCATCATTCATTTCAGCTTCGATGTGGAAGACTGAAGAAAAGTGACTGTCAGAGGTGTAATATTAAACCTGACAGAAACTTGAAGTACTGCTTAGAGGTATAATGTTAACTTAAACAGTAGTTTTGTCAGAGGTGTGATATTAACTTGACAAGAATTGGCTTGAGCCGAAAACAGTTTAAGGACCTGTCATTCTATGGATGAGAATTGACAAGTGAGATTTGAAGTGCCAGAGGTGTAGTGTTAACTTGGCAAAATGTAGAGTTGACAAGCAAGATTTGTACTCTACAAGGGGTATCTCATTACCAGAGGTATGGTGTTAACTTGGCAACGATTGTTTTTTTGTGGTCCTACCATTCTGTGGATGAGAATTGGTAAGGGATTTTGGAGGAAAGAGTGGAATCAAGTCCACTTAAGATTTTTAGCAAACCCCCAGCTATCAACGGATTTGAGGTGCCTTTACCAACTACCGTTTGAGTTGGGCTAGCCATGCTATTCCCCTCAGCATGATGAGTTGTCGAAGACTTATGTTGGGCTTAAAAGCCAACATTTTCCTCTATCCTTAGCCGTTGGAGGCGTCGGATGTTAATGAAGAAATTCTTCTTGCTTTGATCAGAGGTGTACTATTAACTTGATCAGCGGAAGAATACCATCTAAGGATAGTACTTCTTCAGGAATCTGCCATTGATTGGCATCATAAGTGTATCGCCATTCGAGGTTATGAGGCGATATGATCCATTCGAGTAGACTGACTCTACCACAAATGGTCCTTCCCATTTGGGTTGGAATTTTCCTTTTGTCTTGTGCGTCATCACCATGGGTCTTCTGACGGCTAAGACAAGATCGCCTTTCTTGAAAGTTCGTACTTTAACTTTCTTGTTGAAGGCTCTGGTGATTCGAGCTTGGTAGAGCTCGATTTGCTGTTGGGCTTGCAGACGCTTGTCGTCTAAGGCCTCCAGTTCCTGGAGTCGCTGTCGATGCTTCTCCTCTGTCGTCATCTCCGCTGTCAAGGCGACGCGTAGAGATGGAATTTGAATTTCCAGGGGAAGCACGGCTTCACATCCGTATACCAAGGAAAACGGCGTGGCCTTTGTCGGGGTTCGCACTGTTGTGCGATAGGCCCATAAGCATTCGCCTAGCTTGTCGTCCCAGTCGCGTTGACTCTTCGAGACAAACTTTTGAGAAGCTTGCCAATGGTCTTGTTGAAAGCTTCTGCGAGGCCATTAGCGGCAGGATAGTATGCCGTTGAGGACACACTCTGGATTCTGAACTTAGCGCAGAATCTCTGGAATGCCTGGCTGATGAACTGGGGTCCATTGTCATGGACAATTCGCCGAGGTACGCCGAAACGGTAAATAACGTGATGTTTCACGAACTTGATTATGTTCGACGACTTGACCTCCTTCAAAGGAATGGCTTCAGCCCATTTGGAGAAGTAATCGGTTATTGCAAAATAAACCGATGTCCTTTTGATGAAGGTGGGCTGATAGGACCAACCACGTCCATGCCCCACATTTCGAATGGCCAGGTAGAGGCCGTAGAGTGGAGGTAGCCTGGCGCTTGATGGATGAAATCGCCATGCACTTGGCAGGCGTGACATTTCTTGGCATAAGTGACGGCATCGGCAATCATCTTAGGCCAATAGTAACCCAATCTTTGGAGTCGATGTGCCAGTTTTGGGCCAGGTTGATGGGCTCCGCACGTACCGTCGTGGGCCTCTTTCAATACCTCCTGGGCTCTTTTGGTGAGAGGCACCGGAGTAAGATCCCGTCATGCGACCGACGATACAATGTTCGTGTAATCGCATTATAGTAAAACTTAGGGGCTTTCCTTCGAATGGCAGCCGCCTCTTTGGCGTCCTCAGGCAGGATGCCGTACAAGACATAGTCGATGTAGGGGAATCGCCAGTCTTTAAGCTCTAGACCGGTCGACAATTCCAGCACTTCTTTGCCTCGACAATCTCCCTTTGACTCCTGATAGTCCTCGAGAGTATTTTTCGGGCAATGCAAGTCGTGGCTGTAGACGAATATTTTCTCCATTGCTCCAGCTGGAAGAGCTAGGGAGGCTGCAAGGGATGCGAGTGCATCGGCGTGCGCATTTTGCCTGCGCGGTACATGGTCGATGTAGAAGTTAGCAAACCCCTCGGCCATGCGGATAGTTGCGTTGTAATAGGGTACTAAGTCTTCATGTCTGACTTCGTACTCCCCGCGAATTTGGCTGACGATGAGTTTAGAGTCACCGTATGCCTCGAGATTTTTAACGCCAATCTCATCGGCGAGCTGCATCCCGATCAATAGAGCATTGTACTCCGCCACATTGTTGGAACAAGGCTCCGTTAGCGAGACAGCTCGGGGGATCACATAATTTTGTGGGGAGACAAGTACTACTCCTACCCCCGCCACTACATGTCCCTTGGGGCTTGTCCTTGATGCACCGTCGAAGAAAAGTTACCACACTTGACTTTCGAACGATGTCTGAGTCAGGTAGACTTCGGCCACTTCGTCTGGGAGATCCTCGTAGACTTTGGCTGCCCTCGGATCTGGGTGTTCAGCTAGGAAGTCTGCCACCGCTTGTCCCTTAATGGCTTTTGCGGCAGAAAGTGCATATCATACTGGGATAGCAACATGGCCCATTTTGCCAGCCGGCCATTTAGTGAAGAAGGCTTTGTCATAAGTAACCTCAGGGGGTTGACTTTTGATATGATATTTATAGTCTGGCCTACCAGATAGTGTCGCATTTTCTGAATGGCGAACACTAGTGCCAAACATTCCTTCTCGATCGGGTTGTACCGATGTTCGGCTCCGATCATTGTTCTACTCAGATAGTAGATTGCCTGTTCTCGTCCTTCTTCATCATTCTGAGCTAGTAGAGCTCCCAAAGAATGGTCCATTGCCCGGACGTACACCAGGAAAGGCTTTCCGGACACCGGGGCTGCAAGGACTGGTGGTTGGGTGAGGTATTGTTTGATTTCCTCAAACGCTTGTTGGCAAGCATCGTCCCAAATGAACGAGACACCCTTCTTCATCAACTTAGCGAAGGGCTGGCATCTTCCGGAGAGGTTTGAGATGAGCCTGCGAATGTACGCCAATCGACCCTGTAAACCCCTAAGTTCCTTGAGGTTTCTCGGGGGTTGCATCTCTTGGATAGCGCGGACTTTCTCCGGATCCAAATGGATTCCTGTGGAAGTTACAACAAATCCTAGGAATTTGCCACTGGCTACCCCCAGGAAGGACTTGGTGGGGTTCATCTTCAATTGATGAGCCCGCATGATGTCGAAGACCACCTTCAGATCAGCTATGTGATCTCCTTTAATGCGACTTTTCACCGCAATGTCATCGACATAACATTCCACCGTTTTGCGCATTTGCTGATGGAAAATGGCATTCATGGCCTTTGGTAGGTTGCCCCCGCATTCTTCAGTCCAAAAGGCATGACAGTATAGCAATATACCCCTAGAGGAGTCCTGAAGGAGGTATGCTTTTCATCATCAGGATACATTTTGATTTGATTGTATCCTGAGAATCCGTCCATGAGGACATTCGTTCGAATCCACAAGTATTGTCAATCATAACATCTGTGATTGGCAATGGGAATTCGTCTTTGGGGCAGGCCTCGTTTAGATCGCGGAAGTCGATGCAGATCCTGATCTTCCCGTTCTTCTTAGAAACGGGGACGATGTTGGCTACCCAGTCGGGATGTTGTTCTTCCCTGATGAAGCCAGAATCAATAAGTTTTCTGACTTCTGATTGAATTGCCTCCATTATTTCTGGGTGAAACCGTCGCTGTTGTTGTTTGACAGGCTTTACGTCCGGATTGATGTTGAGGCGGTGCATGGCCACTTGAGGATCAAGTCCTGGCATGTCCTCATAATTTCAGGCGAAGACGTCTATATACTCTTGTACAAGAGATATTAGATCCTTCTTCTCTGAAGGTGACAGGCCGTCACTTATGAAGATGGGCTTAGGGTTAGCCTCATCTCCTAGGTTGATCTGAACAACCTTGTCTTCTGTGGGTGGCTCACGCTGTTCAAAGCGGGTATCCCAAAGAGCATTTAAATGTTTGATCCAAGGATCTGTATCAGATTGGATCATTTCTTCATTTCCATCTTCCAGGTGGCTTGCCGAAACCATGTTCACTGAAAGTTTCTTGAAGATGTTGCCGACACTGACATCTGACTCCCAAGATGATGTGTCTGAAGAGTAATCGTTGCTCGACAATTCTTGAGAATCGGAGGCTGATGGGACCGGAGTTGATACATAGCCCAACCCCCGGCGCGTCCGATGATAATAATCGGGGGCCTTCCCTTTCGGCACAAAGGATCGAAGTAGCGTTCTCCTTCCTTTGCCGAAGTTCAACCCGGGTCTGTTGGTTAGATCATACCCCATGCACTTCATCATTTTGAGCGCTTTTGGTTCATAATGACTGAGCTGAGGGGATTCCTCCTCACTTTCCGATTCTTCGCGGGGCGTTGGTTCAGTCGTCATTCGCCCAAAAAGGATTGGTTTTTGGCCTTTTCGTCTTGTCGGAACCATGAATATAGATTCCTGCGCATCACCATTATCCTGGTATGTCCTGAAAGATGATTTTACTGGTACATGCAATGATGTCAAAGCATCCATTGCCGACCAGATGTCATCGTCTACGTCGGTACTAGTATCCGACGGTATTGAATCGGATGCACACGCAGAAAAATACTCAAAGTCTAAATTCTCATTAATATACCAACCGCCTTCATCGTCGGTGGTATTATCAACATCGAGCTTATTAGTGCTCTTTACAAGTGGTTCCAACTTCCACAGGCACTCTTCTTACTCGGGCTCAGTGTCAGCCTCATTACCAGAGTCTGGCACCTCCAGTTGCGGGGTTTCATCCACCGGATCCTGATATAGGAGGGAGTCCGTGAAATAATTTTCGACCCCCTTAAACGGATACCTTTCGGCAACCAACGTTTGCACCTTCCCACTCGCGTCAATGTATTTCATGACTTGGTGAAGAGTGGAGGGAACGATGGAGTTGCGGTGGATCCATGGTCGTCCCAGCAGCAGATTGTAGGAAGTGTCGGCATCGATGACGTAGCACATCACCTCCGACTTGAGGCTCCCAATCTGGCACTTGAGCTTGATCTTCCCCATCGGACGGGTGCCGTTGGCATTGAACCCGTAGATGGTCGTCTGTGTAGGGCTCAGACGGTGGGTAGGGATGCCGAGGTGTTGCATGACTCGGCGGGGCATGATGCTCAATGCGGACCCTGGATCTACCTGAATGCGGTTCACCTCAGATGATCCGATATAACCTGTGAAGTACAGGGGTCGATCATGCTTCCCTTTAACCTGCATATCATCTGCCGTGAAGGTAATGCAGGGAGCATTCTGGGAGGTGTGGAGACAATTCTCTACATCTTCCTTCTTTGGCACCTGGGTCATAAAGACCTCAGCATTTGCCAGAGCTTCTTGTAGAGCCTCCCTGGTCGACTTTGATAGTCTTAGAAGCTCATACAGGGTGATCCGCGCCGGGATGTTGGCCAATTGAGCGAAGACATCAAAGCGGTAAGGCGTTGTGGATCCTTCCGCTATACCCTTTTGAAGAGCTCGAGAGAATCGAGTCTCTTTTTGTTTCTCCACTGGTGGCTTCGTGGAGGGCCTAGTTAGCTCTGCAGCCGGTTGTGGAGGGTTTGCCGCCACTTCGCCGTACTGCTTCAAGTAGGGCTGTCCTGAACGAGTCCCCGTCATTGGTTGGTTGGGCTCTGCGGCCAAGACTATTGTTTCCTCTTCTGAATTAGTCAGTGAGGGAACATCATCCTCTGCTTCTCGGGAGGAAGCACATACCACATGGCAGGACGAAGCTTTTGCCTTGCCTTTGGACTTCCTGTTGGTTACAGTAGTCCACTGCTGCCTGTCCACTAGGTCAGGGTGGACCCACATGATTTCCCCTTGAGGCGTAGGGACGGGTACCAAGCCCTTCTCCTGCTGCTGGTGAGGGTCTGTGTTGACCACTCTTAGTTCTCCTCTTGGGATTGGGACCACCCCTGCAGGTGCTGGAGGTTGTTTTCCAAACTGGAGAACCGACGTCATGTTGGCTGTCACCTCCTTCTGTTCTGGTCGGAGTTTCAACACCTCCGCGTCAATCAGAGCCTGAAGGATGTCCTTGAAGATGTAACAGCTTCTGGTAGGGTGTCCCAACATCCTGTGGTACAAGCAGTAGTTGGGATTGTCGGTCTTGCCGACTTCCTGAGGGCGCCTGGCCTCAGGGAGCTTCAGTCGGTTGCTCTTGTTGAGTAGCTTGAAGAGCGAATCGACATGTTCCTCCTTGAAGGAATACTGCTTGTTGGCGCGGGGTTGGCTTGAAGAGCCACTCGCCTTGGCTGGTTGAGGTTTGGTGGGAGATTTGGTCTCCGTCGCCAAATTATCCTTCCGCTTTGTCTGGAGGGAGGTGTCTGGCGCTCGCCTAGTTGACCTCTCCGGCCGCGGCTTGCCTTCTTCTGCCCTGACGCGGGCAACAATCTCCTCAGCATGTTCACCTTGTTGGACTAATTGTTTCCAGGTGCGGCTTTCAGCAACTCCTATTTGAGCAAGGAGTGAGGTTTGGAGGTTGTGGCGGCATGTTTCCACCAGGGTGGCCTGGGTCATACCGCTTGGACACTGGAGTGCCACGTTCTGAAATCTTTCCACGAAAGATTTGACGGACTCTCCCTTTCGCTGTCTCGTAGCTAACAGGGTGGGCATTGTGACCTCGGAGTCATCTTCGAAGAAGCGTGTTAAGAACAGTTTCTCCAAGTCGCCCCAGTTCTTGATAGAACCTTCCGGGAGTTTCATGAACCACTCAAAGGCCAACCCTTTCAGGGTGCCGATGAACAGTCGCGCCAGGATGGCGTCATTATCTACTACATTCCCGGTTTGGGATTTGAAGTAGTAGATGTGCTGATTAGGGGACCCCTTCCCATCAAAGGCTTGGAGGGTTGGAGCCTTGAACTTAGGAGGGTACGGGACTAAATCCCACTCAGCTGGATAGGGCCGGACCACTCCAGCTTCTTGGAGGTCTTTGCGACTGGCAAGGGCATTGAGGCGTTCCTCCAATTGACTCATCCTTTTAGCATGAGCCTTCCCTGGGTCTCGGTCGCCCTTTGACGAGGGTTTGGACGAGCCAGAAGTAGATCGAGGCTTCTCTTCAGAAGGCTCGGAAGATGAGCTTCCTCCCTTTCTCTCTCTGTCCCTCGACCTCCTAGGAGGAGATCTCCTCCTGTCTTCGAGCAGCTGTGCAAGCGCCAGCTTGATAGCATCGATAGATTCCTGTTGAGACACAATCATCTCCATTTGTCTCTTTTGGATCTGTTCCAGACGTCTAGCTGTCTCATCAGGAGTGCCTGTCATGTAGGCAGAGGTCTCCTTCTCAACGGAGGAGTTTGAAGCCCCTGATTCCACTACGGCGGAGTGGGAATCATTCACTTTAATGCCATGGGCTAAGGCATTATAGTCAACAGGGGAATGGCCCCAGTCCGGGTACGAGTGTGTTGATACACCCCTTCCGGTTCAGAGTCAGACTCATCTGAGCTGACTGCAAGTCCTTTTCCCTTGCTTCTGCTTGTCATGTTCGCAGTAAGCTCCGGGTATTCAACGTCAGAGAAGATTCTCCTTCTATGAGAGCGCCTTCTTTTGGCTGACGGGGGGATCGAGGTCAGCTGTCTAACTAAAGACTGCTGGTGCACACTCGACCCGCAACGGCACTCCGAGAGCATGGAGATGAGCCGTTGGCAGCAGCAAGATGAAGTGACCTGGTGGGCACTTCTTTTCTTTGTTAAATAATCCCTCAAATCCATGGAAGAGGGATCAAAGAGACTAGCCTCACAACGTCGAAGACGGGAGGCATCCATGTGCTGTGCAGAATGGACGCAGACTTCAGGGACGCAGCTCTCGCGTCGCGGCTGTCTGATGCGCGCCTGGCGTCTCTGTTGAGATGAGACGCGAGTCTTGCGTTGATGCCTGGTGCGTCCGGGCAGAGACGGGTGAGAGAGAGTGGGCTGCTGGGCCCCATGCCTGTGAGCGCGTGTTTCTTGCGTTTGACGAGACGCAGAAGCTACGCTTTGGCGTTTGGTAAGCTGGTCTTCAGAGGACTCAACTTGAGGAGTTACGCACTTGGGCCGCCAAACGCGGATTTCACGTACTGGACGTGTCGCGGGCAAAGCGCCAGATTGCATGTCGTGTTTAGCCTCAGTCGGACAACCAATGGTTCCAGCTTGAAGCTGACGCGCGCGTCTCCTCTGTCGACGCTCAGCATTTCGGTTGCGTCGCGGAGGAGGAGAGAAACCGACAACATCCTGATGCTGAACATCAGGGGTTTTAACCACGCGGGTCCTCTGAGGGACACTGACACGGGTCTTTTGTGCGACGCAGTTGGTCGCAGCAGCAGTCGCGCGTGAGACCACGCTGGCCTTCTGAGAGGCGTTGACGCGGGTCTTCGTAGCAGTGGCGCCCAAGAGAGCCTCAGATCGAGCTTCGGAGTTATTCCCCGCCGAGACCCTGCGACAGACGCGGGTCTTTGGACTCTTGGAGCCAGAAGAGAGAAACTCTTCGAATTTCGCCTGGTCGAACTCCACAACAAGTGTCTCGACCATTTTCCCCCTACGGAGGAGATCATCCTGCGCCACGGCTTGTTCGTCAGTGACAAATGTAGTCCCCAGCGGAGTCGCCATCTCTTGTTGGACACGGAAAAGAAGGAGGTGTAAAATTTCCTTGAATCAGATGAAAAATTACAACAGACTAATCTTCCGGCTACAAGAGAGGGAGGATGTTGAAGCTTGAATCCCCCCTTTGTTTAGTGCTGGGTTCTTCGTGTGGCGGTGGAGAGTGAATCTTGTTCTCCGTTGACCAGATGACCGTCTGGATCGTCAAGGGATCTTCTCCTTGGCAGGTAGAAGGAGTAACTCAGCTCCGTCTACCAAAACTCTAAAAGAGAAGGTAGGCGAAGAGCAACTTGTACGTAGCAAGTTAGCTTGAAGAGTCGAGCTCTCTCTCTCTCTCTGTATGTGTTGCGCCTGTTGATATCTCTCGGTCTCTTTATGTCTATTGATGCCCTTCGATTTCTTCTGATGCTCTCTCCCCTCCATAGCAACTGGGCTATTTATATAGGCTGTAGGGGGTGAACGTGTCCCCTAAAAATACTCCACGATGAGAGCCAACTTCCCCGCTACATGGGCGGTGAATGGCGCCATAATCGGGGTGGTTGTAACCGAGACGCGGGTCTGGACCCTAGCGCCTTGAGATTGAGACGCGGGTTTGGACCCTCGCGTCTTGAGGTTGAGACGCGGGTTTGGACCCTCGCGTCTTGAGGTTGAGACGCGGGTTTTGAGCCTACGCGTCTTGGTTCTGAGACGCGGGTTCGGACCCTCGCGTCTTGAGGTTGAGACGCGGGTTTTGAGCCTACGCGCCTTGGTTCTGAGACGCGGGTTCGGACCCTCGCGTCTTGAGGCTGAGATGCGGGTGTCGGGCCCACGTGCCTTAATGCTGAGACGCGGGTTTGGACTTTCGCGTCTTGATTGTCACATTTAGCCTTGCGTCTGGATCTTGGATCTCTGCGTTTTGGTGGCTTGTCTTGGTGATTTTTAGACAGCCTACATTTGTCTTTCATCATTAGGATACATTTTGATTTGATTATACCCTGAGAATCCATCCATGAAGGACATTCGCTCAAACCCGCACGTATTGTCAATCATGACATCCATGATCGGGAGAGGGAATTCATCTTTAGGACAGGTCTTATTTAGATCACGAAAATCAATGCAAATCTGGATCTTTCTATTTTTCTTGATAACGGGGACGATATTGGCTACCCAATCAGGATGTTGCTCCTCCCTAATGAAGCCAGAGTTTATAAGCTTCTTGACTTCTGACTGGATTGCTTCCATTATTTTTGGACGGAACCTCGCTGCTGTTGTTTGACTGGCTTCACGTCTGAATTAATGTTAAGGCGATGCATAGCCACTCGAGGATCAAGCCCAGGCATGTCCTTATAATTCCAAGCGAAAACATCTATATATCTCGCACAAGTGATAATAAGTTTTCTTTCTCAGAGGATGATAGGCTTTCGCTTATAAAGATGGGCTTAGGATTAGCCTCATCTCCCAAATTAATCTGGATGACTTTATCTTCCGTGGGTGGTTCACGTTGTTCAAAGCGAATATCCTAGAGAGTGTTTAGGTGTTTGATCCAAGGATTTGTATCAGACTGGACTATTTCTTCATCTCCGTCTTCCAGGTGACTTATTGAAACCATGTTTACTGAAAGTTCTCCGAAGATGTTGCCGACACTAATGTCCGATTCCCATGATGACGTGCCAGATGAGTAGTTATGGTATAGCAACTCTTCAGACTCAGAGGCTGACGGGATTGGAGTTGACACATAGCCCAAACTCCTGCGAGTTCGATGGTAATAATCAGGGGTTTTCCCTTTCGGAACGAAAGACCGAAGTTGTGTTTTCTTCCTTTGCCGAAGTTCAACCCAGGACCATTTGTCAGATTATACTCCATGCTTTCCATCATTCTAAGTATATTTGGCTCATAATGAGTGAACTGGGGAGATTCATTCTCGCTTTTTGACTCTTCACGAGACATCAATTCGGACTTGATTTGTCCGAAAAGGATTGGTTTTTGGCCTTTGCATCTTGCTGGGACCATGAAGACCGATTCTTGCGCATCACTGACATCTTGGTACGTTTCGAAGGATGACTTCATTGGTACATGCAATGATGTCAGAGCATCCATTGCCGACCAGGGGTCATTATCTACTTCGGTACTAGTGTCTGATGGCACTGAATCAGAAGCGAACACAATAAAGTAAGTCAAATTTAACTCTTCATTAATATACCACCCGCCTACATCATCGGCGGTGTTATTAACATCGAGCTTATTAATGCTCGTTACAAGTGGATCTAATTCCCACATGCACTCTTCTTCCACCTCTGGCTCGGTGTCAGCTTCGTTACCAGAGTCTGGTTCCTCTGGTTGTAGGTCCTCATTTATTTTTAGAGAGTCTTGGTACAGGAGAGAGTCTGTGTCTACCCCTTGAACAGATGCCTTTCGGCAATCAATGTTCAGACTTTCCCACTTTTGTTAATGTACTTTATAACTTGATGGAGAGTGGAGGGACGATGGAATTACGATGAATCTACAGTCATCCTAGCAACAAATTGTATGAAGTGTCAGTGTCGATCATATAGCATGTCACTTCAGACTTTAGGTCTCCGATTTGACATTTGAGCTTGATTTTTCCCATTGGGTGCGTACCATTGGCGTTGAAACCATAGATGGTAGTCTGGGTAGCGCTCAATCGGTGGGTAGGGATCCCTAAGTGCTGCATGACCCGGCGAGGCATGATGCTCAATGCGGATCCTGGATCTACTTGAATGCGGCTTACTTCAGACGATCCAATATACCCTGTGAAGTACAGGGGCTGATCATGTTTCCCCTTAACCTGCATATTATCTGTCGTGAAGGTGATGCATGGAGCATTTTAGGAGGCATGGAGGCAATCTTTTACATCCTTCTCCTGTGTTCTGGCTGGAATCTGGGCCATGAAGACCTCAGCATTAGCTAGGGCTTCCCTTAGAGCTTCTCTTGTTGACTTTGATAGTCTCAGGAGCTCGTAAAGGGTGATTCTGGCTGGAATATTGGCCAATTGAGCCAAGATGTCAAAGCAGTAAGGTGTTGTAGATCCTTTCGCGTTGTCCTTTGGGAGAGCCTTAGAAAACTGAAGCTCTTTCTGCTTCTCCACCAGTTGCTTCGTGGAGGGCTTGGCTAACTCTGTAGTGGGTTTAGGAGGACTTGCCACCATCTCGTCATACTTTTTTAAATATGACTGACCCGAATGAGTTTCTGCCACAAGCGGTTTATTAAGTTCCGCAGCAAGAGCGATTGTTTCCTCTTCTGAATCAGTTAGTGAGGGAACATCGGTTTCTGCTTCTCGGGAAGAAGTGCACACCACATTACAGGACGAAGCTTTTGCCTTGCCTTTGGACCTTCTGTTAGTAACAGTAGTCCATTGCTGGCTGTCCACAAGGTCGGGATGAACCCACATAATTTCCCCCTGAGGTGTAGGGATGGGTACAAGACCCTTCTCTTGTTGGTGATGTGGGTCCGTATTAATCATTCTTAGTTCCCCTATCAGGATGGGAACTACTCCGGATGGTGCTGGAGGCTGTTTTCCAAATTGAAGAAATGATGTCATATTAGTCGTCACTTTCTTCTGCTCTGGATGGAGCTTTAGTACTTCTGCATCAATCAGAGCTTGAAGGATGTCTTTGAAGACGTAGAAGCTCTTGGTGAGGTGCCATAGCATCCTATGATACAGGCAGTAGTTAGGATTATTGGTTTTACTGACTTCTTCAGGACGTCTAGCTTCAGGAAGCTTCAATCTGTTGCTCTTATTGAGTAACCTGCACAACGAATCAATATGTTCGTCTTTGAAGGAGTACTGCTTGTTGGCGCGTGGCTGACTTGAAGGGCCACTTCCCCTGACCGGCTGAGGTTTGACGGGGGATTTTGTCTCTGTCGCCAAATTATCTTTTCTCTTTGATTGAAAAGATGTTTCTGGCATACGCCTTGTCGACTTTTCGGGTCTGGGTTTGTTTTCTTCTGCGTAACCCTGGCGACAATTTCTTCAGCATGCTCACATTGCTGGACCAGTTGCTTCCAAGTGCAGCTCTCAGTAACTCCTATTTGGGCTAGGAGTGAAGTTTGTAAATTGTGGCGGCATGTTTCTACGTGGGTGGCCTGGGTCATACCATTAGGACATCGGAGTGCCATGTTCCGAAATCTCTCTACAAATGATTTGACTGACTCTCCCTTTCGCTGCTTCGTGGCCAAGAGAGTAGGCATTGTGATCTCTGAGTCATCTTCGAAGAAGCGTGTCAGGAAGAGCTTCTCCAGATCACTCTAATTTTTAATGGAGCCTTCTGGGAGTTTCATGAACCATTCAAAGGCAAGCCCCTTTAGAGTACCGATGAACAAACATGCTAAGATGGCATCGTTATCTACCACGTTTTCCGTTTGAGACTTGAAGTAGTAGATATGTTGGTTCGGTGACCCTTTGCCGTCAAAAGCCTGTAGTGTTCGAGCTTTGAACTTGGGAGGGTATGGAACAAGGTTCCACTCGGCTAGATATGGACGGATCACTCCTACTTCTTGGAGGTCTTTCCGGTTGATAAGGGCTTCCAGACGGTGCTCCAATTAATTCATTCTTTTAGAATGAATATTCTCATGGTCCGGGTTGCCTTCCTCCTTAGACGAGGATTTAGACGACTCAGAAGTAGATTGCTCCTTCTCCTCGATATGTATAGAAGATGAGCTTTCTCCTTCTTTTCGTTTGCCTTTAGAATTTTTAGAGGAGGTTTTGTCGGTTGACTTCCTCTTGTCTTCAAGCAATTGTGCAAGCATCTGTTTGAGGGAATCGATGGATTCTTATTGAGCATGAATCATCTCAAATTGTTCCCTCTAGACCTGGGCTTGTTGTTCAAAGTGCCTGGCCGTCTCCTCAGGAGTACTTGTTATGTACAAGAAGGCTTCCTTCTCTATGGAAGAGTTTGAAGCCTGCGAATTCTACAACGGCGGAATGTGATTCATTTACTTCAATGTCACGAGCTAGGGCACTGTAGTTGATCGGGACGACCGCACCAGTCTGAGTGCGAGTATACCGATACACGCCTTCTGGTTCCATGTCGGACTCGTCAGAGCTGACTGCTGGTTGTTTCCCCTATTTCTGCTTGCCATATTTGCAGTGACTTCAGGGTACTCCATGTCAGAGAAGGTTCTCCCCCTATGAGAGCGATACCTTTTGGCTGATCGGGAGGTTGGAATCAATCGTCTGAACACCGACTGTTTACTTGTATGTAAGTGATTGGTAGTGAAAAGTGCATTTTTATCATCATATTTACCGTCACATTTTCATATTTATTTATTTAATTCTGCACATTTATTAATAATTTGTAATTTATTGTGTGCAGGCCTCGAACTCTTATTTTTATAATAAATAAAGCTTAAAGAGCCCAAAAGCCCAGATCTAAGCCCATATTTGAAGCCCAGGTGAAAAAGCGCAAATACAAAGAGTCAAAATGCAAATACAAGGGCTAAAAGTTGCAAAAATCAGAGATTAGGGAAGGATAGACTTCTATCCAACCCTAAACACCTGCAAGATGAGGATAAAAGGCCAAGATAAAGAGGAATTTCGTGGAGAGAAGATTTGAAGAAATCTGGATTAAGGGTAACTTGATTACCAAGTTATCTCGAAAATCCAGATTAAAAGGCCAGGATCACACTTCTAGAAGCAGGAGCCCAGAGGAACGGACTAGGAGAAGCCACGCGCCAAAGCGCGTGGCCAGAAGCCACTAAAGCGCCGCGGATCCGCGGCAAAAGCCGCGGAAACGCGGCACTTTGATCTCATCCAGATCCCAGATTTCGTGGGCAGGTTTATTTAGGACTCCTCGGCCTTCTGCACCTATAAATATCCCCTGCAGTACAACGTACAGAGCGTCCAGAGGCGAGCCAAGGGCCAAAATTAGGGTTTCTTCTAGGTTTTCTTCTTTTGTAAATTAGGGTTTCTTTTCTTTTATTTTCAAGAGAGAGAGAGGATTATATTGAGCGTGACACCGATGTATCTTCTTTTCTCTGCCATTGATTAAAGCAATAAAGGTAATTACTTTTCTTTTTGTTCTTTATTCTTATGTGTTATTTTATTTTGTTTTTCTTTTCTTTTTCTCTGTGATCTTGTGGTTGTTGATGAACATGCAAGTGGATTCCATAAGCACGTATAACTAAGCTCTGTGAGAACCAGCGATAGTTCATGAAGACGTCTCCTCCAAGCTACGCATCACTTCGTACTTGAGTATGCTTGACGATATAATGTGCACAGGGATTGAGATCGATCTTATAATCTATTCGTGGAACGCCTCCTAAGCAAGGTAGAACATGTAAGGTTTTCACGTTCTTTCTTCAACCAATCTCAAGTAAGTTTTCTTTTCTTTTCGTTTCTTTTCTTTTCCTTTTTGTAGAATAAATACAACTCATCTCCATATTCTTTTCTACCACCATCCATTGTAAATACCACCACTGCTAATAATAAAAAGATAAAAACTTTAGAGAATCTTACAAACGCTTCCATCGCTAGTCCCTCCCTGAGGATCACGACCCGCATAGCCCTGCTACCGCGGATTAGAACTGAGACTTGCACATCTATTCTTACAATTAAAATATTTATTTTTGTGTGCAGGAAAAATCAGTCAACAAATTGGCGCCGTTGCCGGGGAGGGACGGTAAGTTATTCTCTAATAAAAAATATTTTTTAACTAATTCTTTATTCTTTTCTGTTTGCAGGTTTGGAGAACAGAAAACAGAAACATAGCAGCAGCAGTGGACATATTGCTATTCTGTGCCTCTGCCCTCGAAGGCAGAGCATCAGAACCCACTGTTTTGCTGCGGATCCGCGGCCAGAGCCGCGGAAATGCGGCAACAGTGGTGAATTACTGATCCAATTTTTTGCAGGGTGCTTCAGATTAAAATTCTGCTTTCTGCTCTGTTCTGATTTGTTCTGTGATATACCTGTAAATTGCTAATAATTCAACAGTAAATTATTGGTTGTTAAAAATAAAATTTGATTAGACGTTTACATATTAGGCACGTGTCTTTTCAATTATTTTTATTTACTGTTGAAGAGTGCTGGAGACGCAAGGTACGTACGCATTGTATGTAGAATAGGATTCATCTCTTGGTTGATTTTCTGCTTTGAGTGATTCTTATCTATTTATCTTGTACACTTGCACTAATTCATCTTAAGGGCATAACCTATAAATAAGATAAGGTGGGGATTTCATCACCCTTCCTTAGCCCAAAAATCATATCCCGAGCACTCACTAACCCAAGCCTAACATAAAAATTAGTAGACGTTGGCCCTAGGGACATCTCGGACTCAATAGGAGATTATCCTAAGGAGGAAAAGTGCTGGAAGTTGACTCTTGCTAAATCAGTGTCTAGAAAAGGGATTGAGGGCCGAAAGCCCGAAGATTGGTGGTTATTTAATTAAGGAACGTCTTTGACGGAAAACCTCCCACCACTCTTGCCCTGACCTGGCTGATTAACTTGTGGTCAAAGTCTGCACCCGACCTCCCGTGGACAGTCTAACCAGTTAGGAGTCGTCTAGGTCATAGGTCTACCCTAACTTAGGTTAGAATTTTTCTTTTTTTTTTTTTGTTTGTTTATTTGTTTGTGTTGTTTGTGTTGGTGTGATATGGCATATAATAATAATTCCAATTTTAATCCATATTACACCCCTAACTATTATTCGGATATTACCAACCCGGCATACCCTAACTTTGACCAATCTAGTGTGCCGGAATGGTCTTATCCGAATGAATATAACCCACACCCTCCATCTTATGACTATAATTTTCATAATAATTTCAACTCTTCACAGAGTTCATGGGGTTTCGAGTCCCCCGAGTCTAATGCTCAACCTAATTGTCCTTCATATCCATCTAGTCCACATTTTTCCCAAGATTCATACTCAGATCCACCCATTCAGAATAGAAATCCATCTATCTTGGAAATGATGAGTAGAAATGAGTCCAAGCAAAAATCACCATCAATTTTAGACATGATGATACGTGAGTCCACCGACTCACAACTTTATCACGACTACCCTTCCTATTTTCAAGTCCAATCAGAACAAGAAGCACCTATCGACTATGAAGGGATGCTAGCTGCCATGACCGAGGCTAAATTAGCCCGTGATCATGACATAGATTTGATGGTTCAATGTTTACGTTCTCACCGTCCGGCTGATTCTGATATCGCTGACCACTCTTTTAAAGCCGACGAACCAAGTTGCTTTGGACAACAAGATTCTATTTCAGTGCCATCATCTGAACTTGCCGAAACTCCAATTCTTGATAATTTGGCAAGTTTTTCCTTTCCTGAAATAGAACTTGAGCATGAATATGATCATGATCTCCCACTTGATGATTCAATTTTATTTCCTGATCCAATAATGACTCCAGTGTCTCCACCTGATTTCACTTCTCCCGAGTCAACATTGGATCCTATTCCAATTCATTATGAAATTGAATCACCCATTTTAGATGATCATATTGAACTTGACCTAGATTCTCACAATCTCTTTACTTCTGAAACTGATTGTACAATTCTGACGGAAGATGTTGACCTTAGTTTTGAAGAATTGTATGGCGATGAGCTAGAATTCCTTAATATTGGAAGTAAAGAGATATCACCCATATTAGGTCACATTCCATTGTGGGAAGAAGATTGTGGACTTGAGTTTCAATTCTTGACTTGGACCCAATTCTTGAACCTAGCCCGACTCCTGAGCCCTTACTTGATTTGAGCATTTTCCCTGAGTCGGTATTCGTTCCCGCACCTATATTGTCCAAGTCAATAATTCCATCTTTTCATACTCCATTTTGGGACAAGGAGGTTGAGACAATTAACTCTGAAATTTATTATGAAATTTGGAAATTTGATGGGGTGGAAATACTAAAAAATGATTATATATATATTTTAGTGGGTTATGTAAGGAAAGTTTCTGGTGGGTTACACGAAATTATCTGTTATCTTGATTGGGCCGCATTTCGTGGACCAATTAGACCACCTCCGGAACCACCCCCTAAGGTAATTTTCTGCCTTCCCTTGTTCTGTTTCATGCATATATGCATTCATTCATACATTGAGGACAATGCATGAGATAAGTGTGGGGGTGGGCTTTACTAACATACTTACATAGGTAGAAACTAAAAAAAAAAAATTTGAAAAAAAAATTTTTTTTTAAAAATCTGAAAAAAAAAAATTTTATAAAAAAAAAATGTTATAAAAAGGAAATATTTTGACTTATTTTTTTGAAAGAAATCTAAGTTAGTTTTAAGGATTAGGAAAATCATGATTAGGATTTCTAAAAACTTGGTCAAAATAAATAAATTGTTTAAATTTTAGGTATAGGAGAGAAATTGAATAAATAATTAGTCTTGATTTTTACCTTAATGAAATG
This sequence comes from Agave tequilana, assembly GCA_038442645.1. NCBI lineage: Eukaryota > Viridiplantae > Streptophyta > Magnoliopsida > Asparagales > Asparagaceae > Agave > Agave tequilana. The sequence continues at coordinate 27,486 of JAVJIF010002810.1, forward strand.
TGCATACCAAATGCATATCTAGGGTTCTAAGACAAAGACCTTGTGCCTCATATATAAAAAAAAAAAAGAAAAAAAAAAAAAAAAAAAGAAAAAAAAATCACCAATTAAGCTGATACATGTGCCTCAAGAAGCATAAGTATTCATGCCTAAAGGTGAGTAAATAAAATAAAGTCCTTAGTTTTGGGGCCTAGTTCACTCGAATTTGAGTCCGCGGGGTGTTTTCTCACCTGGTGCCCTAAAGCCAACCGGTTTGGGAGTCATCGACTTTAAGTTCGCTACATGGGTGGATTAGAAAGCCTAAGAAAACTAAGAAATATAATATATGTATTAACACATCTAATAATCAATTAGTTAGGTGTGAGGGCCTCAAGAAGCCTTGATACTTATACGAAAGAAAATAAGATGAGTTATACATGCCAAAAAAAAAAAATTATATTAACACATCTAATAGTCAATTAGTTAGGTATGAGGGCCTCAAGAAGCCTTGATACTTACACGAAAGAAAATTAGATGATGTTATAAAAATAATAAAGAGGCATGAGAGTCCAAGTTAAGGAATTGCTAGTAAAAATTCATAAGGATGCATATGATTTTTGGTAACGAAAAAGACTATATTAGAAATTCAATTTTAATCCTTACCTAAAATGAATAACAATTGACTTTATAAAGACTAGGTTTGAAGAATGAATAAAAATGATAATCCTAAAACTTATAGACTACTTAGTCTCTTCAATAATAATTCAAATATTTTCCTTTTTATGGATTTTGTGGGTGTAATCCGCTGAAAACCCTCACGAGACAACACTCGTCCTCTAGGGTAACCTAGAGGTTTAACGGCTTGTTGCACGTGCTAAGTGCAATCGTGATTCCTACGAAAGTGAGTTAGGTTAGATTAACTTTTCTTTTCTTTTTCTTTTCTTTGTTTTTACTCGAGGACGAGCAAAAAGATAAGTGTGGGGGTGTGATTGGTAGTGAAAAGTGCATTTTTATCATCATATTTACCGTCACATTTTCATATTTATTTATTTAATTCTGCACATTTATTAATAATTTGTAATTATTGTGTGCAGGCCTCGAACTCTTATTTTTATAATAAATAAAGCTTAAAGAGCCCAAAAGCCCAGATCTAAGCCCATATTTGAAGCCCAGGTGAAAAAGCGCAAATACAAAGAGTCAAAATGCAAATACAAGGGCTAAAAGTTGCAAAAATCAGAGATTAGGGAAGGATAGACTTCTATCCAACCCTAAACACCTGCAAGATGAGAATAAAAGGCCAAGATAAAGAGGAATTTCGTGGAGAGAAGATTTGAAGAAATCTGGATTAAGGGTAACTTGATTACCAAGTTATCTCGAAAATCCAGATTAAAAGGCCAGGATCACACTTCTAGAAGCAGGAGCCCAGAGGAACGGACCAGGAGAAGCCACGCGCCAAAGCACGTGGCCAGAAGCCACTAAAGCGCCGCGGATCCGCGGCAAAAGCCGCGGAAACGCGGCACTTTGATCTCATCCAGATCCCAGATTTCGTGGGCAGGTTTATTTAGGACTCCTCGGCCTTCTGCACCTATAAATATCCCCTGCAGTACAACGTACAGAGCGTCCAGAGGCGAGCCAAGGGCCAAAATTAGGGTTTCTTCTAGGTTTTCTTCTTTTGTAAATTAGGGTTTCTTTTCTTTTTATTTTCAAGAGAGAGAGAGGATTATATTGAGCGTGACACCGATGTATCTTCTTTTCTCTGCCATTGATTAAAGCAATAAAGGTAATTACTTTTCTTTTTGTTCTTTATTCTTATGTGTTATTTTTATTTTGTTTTTCTTTTCTTTTTCTCTGTGATCTTGTGGTTGTTGATGAACATGCAAGTGGATTCCATAAGCACGTATAACTAAGCTCTGTGAGAACCAGCGATAGTTCATGAAGACGTCTCCTCCAAGCTACGCATCACTTCGTACTTGAGTATGCTTGACGATATAATGTGCACAGGGATTGAGATCGATCTTATGATCTATTCGTGGAACGCCTCCTAAGCAAGGTAGAACATGTAAGGTTTTCACGTTCTTTCTTCAACCAATCTCAAGTAAGTTTTCTTTTCTTTTCGTTTCTTTTCTTTTCCTTTTTGTAGAATAAATACAACTCATCTCCATATTCTTTTCTACCACCATCCATTGTAAATACCACCACTGCTAATAATAAAAAGATAAAAACTTTAGAGAATCTTACAAACGCTTCCATCGCTAGTCCCTCCCTGAGGATCACGACCCGCATAGCCCTGCTACCGCGGATTAGAACTGAGACTTGCACATCTATTCTTACAATTAAAATATTTATTTTTGTGTGCAGGAAAAATCAGTCAACAGTAAGCTGCAGCGGCATTCAGAGAGCATTGCCGTGATGAGCCGTTCTCAGCAATAAGACAGAGTGATCTGATTAGCACTCCTTTTCTTCGTCAAATAATCTCTTAGATCTGTCGGAGGAGGATCAAAGAGATTAGCCTCAGTTTGTCGAGAGCTTTTCAGCTTCTGAGAGCTATCCTTGTGTTACAAAGCTAAGACGCAGGGTTCTGAGACGCGGAGCTCAAGTTCTATAAGATAGACGCGGATCTCGCGTTTTGGCTCTAAAACGTGGGTCTCGCGCCTCTGCTGAGAAGAGACGTGGACCTCGCGTTACTGATTGTCGCATCTGGCTAGTGACACTTGAGAAAACACAGGCCTTCTGGGTCCCGCATATAACTGTAGAGACGTGGGTCTCGTGTCTCGGATGAGAAGCACGGATCTCGCAGCGCTGAGCGTCGCGTTTGGGAGGTGGAACTTCGAAAACGCAAGCCCGTTGGGCTTCGCGTTTGGGTCTCCAAATGCGGACTCCGTGCGTCTGACACAATTCAGAAGAGACGCAAGCCTGAGCCTTGCGTTCTGTCTCTGCTGGACAGATGATTGTTCCAGCTTCTTGCGCTTGCAATTATCGCGTGCGTCGTCTCTGTCGACGTTCAGCGTTCCAGTTACGCCGTAAGGGTTGTTGGGAACCCCTGGTGACTTGGAGCTAAGGAAGGGGACATGCTTGAACGGGCTGAACATCAGCAATGTCCACCTTGCGGGTCTCATGGGAGACGTTGACGTGGGAGTCACGTGTGATATGATCAGCTGTGACACTCTTCTTGTCAGTCGCATCTGTCGGGGTCTCAGAGCGGACTTGAGAGCGAGTCCCCGAGGAGACCTTGCGGTACTGCTGCGCCCTAGGGCTCTTGGAGCCAGAAGAGTGGAACTCTTCATACTTTGCCTGGTCGAACTCCACGACAAGTGATTCGACCATTTTTTCTATGTAGGTGACGTCACCTTGCGCCACGACTTGCTCATCAGTAGAGAAAGTAGTCCCCAGTGGAGTCGCCATCTCTTGTTTGGTGGGAAAATCGAAGATCGAGGAGTAACTTTTTTGTTTGATTGTAAAAAAAATTACAGCGGATCAATAATCCTCTTACAAGAGAGGGGAGATATTTCAAGCTTAAATCTCCCCTTTGTTTAAAGCCGGGTTCTTGATGTGGCGATGAAAAGTGAATCTTGTTTTCCATTGACCGGATAAACGTCAGGTCCTTTGGGAATCCTCTCTTTGGATAGTAGACGAAGTAACACAGCTTCTGTCCACCAAGTATCTCAAAGAGATTGTAGGCAAAGACAAACTTGTACGCAGCAAGTTGTTTGAAGAGTAGAACTCTCTCTTTCTTTTCAGCTGGAAGTCTTGGTACTTCTACGGCTTACAACCGAAGTTCTTCTTACCAAAAATTTTCCGACCCCTCTTCCATAGCAAAGTAGGCTATTTATAGAGGTTTCAGGGGGTAAACGTGTCCCCTAATAATACTCCATAATGGGGGTTAACTCCCTTATTACGTGGGCAGTAATTGACCTAGTAATGAGGACAGTTATAACTGAGACGCAGGTTTTGAGCCTTGCGTCTTACCATTGAAGTGATGCTTGAGAAACGCGAGCTTCTAATTCTGCATCAAGCTTCACGTGAGACGCGGGCTTTGGACTCCGCATCTTGGTACTGTAATAATGCTAAGACGCGGGTTTCAACCCTCGCGTCTTGGTCCTTGCAGTGATGTTGAGACGCAGGTTTCAACCCTCGCGTCTTGGTGCTGCGCTGGTGGCAATGATTAGCCTTGCGTCTGGAGTTTGGATTCTGCTTTTGGATGACTTGTCTTCAGTGATTTTTAGACAGCCTACAATCTCATTTTTCTTCAAAACAATTTCACTATCATTTTTATCTTTTAAAATATCATTTTCTTTTAGGGCAAGTTCAAGTTGGGATTTCAAAGGGTCCCTTTCATTTGAAATCTCATCCCTCTCTTGCAAAATAACATCAAATTTAGAAGACAAATTTTATTTTCTTCTTTTAGTGCAAAACTTTTCTTTTTCAATAGATTATGTCTTTCTAATAATTTTTCACAACCTATAGCTAGTTCATGATTTACAGCATTTGCATCCATACACTCATTACAAGAAGAACTAGTGCTATCATCTGTTGAGTATCCGAATATACCTCAAGGGAGTCATTCCCTTGGACCATGAAGCAACGTTGGTCGGACTCTTCTCCGTTAGATTTCTCCTCCTCATTGATTGGCTTTTGTAGCTTGGGAGATGTCAAAGTATTTCACACTGTAAAAGCGGAATCACAATGAGAAACTATAGACAAATATTTTTTACTAAGTGATTTTCTAAGTGTCTTTAGGGCTTGTGCATTAGCCTTTTTATGCTTGCTATTACCAAGATAAGATTTCTTGGTAGCGACAAGGTGAACATGCATTCTTAGGGTCTTGAGATACATACTCATTTTTAACTTCCATATATCGATGTTAGAAACATCAAACATGGGAGGGGCAAGGTAATCCATGAGTGTGTGTAAACAATATAAGTGTGCAAATGCAAATCTAGATTAGCAACCAAGATCACACTCCTAGGTGGTTAAACCTAATATCAGGAGCGTACGCTCTGATACCAATTAAAAGTACACCTAGAGGGGGGTGAATAGGTGTAAGGTTAATCTAATGATAAATAATGTGGACTTAAAAACTAATTGCAACACACTTAGTGTAACCAAAGAGTGTAGCCGAATTCCCGGTGAAGAGCTCTAGACTATCTCCTCTAAATTCCTCTAAATAAGAGTTGAGGTGCTATATGAAGCTCTCTTTGTTGAACACAAGTGAGGCACACAAGCAAATTCAAGCATTTGAATGATATGAACAAGATGAAATGATGCAAGGCACAATATAAGAGAGAGATAGAGAGAGAGAGTTAGAGATAGTGGACCAAACACAAACACAAAAATATATTTCGAGATTCGAGCACCCAGCTCTACGTCCCCACCTTCACACAGAAGGATTTCCACTATAGCGTCCACACAGGACTTCCCACACAGGGAACCTCCACTGAGAATTTGGGCAAATACAACTTGGGAGTACACAACTCCTCTCTCAATAAATACAACCTCTCACTAGAGGCAAGGCACAACACAAATCACCTCTACACTTAGAGGGATGGGCACTTAGCCAAAAAACAATCAACCTCTCACTAGAGAGATTAGGCTCAAAGTCGCAACTCAACAATCACCTCTACACTTAGAGGGATATCAATCACAACCTCCACAATCACCTCTACACAAGAGGGATACTCACAATCTCAAATAAAAGAGGTTTTCAACTCTAGGTGATCACAAAGACCACAAACCAATTCTTTCTCACAAAACAAGATCCTAATAGATAGGATAGATATGATAAGCTCAAGTGTGAGAAAATAAAGTGTTTAGAATAAAGAAAAATAATTGGGAAAATCTCCAAATAGATATTGAAATCAAGATAAAAAACCACTTCCCAAAAGACTCTATTTTTTTTGAAATTTCCAACACTTTAAAACAAATAAAGATTGATCTTTTAAACCCAAAAACTCTTTTAAAACTTGTAGCTAAAACACTTAGGAAGATGAGAATTTCTGCTTTTGAAATTGTTGGTTAAAACCAGCTCAAATGAGGGGTATTTATAGCCCCAACAAATTCTGCCCGTTGGCAGTCTGGCAAAGGGCAAAACTGCTCTTCCGGTCGACCGGGCGGTCGATGGTCATACACGGTCATATTTATAACCGTTGAGCCACCGGTCGACCGAAACTGGAAATAGAGAGCAGAGCTCTCTGCCTGTCGACCGGGCGGTCGACCGGGGCCATTTTCAGAGAGCAGAAGCTCTCTGGCGGTCGACCGACCCGATCGACCGGCCTCCCAGCCTGGGATGCGTGCACATTCTGTGCACGTCGGTCGACTGGACCGGTCGACCGACTTCTGCCTCGGTCGACCGGTCCGGTCGACCGGCAGACAACCTGGTCCAAACAATATAAGAATTGAAACTTGGGTTTTTGATTTCTAAAAAATCCCATAAATTACACATAAATTCCACAAAAAATATGTTCTTATTATATCTTTGAAATACAAATATGTGTGATAAAAATTCAACACATATTACAAACTATTTGAACCATTTTTGTGTTCTTGAAAATTTACCTTAAACCAAAAACCGTATTTTCCAAAAACTAGGATTTTGAAATGGAAAACCGTTTTCTCCAAAACTCATGCAAATACAAAAAACATGATATTGAAACAACTTTTAAGCATGTTGTATATGGATAGAATCCAATATACTGAAAGATATTATCTCTATGTTTTTGACAGGAAATCCAAAAATAAGTTTTTAAATACAAAACTCCAACTCATGAAATAGACTATCAAAGTAAGTTTTTCTAACTAGATGAAGCATGGATATATATATAGATCAAATCTAATATACATTAAACTACGTAAACTTATTTTGAATCTATCTATTCATGAAAACCAATTATATATGAAAAAGAAATCCAAAACCGGTTAAACCAAAAAACCAAAACATGAAACTTTAAACACGTGTGTGTATTGTGAACTTGAGCATATCAACACTATCTAATCTTTACACAAGATCTAAACATATTCTTAGACTAAACAAACCGAGGTCTTCTTGTAGAACTCTGTCTCCAAGTCGACCCAATCCAAACGCGATCCAACGAGCTTGACTCCAACCGAGTGCTAGATGCGATTTTCACGCCCGAGCTCTTGAATCACCATGTGAAAGCTCCAAAACACCTTTATTGAAGCTAATCACCTACTAATATCTTGATCAAATATCTGAAACTAAATATCACAAGATTATTAGTAAACAATAACTACATGAGTTAATCATCATCAAAATTAGAGTGAAGGGCCTCTGGGCTAACAATCTATCTCGTGGTTGGGTATTATATTTAAACCATATTTAAGTAATAAATCAAGATAGTAATTATACGCCTCAACTCTTATCTAGATGAATGATGAGGAGAAGTTCAGAACCCGTTAAGGGTATTCGACTTCAATATCTTGTTTTTTTATTGCTTAATATATGATTTAATTGTTGAAAAATATATTTTTAATATAATAATAATAATGTTTTGATATCAATTTCATGTGTTTTTCATTCCTATAAGATTTTTGGTGTTATTTCTCTATTATATGTATAAAAATAACCAAGTAAAAATATTTTTCAAAAATCCTTAATTCCTATTTTTTAAAACTATTTTTGAGTAGTCCCGGTCGACTGGTCGGTCGACCGAGCTAACTTGATATAGGTCCGGTCGACCGGGCGGTCGACCGAGGTAACCTGAAATTAAAAAAAATATTTTGGCCTAAGCCGGTCGACCGACTGTAACCGAGAAGCTCTCGGTTAGACCCCGGTCGACCGGGCCGTCGACCATGAGTCAGGTCTGCTGCCATTTTGCCCATTTTATAAACCCTAAAATTTCAAAATTTTCTCTCATTTCTTATCTCCACCGTCTCTCTTCTTCTCCTCCCTATTTTCCTTCCTCCCATCTCTTCCAAACCCCTTCCAATCTCAAATTAAACCCTAAAATTTATGGGATCTCTCCTCAAAACTTCACATCTGTTTAGTTTCGTGGAGGAAATTTAAGTTCTTCAAAGTATAATCCCTAATCTCTCAAAATCCTCTTTATTTCATAATTTTTTCGAGAAATCTTTCTATAATTCATGCCAAACTCTAGTTTATCATCTTCCTATATTTATCATGTCAAAAAGACTTAGATCTAAGAAGGGTAAACAACCCAAATCATCATCTAACCCTTTGTTTCTTAGAACGCTTCTCATAGATTTTTTGTGATCCATAATAAGCATGTTATTTCTGGTAAAACTGCTGTGATTGCTGATTTTGAGCATTTGAATCTAGCAAATATTTTGAACACAAGCTCTCTTGAATACCTAGTCACTATTAAGGAACTCGTTTACCCTGAGCTTGTGCACTATTTTTACTCTAATATGTCTTTCCAAAACATTCATGTCAGATCTAGGGTTCTGGGTAAGGACATTAACATTTCTTTAAATTAATTTGCCCATCTGCTACATCTCTCCTGTAAGGGTGTAGATATTTAAAATGTTGATATCCATGATTTTGAATATCCTGATGGTGAATCTGCCCTCACGCATCTCTCCTGCTTCACGATGATGATAACACTGCTTTAATTAGGAACGAAGAGGTGAAGTATTATACGCTCACCGCCCAATTTCTAGCTAAAATTGTGTTTATAATCTCCTACCAAAATCAGGAGAATATAGTCATGCACGGGGTTCTGCTCCCCTCTTTACCTATTGCCTTTTGGAAGGTATTAGAGTTAACATTCCCAAACTCATCATCGATTTCATGGTCTCTGAGCACCTCCTGATCCCAAACTGACACTTACCATTTGGGATGCTCATTACCTAACTCCTTAAACAACTGAAATTTGATTTTTCTACTGAACTGTCCATCGAACAGTCTGTTGATATCAACAGCACTCTCCTAAAGAGGATGTGTGCTAGGGAGCATACTCCTGCTCCTCAGCCCCCTCCTATCATTCCTGTTATTGCCCCTGGATCCTCTTCAGCCTCTTCTACTTCTATCGACCATACTCAGCTCTCTCTGCTCAGCTTCGGGAGCATGCTCTGAAGATGTCCGCAAATTTTAAAAAGATGGAGCACAGAGTTCAGAATGATCTGCAATACATCTGCTCTTCTATTCTCTATCTCTAGACATGTGTCGACGATAGCTATAATAGGAACGCTTGGCCTATTCCACTTTCGAGAGGCCACGCGCAGCCCCCTCCTACATCGGGTCCTCTGTTCGACACCTGGGTACCTCCTCCAGCTCCTTCCAAGGCACCTATTCCCCTTGAAGATCTTGACTTTTAGGAAGATTGACCCCTTTTGTGTTGATGACAAAAAGGAGGAGAGAGATTTTGTAGAGTTATCTAGGAGTTTTTCTATTTTCATGTCTTTATTTATGTACTTTTTTTTGTGGACATGTAGTATTTGGTGTTTGGACATGTGTTTTTATATTGTATGGTTTGTGTAACGCCCCGATCCCGGCGATACGGGGACGTCACTGCAACGTATATACGTAGGTCAGAACTACCCTCCCGTATATACGCTAAGCATCAGTACAGACAAGAATCAGAGTACGGAAGCAAATTGTGCATTATACATTCCAACACATATATATATACAATCACAGAGTTATCACCAGAGGTGATGAATATTACAATAATAATACATCACAGATATGCGCAAATGCGAGAGTACAAGAGATATACATATATGAACAGCATAAAAGGGCGCTCACATACAAGTATACAAGGAAATGTACAAGTATGAACAGTATGAAAGGCACTCACGAGTTTAAAAGAAAAACTCGAGAGACTCACAAGGGGGCCTGGAAGGATGGAGCTCTGGACGGTCGGCTGGAGATCCACGCTACCGCTGCGCCACTCTGAGGCAGTAACAGGGAGAAGCCACGCTCCGGGCTCCATAACCTGGACATGAGAATCCAGGGGAGTCAGTGAAACTCCCCAGGCGAGTATGATATAATGCCAGGTGGCGAGCCAGGATGAGTACGAGTGTCAAGTACAGAAGACAGGAGGGTTAGAACACAATTGAAGTATATATGAACGGGTATGACATAATCATCATAAAACAGGAAATCCAGAGTAAAGCTGATATAAGCAAGATTGATTGTATACGCTTAGGTCACGGTCCCATGAGACTAGTACATCGAAGGAATAATCCAAACAAGAAAACCCTCATCTATATACCATTATCTCATGCCACAGAAATCCAAGCGTATAGAATCAGAGTTGCAAATCATATGAAAGCCAAACAGGAATACAACACGGAAATCATAACATGTATAGCAAGTGTAACAGGAATCATAGCAGAATCTATTATTATTATTACTTGTCTGACCCATATATCTAGGTATGTGACCTGGTGTACGGCCAACCCACATACATCCATATATAAGCAAGCCAAGGGTTGTTAACGGAAGTAGATGGAGAACTGATAAAGCTTCTTATAGTAGTTTCCATACACCTGGAACCAGCTTTGGAGGCCCAAAGTCCCCCTATTCAGTAATTCAGATTCACTACCGCCAGTACATATATATATATATGTATATATATATATATACTTTTATATCCCATCACTATAAGCAAGGTATCATTCCGGCATCCATCACTTCCTCCCATACCCCGTACAAGTTGTCCTTTTTATAGCTTATGAACATAATTATCAGATTTCGGGAATGAGCAATATCATAACAAGAATACATAACAGTGATCAGTACATAACAGTAATCAGGTACTACATTCCCTTTATCGTGATAATTATAAGGATCGGTGTATCATGCTTGGTGTCAAGAGATAGCATGATAAATGGTGATGTATATCAAGTAACATGCATACCAAGAGATTGATAATAAGTCTGGGTAAGTCATGACATAATAAAAGGGTCTTGCCAGATAGTGGCATGTCAAGTAGTCAGGCGATAACACAGTTACCAAGTGATATACATGTGTTAAAAGGAAGCATGTAACTGACAAGTCTGAGTAATAGCAAGTGGTAACATGGAAGTGACTCAAAGTCCAACGACCACGAAGGGTCGGCCACGCATGGTATACGATAAAGAAGCAAGCATATCATAAGCATGGTACAAGCACAAGATGAAGCTACCATAATACAAGCAAAGTAGTGCAATACATGAATATGGAAATAAGAAGCGAAATACTCATCGACCGATGAAACGGGAAACTCAAATAGAGGCGAGACTACTCGCCTAAATCACCAATATGCCAAAAGATCCAAAATCCACGGAAGCTCGGGATGCGCCATAGACTATGATATATATATGTAGAGTGAAGAGAAGAGAGAAAGAGAGAAGTGAAGATGATGTTAGTCAAGATACAAGTCAAGAAGTATAATATACAACATATAAACCAAGTATAAGATCCAAGTTTGAGAAGGTAAATAACTGTAACAAACAGACAGAATTAGTCGACTAGGGTAGGATGAGTAGTCGACTAATAAAGGGGTTAGTCGATTAACAGTCTGGTATAGTCGACTAATACTGGGTCCCAGAGAGTTGGGTTTGGTTTCAGAGAAAAGTTAGTCGACTAGGGTCATATGGGTAGTCGACTAACAGACATGACAAGTCGACTAACAGACATGTTAAGTCGACTAAATCTGAGATACAGAGAGTTAAGGTTTCTGGTCCAGGAAGGGTTAGTCGACTAGGGGCCTCTAGTCGACTAGGAACTAAGGTAAGTCGACTAATACTGTGTTTCCTAGAATTGTGTTTCACAGGACAGAATAAGTTAGTCGACTAATGTCTAGGTCTAGTCGACTAATCGACTGGAAACAGCAAACAGAACAGATTTTCTAGGGTTTGTGTTTGATGATCCAAAAATCATAAATTGAAGACACAAGTGAACATGATATGTAAACTTAGGTATACTAGGAAATAAATCAAGTCTTGGTGATGAAGAGCACTTACCTAAGAGAAGCACAAGGTGATGGAGTGATGGTGGTGGTGATTGAAGTTGATGATGAAGAAGATGGTGGAGTCCTTTGGTGTTGTTGATGCCCTTGTGGTTGCTTCCATGGTGATGAAGGAGGAAGAAGATGAAGCTAAAGTGTTGGAGTAGTTGTTGAGGTGGTGGAGATGAAGGGGGAGATGGAGGTTAGGGTTTTGGTGAAGGTGAAGGCTTCTCTTTTGAGAAGTGAAGAAGAGAAAAAGAGAAGTGAAGAAAAAATGAAATAGAATGTAAAGGAAAAGTTTATATAGGTTTTGACTTTTGTGAAGGAGGTGCAAATATGATAGAAGAGAGGGGGGTTTTTGTAAAGTGGGGAGGTGAGGTGAGTGTCCTTCACTTGGCCACTTGGCCGGCCATGGGGGAGAGAGAGAATGAGTGGGATTTAAAAAGGATTAGGTGAAAGTGAGTGGGATTATGTGGAAAATTGGAATTATTGGAAAATTGGGAAAGTCTTTGGTTAGTGGAGGAAGGAAAGAAATAAAGGAAAAGGAAAAAGGAAAATAAATTATAATGAGAAGATGTTTTCTTGGGAAGGAAGATGAAAATAATGGAAGTGGCGGATTCCCGGGATTCAGTTGCAGATGCGGAAATCTTTCGGGAAAATACCGGAATCGTCCGAAATTCAAGTATCTCGGAACGACCCGAAATAATTATCAAAAATCAAGAATATTATATTAAGAATTATAGTGAAATCCGTTTTGAGAAATACTTTATAGTTTTAAAACTAAAAATCCCGGAATCAGTTATCTACCGACTCCGATGGAATTTTCATAAAATCATAAAATTCTCAGAAAAAGAATGTAGGTAGAAAATATGATTCTAAGGAATAAAGCCTAAAGGACCATCATGAAATTCTAAACTATTTGAGAATTAAAAATCCAGGAATCGGTCAGCGGAACTGGCCGACACCGGTTTTGAAGAAATTCATTTTAATTCCAGAAAAATCTAAAAAATCATAGAAAATATATAATATTGGAAAATGATATTTAAAACTAAAATCGGTCAATTCTAATTATCAGAATGTTTAAATCGAGTAATACTCTAGGATCGGGCCTTCGGTTCAGACTAGGGCTGACTCCGAATCCACGAATCCAAATCCAAGACAAAACAACCACATAAGGAATTCATAATACAGAATAATTACAGAAAATAAATCGAAAAATACGATCGAAAAATCTGAATACGCAACTAAGTACGTATTCCGGGAACGGGGTATTACAATCCACCCACCTTACAAAAAATTGCGTCCTCGCAATTTCGTTAAGGGGCAAATTGAATACAAAGGGGACAAGGGTGGAATTTATACCAATTAAGATATGAAGCACTATAGGTAGGGCTCTCAAGTCAACTGAATAATAATCATACTCTGCATTTCCGGCTGATGATGTCGTGGCTGTGTAATAAATCTTTAGAATAATGCTGAATAATACTGATGATGTCGTGGCTGTGAAATAAATGAATACTGATGATGTCGTGGCTGTGTAATAAAGAAAACCCCGAAAATCCTGAGCATAATAAAGAAGACCGATAATTAAGAATCCGACTGCTGTCCTCTGAAAGATAGCCAGATCAAGATCGATCTGGAGAATACCAAGCTTCATAGAATTCACCGAAGGGATCACATAATAGCTTCATTCAGAACCAGCCACTACCTTTCTAGTCTAGTCATATCTTAAGATAGTATAAGGCTTCATAAAACCAAAACAGGGAAGGGATATGGAAAGGATTTAGGAATCAAAGGAAAGATAGTCAAGAATAGATAACTCTGCACTTGTAGTTGGAATGTATAACCAAGACTCATGTATTCCAGTTGCAAATTTCATTACCATTAATTTTCCCTCTGGACGTACTGAGGAAGTTAGAGCCTAAGCTCTGATACCATCCTGTAACGCCCCGATCCCGGCGATACGGGGACGTCACTGCAACGTATATACGTAGGTCAGAACTACCCTCCCGTATATACGCTAAGCATCAGTACAGACAAGAATCAGAGTACGGAAGCAAATGGTGCATTATACATTCCAACACATATATATATATACAATCACAGAGTTATCACCAGAGGTGATGAATATTACAATAATAATACATCACAGATATGCGCAAATGCGAGAGTACAAGAGATATACATATATGAACAGCATAAAAGGGCGCTCACATACAAGTATACAAGGAAATGTACAAGTATGAACAGTATGAAAGGCACTCACGAGTTTAAAAGAAAAACTCGAGAGACTCACAAGGGGGCCTGGAAGGATGGAGCTCTGGACGGTCGGCTGGAGATCCACGCTACCGCTGCGCCACTCTGAGGCAGTAACAGGGAGAAGCCACGCTCCGGGCTCCATAACCTGGACATGAGAATCCAGGGGAGTCAGTGAAACTCCCCAGGCGAGTATGATATAATGCCAGGTGGCGAGCCAGGATGAGTACGAGTGTCAAGTACAGAAGACAGGAGGGTTAGAACACAATTGAAGTATATATGAACGGGTATGACATAATCATCATAAAACAGGAAATCCAGAGTAAAGCTGATATAAGCAAGATTGATTGTATACGCTTAGGTCACGGTCCCATGAGACTAGTACATCGAAGGAATAATCCAAACAAGGAAACCCTCATCTATATACCATTATCTCATGCCACAGAAATCCAAGCGTATAGAATCAGAGTTGCAAATCATATGAAAGCCAAACAGGAATACAACACGGAAATCATAACATGTATAGCAAGTGTAACAGGAATCATAGCAGAATCTATTATTATTATTACTTGTCTGACCCATATATCTAGGTATGTGACCTGGTGTACGGCCAACCCACATACATCCATATATAAGCAAGCCAAGGGTTGTTAACGGAAGTAGATGGAGAACTGATAAAGCTTCTTATAGTAGTTTCCATACACCTGGAACCAGCTTTGGAGGCCCAAAGTCCCCCTATTCAGTAATTCAGATTCACTACCGCCAGTACATATATATATATATGTATATATATATATATACTTTTACATCCCATCACTATAAGCAAGGTATCATTCCGGCATCCATCACTTCCTCCCATACCCCGTACAAGTTGTCCTTTTTATAGCTTATGAACATAATTATCAGATTTCGGGAATGAGCAATATCATAACAAGAATACATAACAGTGATCAGTACATAACAGTAATCAGGTACTACATTCCCTTTATCGTGATAATTATAAGGATCGGTGTATCATGCTTGGTGTCAAGAGATAGCATGATAAATGGTGATGTATATCAAGTAACATGCATACCAAGAGATTGATAATAAGTCTGGGTAAGTCATGACATAATAAAAGGGTCTTGCCAGATAGTGGCATGTCAAGTAGTCAGGCGATAACACAGTTACCAAGTGATATACATGTGTTAAAAGGAAGCATGTAACTGACAAGTCTGAGTAATAGCAAGTGGTAACATGGAAGTGACTCAAAGTCCAACGACCACGAAGGGTCGGCCACGCATGGTATACGATAAAGAAGCAAGCATATCATAAGCATGGTACAAGCACAAGATGAAGCTACCATAATACAAGCAAAGTAGTGCAATACATGAATATGGAAATAAGAAGCGAAATACTCATCGACCGATGAAACGGGAAACTCAAATAGAGGCGAGACTACTCGCCTAAATCACCAATATGCCAAAAGATCCAAAATCCACGGAAGCTCGGGATGCGCCATAGACTATGATATATATATGTAGAGTGAAGAGAAGAGAGAAAGAGAGAAGTGAAGATGATGTTAGTCAAGATACAAGTCAAGAAGTATAATATACAACATATAAACCAAGTATAAGATCCAAGTTTGAGAAGGTAAATAACTGTAACAAACAGACAGAATTAGTCGACTAGGGTAGGATGAGTAGTCGACTAATAAAGGGGTTAGTCGACTAACAGTCTGGTATAGTCGACTAATACTGGGTCCCAGAGAGTTGGGTTTGGTTTCAGAGAAAAGTTAGTCGACTAGGGTCATATGGGTAGTCGACTAACAGACATGACAAGTCGACTAACAGACATGTTAAGTCGACTAAATCTGAGATACAGAGAGTTAAGGTTTCTGGTCCAGGAAGGGTTAGTCGACTAGGGGCCTCTAGTCGACTAGGAACTAAGGTAAGTCGACTAATACTGTGTTTCCTAGAATTGTGTTTCACAGGACAGAATAAGTTAGTCGACTAATGTCTAGGTCTAGTTGACTAATCGACTGGAAACAGCAAACAAAACAGATTTTCTAGGGTTTGTGTTTGATGATCCAAAAATCATAAATTGAAGACACAAGTGAACATGATATGTAAACTTAGGTATACTAGGAAATAAATCAAGTCTTGGTGATGAAGAACACTTACCTAAGAGAAGCACAAGGTGATGGAGTGATGGTGGTGGTGATTGAAGTTGATGATGAAGAAGATGGTGGAGTCCTTTGGTGTTGTTGATGCCCTTGTGGTTGCTTCCATGGTGATGAAGGAGGAAGAAGATGAAGCTAAAGTGTTGGAGTAGTTGTTGAGGTGGTGGAGATGAAGGGGGAGATGGAGGTTAGGGTTTTGGTGAAGGTGAAGGCTTCTCTTTTGAGAAGTGAAGAAGAGAAAAAGAGAAGTGAAGAAAAAATGAAATAGAATGTAAAGGAAAAGTTTATATAGGTTTTGACTTTTGTGAAGGAGGTGCAAATATGATAGAAGAGAGGGGGGTTTTTGTAAAGTGGGGAGGTGAGGTGAGTGTCCTTCACTTGGCCACTTGGCCGGCCATGGGGGAGAGAGAGAATGAGTGGGATTTAAAAAGGATTAGGTGAAAGTGAGTGGGATTATGTGGAAAATTGGAATTATTGGAAAATTGGGAAAGGCTTTGGTTAGTGGAGGAAGGAAAGAAATAAAGGAAAAGGAAAAAGGAAAATAAATTATAATGAGAAGATGTTTTCTTGGGAAGGAAGATGAAAATAATGGAAGTGGCGGATTCCCGGGATTCAGTTGCAGATGCGGAAATCTTTCGGGAAAAATACCGGAATCGTCCGAAATTCAAGTATCTCGGAACGACCCGAAATAATTATCAAAAATCAAGAATATTATATTAAGAATTATAGTGAAATCCGTTTTGAGAAATACTTTATAGTTTTAAAACTAAAAATCCCGGAATCAGTTATCTACCGACTCCGATGGAATTTTCATAAAATCATAAAATTCTCAGAAAAAGAATGTAGGTAGAAAATATGATTCTAAGGAATAAAGCCTAAAGGACCATCATGAAATTCTAAACTGTTTGAGAATTAAAAATCCAGGAATCGGTCAGCGGAACTGGCCGACACCGGTTTTGAAGAAATTCATTTTAATTCCAGAAAAATCTAGAAAATCATAGAAAATATATAATATTGGAAAATGATATTTAAAACTAAAATCGGTCAATTCTAATTATCAGAATGTCTAAATCGAGTAATACTCTAGGATCGGGCCTTCGGTTCAGACTAGGGCTGACTCCGAATCCACGAATCCAAATTCAAGACAAAACAACCACATAAGGAATTCATAATACAGAATAATTACAGAAAACAAATCGAAAAATACGATCGAAAAATCTGAATACGCAACTAAGTACGTATTCTGGGAACGGGGTATTACAGTTTGGAACTTGTTTTATAGTTGGCATAAAACTTTATATGGACAAATTTCATTTATGAGATCACTTTTGTCTTTGGGAAGTTATGTATCTCTTGTATGGTTGATATTTGATACATATCTTTTATATGTGGTATGTGGTGTGTTTGTATTCTTATGTATCCTTTATAAACCAACCATTTACCACTTGTTTTGGAGGTTAGAGGTTATTGGTTGGTTGGAGAAAACCATTTGTGCATACACGTTTGTAATTTTGTATTCTTGGTATGCATAGATGGGTTGCATAGAGCTTAATTTTATATTTTATTCATATGCTTTTATTAATGCATCTAACTTATATGTCACATTTTGATATATGCATGTGTTTAGGGGGATCTTCGCTTGAAGCCTCTTTCTAAATTATTTGTGATAACTCCATGTGTTTTCTCATCATAAAAAAGGGGGAGATTGTTGGCCCAAAGGCCATTAGCCCTAGTTTTGATGATAACAAAATATATGTAATTATGTTTTTAACAATTTTGTTTAACAAAGTTTCAGGTTAACTCTTTGTTACATTTTGGCTCCATCACAAGATGCACATATTTGAAAGCCAAGAAGATGCGATCCCAGAGCCTAAGCACATAAATGAGCTCAAGGATCAAGTTTGCAAGAGAATACCATACAAGATTTGTATTTTTTACTTTTTGCTTTTTAGATAGGATTTATAGTCATTTGTTAAAACCAAGATGATATAGGTTAATATCTCTTTTGGGATTAACACACACACATCTTTCTCATTCCTAAATTGTTTTAAAAAGAGTTCAAAACATTTCTCTTTTTTGTTTCCAAGATCGAGTTTCGGAAAAATGAGTTTCAGAAAAATCGGTTTTCAATTTAGAAAAGTGCTTCTACAAAATATAGTTCTAACTTTATTTTGTGTTGATCCATGATCACACACTGGTTCTCAAGTCCTTAGAACTCTATTTTGTGTTTAAAGATCAAAATTTATTTTGTCAGAAAAAGATTGGTTTCAAAATGATTTCCATAACAAGCTTTTGGCCCAAGGTCGGTCGACCGACCGGTCGACCGTATGCAGAGCAAAATTGTTCTGTCGGTCGACCGAGCGGTTGACCGACATGCACATGCATTGTGTGCACTTCAGTCGACCGTGCGGTCAACCGATTGCAAGAGCTTTGCTCTTGGTTGGGTTCGGTTGACCGCGCCGGTCAATCGACAGAGAGCTTTGCTCTCTGGTTGGGAAAACGGTCGTGCGACAGGTCGACCGCTATCCCTAACGGTCGAAAATCTAACCGTTGGCGGTCGACCGGCCGGTCGACCGACAGAAGGATTTTCTTCTGATTTTTTCCCCAACGGTTATATTCTGCTTTGTCTTTTTTGGGTCTTTTCCCAATGACTCTTTTGAATTTTTTCCTCATGTTTTCATCTCCTACAAATAGTGGGACTGTAAGAAAACTCTAAACAAGTTTTAAGAAGGTTTGAAAAAGATTTTACAAGTTTACAAAATATTTAGTCAAGTTTTTAGCCTTTTCTTAAAAGATCTTCTTTTAAGCCAAAATTTCACATTCTTATTTTTAGCTTGAGCCTCCACTCTACATCTTTACAAGCTATTTCCACTACACAATCCCAAAGAGTTTCACCTTCTCATCTTGCTTTTAGGTTTGTGCTTATGACCTATTTGTTGTCAAGTAAAGATCACTTATTTCCTTCTATTGTGAAGTTGTAAACGTTGCGGCCTCAAGTGAGCTAGTGAGCTCCGTGTTGGTGTTGCGGCACCTTGAGAGAAGACTTATGAGTCCATTGAGTTTTAGTGAGAACGTGTAACGGTTGACGATTTAATGAGATCAATCATAGTGAAAATCCTTCATAGTGTTGAAGGTGGGTACGTAGAGTGGCTCGAACCTCGGAACATATCATCGTGTTTGTGATTGTTTACTTTTTCTCTCTTCACTCTACTCTCTCTTTACTTACTTGCACACTTATATTGTTTACTTCTTTGCAAGTGTTGTGATTGATATTTTCTAGGTTGCTAGCAAGTAAATTTTAATTTCACATTATTTGCCATTTAGTATAGCCATCACCTATTCACACCCTCTAGGTGATTTACAGAAGTACCCACATGACAAGAACAGAGAAACAAGAGAGAAAACAAGCCAACACAATATTTAATGAGGTTTGACAATTTGCCTACATCCTCGGGGCAAGGGAGAGAGAGATTTTATTGATTCAACAATCAATTACAAGAGGATAACAGAGGGATAACCCTTATTTATAGCCAGAGAATCTCAGGGAGTTAGGAAATCACAATTGGATTTGACCCCAAAACAGAAAAGGAGTCTGAATTCATTCAGGAAAAGCAGTTGCGCCTGTCGCTCGACCGCGACGCTGTCCCCCGGTCGACCGTCGGTCGACTGGGACCAACAAATAGCCAAGGGTACCAGTCGGTCGACCGTGTCGATCGATTGCTCTCCTTGCTGCGGTCGACCGGGCGGTCGACCGCGCTGTGCCTGTGCACATCGTGCACACCGGTCGACCGGGCGATCGAAAGGACCCTGTCCTGGTCTGCTGTGAGCTTCGTTCTCGCTCCTTTTTGCTTCAGATCTCTGCGCTATTTCTTCCAATGAATTTAAAAAACTCTTCCGATGTCTTTTATTTCCTCCATCCCTATCTTTCTATAATTCTCCATCTCGATGAAGATTTTTCAAATCTGAGCCAAACTCCAATGAACATTTGGCAAAATCGACACACGATCTCGGTGAAATCGAGACATGATCTCGACTTGGGCGCTCCGAACGAAATTGACGCACGATCTCGGCGAAATTGACACATGATCTCGACTTGGCCAACAGACGAAACTGGTTCCTTCAAAAATGAATCGCCAGCATATATACAATTGATTTTCACTGATCACACTAGATCCAAATTGAGTTTGTCATCACCACTAGCAACTCTCTCCAAACTCCAATATCAATTGTATAGATTCTAACTTCAGCTCAACTATCCAAACAGAATGCACCATATATGCCTTCCCATCACTCCACCGAAGAGAAATACCATATGAGCCAACCAACGAACGAGTTTCTATTCAGCAACTTAATTGAACATCATTCCAATTGACCTCACGAAAACCCAACATGAGCTGACACTGACTTTACAACTGACTGGCTCTCTCCAGTCCAAATGTCTTCAAGATGGTCCAACCAAATCTAAGTAGAGCACACCAAACACCATCATCAGCTTCAACAAATTGGATGCACACCCCCTTTATGCAAGCTTAACTATCTTCTCACCAGAAGATAAAATATTTATCGAGATCATAACACTTCACTTCTATGTGAAATCTAACTCTTCACCTCTATGTGAAATCCCATTCAACTTCTTGAGAACCCAAATAGCTTTATATGGGCTGCATCACTAAATGGCTACGCCTTTACGGTGGCCTACGTACCTTGCCCAAGGGATCAAGACAACCATAGTTCTTTGAAATGAGATCCACTGAGCTCAAGCACCTGTGACTGAATCTTCAGCAGCGAGCCGAACTGGCTGAGTCATATGAACCTCCTTACTACCATCATGGAGAACAATGACCTTCAACTTGAGCTTATCACAGTCACCAACTTGAGATTCATGCTTCTTCACCCACTTTTGTGGTTTTAACTTGGTTCCTATAGCTAAAAATAATTTAACATTCTCATCAATGTCTTCAACCTGTTCAACATCAGAACTGGCTACATGATCTCCACATGGTGTCACATTTGGTGAAGTTCTTACTGATACTGAACCAACTGGAGTTGGTGGAGTAGCATCAACCTTCACCTACTGCGATACATCCTTGGTCTTTATCCTCTCCACTGCTGAGAGATGGTAGACTTCAACAATGAAGTCTCATCAAATGTGACATGTTGACTCAACACGATCTTCCTATTTTCGGGGTGCTATAACCAGTAGCCTTTCATATTTCTTTTGACACCCAAAAATACAAATTTTTTTGCTCGCGGATTTACCTTGCCATCTTTGGCACTAAAGTAGGCCGGACTTCCAAATATCCATAGCAAATCATGATCTTGAGTAGCTTTCTCAGACCAAATTTTTAAAAGATTTTTACCTCCTATCGCAGTCGATGACAATCCATTTATGAGATGGCTAGCATATACAATCGCCTCAGCTCAAAATAATTTGTCTAATTGTGCATTAGACAACAAATATCGAACCTTCTCCAGCAAAGAACGGTTAATCTCCTTAGCCAACCCATGTAATCTATTTGTGAAATGAGTACCAATACCAGTGTTCTGGCCGAATCGTATGAATTGGTTCTTGTATCTTTCAACATTATCAATTTGTAGCTCCTTGATCTTCCTACCAGTCTGTTTCTCCATCATATCCTTCCACATCACCAACATATCTAGGGCTTCAAACCTTTGTCTCATGGGATATATCCAACAATGCCTAGATAAATTATCAACAAAAGAGACAAAGTACTTGTGACCTCCAAGCGATGCATGCTTAGTAGGTCTCCAAATACTTGATTAAGAAGACCTTTCGAGTGGTGAGTAGTGGTACTGAATTTTACCTTCTTCTTGTTCAGAACGCCGTGTTCACCCAATTTCAAGTTGCAGGTAGATGCACCTTCCAATGATCCCTTCTTTGCTGGAGCTTGCAAAAACTTTTCTCCTCCGTGTCTGAGCCTCATCTGCCAGTCCTCTGTATACACATTATCTAAAGAAATAGAAGTCTCCACCTGACCTGTAACTGTACCACCCTTCAGGTAGTAGAGTTTGTTTCGGCGGACGCCCTTCATAACCACCATTGAGCTTTTAGTCATCTTCATAACCACCATTGAGAACACCATCTAGTATAAATACCACAAGACTCAACATTTCTAAAGCACCAACTGAGATAAGATTCCCTTTGAGTTAAGATACATACCTCACTTTCTTTACTTATTGTACTATCTAATCAAACATCTTGATACGTACTGTACCTATCCTTTCCACATTACACAGATGAACATCACTCATGATAGCGAAATATCCATCTAGCTTCTCATAGATAAAAAATCAGTCGTTGTTTAGGCACACATGATAGGTAGCTTATGTATCTAAGATCCACTTAGAATTACCTGAGTAACCAATAGTCGGAGTAGTAACGGAGAAAGAGAATACCGATGTGTCTGAGTCTGATCCATCTGCATGTGAAGTACTGGCTTAAGTACTGACCACCTATGCGAGATTTGCCTGAGTCTTTGACTCCTTCTTCTTACCTTTGGCCTTTGATCGTACACATATTTTGCATTCTTTTCATTACACTCCTACATTTATCGTGTAATAAATCAGCTAATTTTCTTGTCTTAAATATCTATTTTGCAGAAGATAATAATGAAGAGAAAGAGGATTAAACCAAATAAATACCAGTTAAAATCAGATTTAACTGGATCTATTTGGTTAGCTGAGGATGATCCCAGATCTAGTTAGAACAAATCAAGGGTTGGGAGAAATATTCAGCTGAAGATCAGAGCAAATCAGAAAGATAACACCAAATGGAAACCAGTAAAATTCAGATTTCTATAAATTCATTTTGGTTAGCTAAAGATCAACCGAGGATAATATCAAATACAGAGAAGATCAACGGATGGGATGAAGCAAGTTTGACTCAGATTCTGACTGGATACATTTTAGTATTTGAATTATAACTTTCACTACCGAATCTCAAATTTGATGATTCAAGATGATCCAGAAAGTAGATTTAAAGGGATACAACTCTTATGTTGATCAATGTTTCAAATTCTATCTTCTGTTAAGCAATATTCAGCAATCAACACTCCATCAAGCTGCAGAACAGAATTTTGGATAAATCCAGTTTGGAGATAAGGGGAAGATTGAAATTAAAAAATAGCCAACTCTTCTTATCTCCCTACACTCTCCCTTATCATTATTTTTCCTATAAATACCTGTATTCATTGAGAGATGAGGGGACACCAGAGGGCTGAAAAGCTAGAAAAAGAAAGTTTTGAGCGTTGTAATGCGAGATTGGGGAGGTCAAAAGCTTTGTATTTGATGCTTATGGAATAAAATTCAGAATTCTTCTTCACGATCTTGCGGCGTTCAGTCTAAGTTTTTCTTTAATTTTCTCTTTATTTTTTTCTATTCTTTTCTTTCATATTTGATTCCATGAAGTCATCTCTTTTCTTTTATTAGCTTCTTTTGTTTCAGCATCGCTTGGAGGAGAGAGACAACAAGGCGACGATAAGAAATAAGTTCACTGGTTCATCTTCCTCTTCCCTTCGTACCAATCTTTTAATTTCTTTTTTTCTTATTTTGGGTATTCAAATCTTCGCAAAAAGGTTAGTATTTCTTTCTTCTTTTGCGTTCTTCATATTTTTATTTTTCTTTTGCTTACTTCTTCAAGATCTTTATTTATTTATTTATTTTAAAAAAACAAATTTCCAACCTTCATCCAAGGGATTTCTCAACTAGAATAAGATAAAAGTGAGATTTTTAATAACTAAAATTTCAAGAACAAGTCTCTGTGGATTCGATCCTATACTTGCCACTACACACTTTGCCAAAAAGATTTTAGTAAGTTTAGGTTTTATAACTTGTACGTGATTCAACAACGATGGAGTTTTTCATGAATTTCGAATCTCGAACAGTTTTTGGCGCCGTTGCCGGGGACTTTTGAAAATTTTTGGTTTTGAAAAATCAACATCTAATCTTTTTCTAGTTTAATATTAAAAAAAAAATTTTAAAAAAATTAAAAAAATTATTAAAAAAATAAAAAAAATTCAGAATTCTTTTTATTATTTTTCTTTACATCCCTAAGATTTAATTTCAAATTTTCTTTTGCAGGGATATTGCATGAACAAAAGAAGACTTGTACAACAAGAAGAAGCTTGCTTGCTTATGACATATTGCTTTGCTAAAATAAAAATAAATAAAAACTTGCTTGCTTCAGAGTCACCGGAAAGGTTAGTATTTTCTAACTCTACCCATCAGTGGGGTTTTGGAGGTGCTTATTGATTGAATTTTGTGCTGCATTAGTGCATACTTGCATAAAAAGTCTTAAGAGCTGTCCCCCCTCACATAAGATCGGGATTTCATCACCCGTTCCTTGGCTCAAAAATCACAACCGTATATAAGTTTTTTTTTCCAAGCTTGAACTAATTTAAAATCAATTAGAACTCAGCCACTAGGATTTCGAGCTCATTTAAGTGGAACTATTTTGGGAAGACTCTGATAAACACTTTCAAGCTCGCGAAAGAGGGCTTTCTTATCTAGAAAGGGTGACTTAGCCATTGCGGCGGTGCCTGGCCTGGAAGAAGGACCGAGGAACTTTCCTGTCTAAGAAAGGGTGACTGAATTTAGTAAGTGCCCAGCCTGGGGGGAGAGCCGAATCGCTTGTTTGACGGGTATAACCGGTAAACCCACTATCCTTCCAACCCAGTTAGGAGCTGTCTAACTAGGGAGAATTCTATTCTCTTAAGATTAGTAAAAAAAACTGATTACCTTTAAATTAAATTCAAGATTAAAAAAACACTTGATTGCAATTGATTGGTTGAGTCATCTTGTGTGTAATCTTATCTAAGATTTAGAAAATCCTTCATCAGGGCAGTACCCTAGTTCATGCGAAAGTGGGTTCGTATTAAGGGTCGATTAGAATCCATTATTGTTTCTGACCCTACTGCAACAATGGGTGACACTAATGAAACCAAACAAATGACCTTAAAGGATTACATGTATCCTACAAGGTCCACCCAACCTTCCTGTATCACCTTGCCAGCCCTTACGGCAAATTTCGAGATTAAATCTGGGATGATACAGATGCTTCCAGTCTTTCGGTGATTGGCAAATGAGAACCCATATTAACACGTTAGGGAATTTGAGGATATTTGTGGGACCATGAAGTATCATCAAATGATAGAAGAATCCCTAAAACTTAGGTTATTCCCATTTTTCTCTAAAAGAAAGAGCCAAATCTTGGCTTCTTTCTCTCCAACCGGGTTCAATTTCTACTTGGGTAGGATTAGCCGAAGCCTTCTATAGGAAGTTCTATTCTAAGCAGAAAACTGCTACCATACATCAAGCCCTCAACATCTTCCATCAACTACAAGGGGAGACGTTCTTCACTTATTTTGAAAGATTCAAGGATCTTTTACTTGAGTGTCCCCATCACGGATTCGAAAAGATCCGTTTGATTCAAATTCTTTACGAAGGGTTAGACTACTCGAATAAGACCATGATTGAATCCCTTTGCAATGGAACATTCACGAGCAAAACGGCCGATGATGCATGTCAATTCTTTGAAGAGGTAGCAGAAAATACTCTAGAATGGGAGCCTGTT
Organism: Agave tequilana; assembly: GCA_038442645.1. Taxonomy (NCBI): domain Eukaryota; kingdom Viridiplantae; phylum Streptophyta; class Magnoliopsida; order Asparagales; family Asparagaceae; genus Agave; species Agave tequilana. The sequence goes on from JAVJIF010002810.1 coordinate 53,380, forward strand.
AGTATTGATAATAAGCACCTTACCACCTCAACTGCCACTAACAAGGATGGTATACATAAAGTCAACCCTAATTTTGAGAGTGATGCCAAATTGACATCAGTAGTACGAAGACTTGAAGCATTAGAATTGAGCAAGGGAGCACAATCTTCAGCTCCCGAAACATCCAAGCCAGTGGTGTCTCCCATTTGTGTCCTTTGTGACAGCCAAGACCACTTGGTTGAACAATGCCCCGGGTTGCCAATTATCAAAGCGGAGCAAGCAAATGTACTCAATACATTTCGCAAGCCCAATCCCAACAACAACCCATTTAGTGAAACATACAATCCGGGATGGCGGAATCATCCCAACCTTTCATGGAAGTCTCCTCAAGGACAAGGATATGGTGGATCATCATCATTTCAAGGACCATCTTCTAATAATCAATTTCACAAGGGAAATCAATTCAATACAACACCATCTTTTCCTCCATATGTCCCTCCCAATCAAAGAAAACCATCTTTAGAGGACACTCTCCAACAATTCATGTAGAGCCAACTAATAACTAATCAAACTCAAGCCCAAATGTGTCACAATCAGGATCAGACAATAGCTAGGCTCGAGGTTCAGATAGAACAGTTAGCTGCAACTGTTAGGGAGAGAGAGAAAGGACATTTCCCTAGTCAAACTGTACCCAACCCGAGAGGACAACCTGCTCCTCAAAATACTCCAACAGGCCAGTTTGAAATTAGTTCTGATTCAAACCGTCAAGTCCAATCCATCCACACTTTACGGTCAGACAAGAGAGTGGACAACCAAGTCCAAGATCCACCAAACAATCCTAATATTATAAAAGAAAAAGAAAAAAGGAACCAAAGGAGTCAATAAAGAAAGATGATCAAGTTATTGTTGACAATCAAGATAAATCTTTTGTGACCAAAGCCCCATTTCCTCAACGTCTTCAACCAACTAGGAAGAAAAATCACTGTGAGGGAATTTTGGAAGTTTTCAAAAACGTCCAAATCAATATTCCGTTCTTGGATGCCATTAATCAGATACCTTCATATGGTAAATTTCTAAAAGACCTAACCATGGTCAAGAGGAAAAGTTCTATGCCTCGTGAAGCTACATTTGCTACACAAGCATCATGTCTCATCCAGCAACCCATTGCACCCAATATGAGGATCCAGGGAGTCCAACTATTTCTATTAGGATAGGAGATCAGGTTATAGATCGGTGTCTACTAGATTTAGGGGCAAGTGTAAACCTTTTACCCTATTATGTGTACAAACAATTAGGTTTAGGGGAGTTACAACCCACTAACCTTACATTGCTTCTAGCAGATAGGTCAGTTAAGGTCCCCAAGGAAATTATTGAGGATGTTATTTTGAAGGTCGACGAATTCTATTTTCCTGCTGACTTTGTGGTCTTAGACACTGAACCAGTTAGAGATCCAAGCAATCACTCCCCTGTAATTTTAGGGAGACCATTCCTTACTACTGTTGATGCTGTTATTAGATGTAGGAATGGAGTCATGACCTTGTCATTTGAGAATATGACAGTTGAGCTAAACGTTTTTCATACTAGTTCCCAACCACATGTAATGGACGATCATGAGGAGATCAACATGATTGATGTGTCGGTCAATCACACCTTTGAGGAGTCTTGCTATGAAGACCCCTTGGAGAAATGCTTGGCCCATTTTGGAATGAATTTTGATATTGAGGAGTCTATAGAAGAGGTGAACGCATTGTTAGATTCTGTCCCCATCATGGACACCAATCTATGGAGACTTAAGGTAGAACTCTCACCACTGTCAACATCTGTTCCTGTTCCATCAATCATTGAGCCTCCCAAGTTGGAGCTCAAACCTTTACCTGACACATTGAAGTATGCCTTCCTAGGTAAGTCAGAAACCTTGCCTATAATCATATCATCTCATTTAGATAAGGACCAAGAAGAAAAGTTGCTAGATGTTCTTGAGGAACATAAGGAAGCCATAGTTAGGACCATAGTAGACATCAAGGGAATTAGCCCCTATGTGGTAATGCACCAAATTCATCTTGAAGAGAATGCCAAGACCTCGAGAGAACCACAGAGGCGTTTAAACCCTGTTTTGAAAGAGGTGGTGAGAGCGGAGAGAATAAAATTATTAGATGCGGGTATCATTTATTCTATCTCTGATAGTCAGTGGGTTAGTCCGATACAAGTTGTACCCAAAAAGTCTGGAGTCACAGTTGTTACTAATGAGAACAATGAGTTGGTTTTAACTCGTGTTCAAACTTGTTGGCGAGTGTGCATAGACTATAGAAAACTCAACTCCATGACTAGGAAAGATCATTTTCCTCTGCCTTTCATCGACCAAATGTTAGAACGTATCGCCGGTCACGCATATTATTCCTTCCTCGATGGTTATTCAGGATATAACCAAATCCACATTGCTCATGAGGACCAAGAGAAAACGACATTCACATGTCCGTTTGGCACATTTGCATATCGTCGCATGCCCTTTGGGCTATGCAATGCACCGGCTACTTTTCAGCGGTGTATGTTGAGCATCTTTTCAGATATGGTTGAGCGATTTCTAGAGGTTTTCATGGATGACTTCTCTGTCTTTGGGTCTACTTTTGATGAGGGTTTATATCATCTATCATTGGATTGATAAGATGCAAGGAGAAGAACCTAGTTCTTAATTGGGAAAAATGCTATTTCATGGTGAAATCTGGGATTGTCTTAGGACACATTGTTTCTGATAGAGGTATAGAGGTTGATAAAGCTAAGGTAGAGCTAATCACCAAATTACCACCTCCTAGAACTGTTTGGGAGGTGCGATCTTTCCTAGGCCATGCTGGATTTTACCGCCGCTTTATCAAAGATTTTTCCAAAATCTCTAAACCTCTTTGTGATCTTCTAGCAAAGGATGTTCCTTTTGAGTTCACCCCTTCTTGTTTGGAAGCCTTTGAAAGGCTAAAGACCGAGTTAACCACGACACCCATCGTCCGACCACCTGATTGGAATCTCCCATTTGAGGTGATGTGTGATGCTTCTGACTATGCTATAGGGGTTGTCCTAGGCCAACGAGTGGATAAACTTCCTCATGTCATTTGCTATGCCAGTAAGACTCTTAATGTTGCCCAACTGAATTATTCCACCACTGAAAAAGAGTTGTTGGCAGTCATTTTCGCTCTTGACAAATTTCGTCCATACCTTATAGGTTCTAAGGTCCTAATCTACACCGATCATGCAGCTTTAAAGAACCTTCTCACGAAAAAAGATGCTAAAGCCCGTTTAATCCGTTGGATCTTACTCCTACAGGAATTCGACTTACAAATTCATGATTAAAAGGGAGCTGAGAATGTTGTAGCAGATCATTTGTCTAGGATTGTGGTCGAATCTGTGTCCGACTCACTACCTGTCCTTGAGACATTTTCTGATGAGCAGTTAATGTCTGTCTCCTCTTCAATTGTTCCGTGGTATGCTGACATTGTGAATTATCTTGTCACGGAACAGATGCCCGATTCATGGACAAAGCAAGAACAATTGCGTTTCTTAGCTAAAATCAAATGGTTCTTCTGGGATGAACTATACTTGTTCAAGTACTGTCCCGATCAGATCATTCGACGCTACATTCCTGACTCAGAATTTAGGAGCATCCTTTCATTTTGCCATGACCAAGCCTGTGGAGGTCATTTTAGTGGGAAGAAAACTGCTGTAAAAATTTTGCAATGTGATTTTTACTGGCCCACTCTATTTCGTGACGCTCATGTCTATTGTCAATCATGTGATCGTTGTCAACGATTAGGGAAGATTGCGCGCCGGAATGAAATGCCGTTAAACCCGATCTTAGTTGTCGAAATCTTCGATGTTTGGGGCATTGACTTCATGGGTCCCTTTCCTATATCCCATGGATACCAATATATCCTTGTAGCAGTTGACTACGTCTCTAAATGGATAGAGGCGGTAGCATGTAAAACCAATGACCACAAAGTTGTGGTAAACTTCTTGAAAGAGAATGTATTATCTCGTTTTGGCTTTCCTCGTGCAATCATCAGCGATGGTGGAAAACATTTCTGCAATCGTACATTTGAAGCCTTAATGAGAAAATATTACATCAATCATAGAGTAGCCACCCCTTACCACCCACAGACTAGTGGCCAAGTAGAAGTTTTCAATCGAGCCATCAAGACCATTCTAAAGAAAACTGTGAACACCACTAGAAAAGATTGATCTCTTTGCCTGACTGATGCCTTATGGGCATATAGAACTGCATTCAAAACTCCTATTGGAATGTCTCCATATAGGTTAGTTTATGGCAAGGCTTGCCATCTTCCTGTCGAGTTAGAACATAAAGCATACTGGGCAATCAAACGCCTAAATTTTGATCTAGACAAGGCAGGAGAGTCTAGGAAACTTCAACTAGATGAGCTTGAAGAGATAAGGAATGATGCATATGACTGTTCAAAACGGAACAAGGATCGTATGAAGATTATGCATGATAGGTCATAACTCAGAAGGAATTTCAACCTGGGCAAAAAGTCTTGCTGTACAATTCCCGTCTACATCTCTTTCTGGGAAAACTGAAATCTCGTTGGACCGGTCCATACATTGTTCATAAGGTACACTCACATGGTGCAGTTGAGGTCCACAATACCACGGATGGTACCACTTTTCAAGTAAATGGCCATCGTTTAAAACCATACCGTGAGTATCTGAGCCCTGAAGTGGAGGAAATCCTTCTGGAAGATCCTGTTTATCAGGATTGATCTATATATATATTAGGGATCCATTTATGTATTATAGTTTTTGTATTTTTTTTCTCTTAACTAGACAATGATGAATGACATCAACTCGTCCTCATCAGGTACTACCTACCCTTCACATTCTTACATTTGTAGCATGTTATGCATTCATTCATACATTGAGGACAATGCATGAGATAAGTGTGGGGGAGGGTTAACATAGGTTTTCTTTTAGGTTTTCTAAAAAAGAAAAAAAATATTGATAATAAAAAGATTAAAAAAATAAAAAATATAATAAAATTTTTTTCTTTGTTACAAAAAAAAACTTTTTGAAAAGAAAAATAATACTTTGACTTATTTTTGCAAGAAATTAAGTTAATTTTAAGGAATAAGAGAACCAAAATTAGGATTTCTTATACTTGGTTGAAATAAGAATATTTATTTAATTTCTAGGGATAGGAAGAAAAAATTGAAAAAGTAATCCAGTCTTGATTTTTACCTTGATAAAATATGCATTTTTCATATACTTACATACTTAGGGTTCAAAAATAAAGATTCTTATGCCTTAAAAAAAAGAAAAGAAAAATAATAAGAATCCTCTGATTAAGCTGGATTTTTGTGCCTCATAAAGCATGATTATTCACGCCTAAAAGTGGTTCATATCACCAAATAAATTCTTAGTTTTGTGACCTTGTTTGCTTGAGTCCTAAGTCCTTGGGGTGTTTTCTCACCCGGTGCCCTAAAACCGTCCGGCTTGGGAGTCACCGACTAAGGCTCATTACATGGGTAAATTAGAAAGCCTAAGAAAGCTAAGGAATATTACCACCCTTATATATACAAATGATACAAATAAGGCATAAGAGTTAGAGTTGAAGAACCCTTAGTCAAAATATTCACGATCACAAGATGCATATGACTTAGGGTAAAATAATAGACTAGATGAGAATACAATTTTATTTCTAACCTTAATTGATAACAAGTATTTGCATAGAGGCTAAGTCTAGGGATGAATAATTTGATACTCTTATAACTTACAAGTTCCTTAATACTTGTAAAAACACTTCAAATAGTTTCTCTTCTTTTCAAAATATATTTTCAAAAATACTAACAAATTATTTCGTTTCTTTATGGATTTTGTGGGTGTAATCCACTGAAAACCCTCAGGAGACTACAACTCCTCCTCTAGGGGTAACCTAGAGGTTTAAAGGCTTATTGCACATGCTAAGTGCAATCGCGTGACCTGTGAAAGTGGTCCAATAAAAATCTTAGGTTAGTTTTATTTTGCTCGAGGACGAGTAAAAGATAGGTGTGGGGGTGTGATCGTATACATATTTTGCAATCTTTTCATTACACGCCTACATTTATCGTGTAATAAATCTGCTAATTTTCTTGTATTAAATATCTATTTTGCAGAAAATAATAATGAAGAGAAAGAGGATTAAACCAAATAAATACCAGTTAAAATCAGATTTAACTGGATCTATTTGATTAGCTGAGGATGATCCCAGATCTAGTTAGAACAAATCAAGGATTGGGGGAAATATTCAGCTGAAGATCAGAGCAAATCAGAAAGATAACACCAAATGAAAACTGGTAAAATTTAGATTTCTATAAATCCATTTTGGTTAGCTAAAGATCAACCGAGGATAATATCAAATACAGAGAAGATCAACGGATGGGATGAAGCAAGTTTGACTCAGATTCTGACTGGATACATTTTAGTATTTGAATCATAACTTTCACTACCGAATCTCAAATTTGATGATTCAAGATAATACAGAAAGAAGATTTAAAGGGCTACAACTCTTATGTTGATCACTGTTTCAAATTCTATCATCTGTTAAGTAATATTCAGCAATCAACACTCCATCTAGCTGCAGAACAGAATTCTGGATAAATCCAGTTTGGAGATAAGGGGAAGATTGAAATTCAAAAATAGCCAACTCTTCCTATCTCCCTACACTCTCCATTATCATTATTTTTCCTATAAATACCTGTATTCATTGAGAGATGAGGGGACACCAGAGGGCTGAAAAGGTAGAAAAAGAAAGTTTTGAGCGTTGTAATGCGAGATTGGAGTGGTCAAGAGCTTTGTATTTGATGCTTATAGAATAAAATTCAGAATTCTTCTTCACGATCTTGCGGCGTTTAGTCTAAGTTTTTCTTTAATTTTCTCTTTATTTTTTTGCTATTCTTTCCTTTCATATTTGATTCCATGAAGTCATCTCTTTTCTTTTATTAGCTTTTTTTGTTTCAGCATCGTTTGGAGGAGAGAGACAACAAGGCGATGATAAGAAATAAGTTCACTGGTTCATCTTCCTCTTCCCTTCGTACCAATCTTTTAATTTCTTTTTTTTTTCTTATTTTGGGTATTCAAATCTTCGCAAAAAGGTTAGTATTTCTTTCTTCTTTTGCTTTCTTCATATTTTTATTTTTCTTTTGCTTACTTCTTCAAGATCTTTATTTATTTATTTATTTTTAAAAAAACAAAATTCCAACCTTCATCCAAGGGATTTCTCAACTAGAATAAGATAAAAGTGAGATTTTTAATAACTAAAATTTCAAGAACAAGTCTCTGTGGATTCGATCCTATACTTGCCACTACACACTTTGCCAAAAAGATTTTAGTAAGTTTAGGTTTTATAACTTGTACGTGATTTAACAACGATGGAGTTTTTCATGAATTTCGAATCGCGAACAGCCTTTGAACAATCACACTTTCAGTGCCTTAGCTCTTTGCATAAGGCACACTGGTTCTTCTTCAGATCTCTGAAATCTGACATGGACTTTGATCTCCCATGGTCATCTCTGCCCTTCCAATTGGAACTCCTGCATCTTACCGCTAATGTCTCTGATGTTGTGCTCCCAGAAAAAAATAATCTATCCTGACTCCTTACTTCATAATTCACAAGAGCAGCAGACACCTCACTGTAGTTAAGTGTTTGCCTTCCATTGATCAGTGTAAGAGAAAAGGTCTCATACTCTTCTTCAGGAAGAGAATTCTATAATATCACCGCCTTATCCTCTTCATCGATCTTCACATCCACATTAACTAAGTCTGTAAGAAGCTTTGTGTAGCTATTCATGTGTTTGTCAATGGAGAGTCATTTCTTCATCTGAAAGTGATAAAGACTCCTCTTCAACTATAACCGCGACTCGATGCTCTTTATCAGATATTTTTTCTCCAGGATCTCCCACAACTGCCATGCGGATGTTTCATGCAACACATGATACTTGATGTCTTGTGTCAAACAAGACCTTTTCAAGTCACACACTGTTTGGTTCATCTTATCCCAATCCTCTTCAGCAGTAGTCTCGCGCTTTTTCTCCAACCATAGAGTGTCTTCAAGGTTTGACGCCATCAATGAATCCATCATCTCACATCTCCATATACCAAAGTTATTTTTTCCGTCAAACTTCACCATGATTGGTCGCTAATGTTGCATATTTAGTATCATATTTCCATACTTATTCTAGAATAAAACTTTGCATTGTCTTAATTAATTGCTTAATTTATTTGCAGGCCCATTCTTTAAGGAGATGAAGAGAAATGAGCTCAAAGCCTACCAAAATTCTGAATTAAATCAGAATTAATTCGCACTCAGTAAATCAGGGCAAAATCAAGAGGTTGAAAACCGATTGAGAAGAATCCTCTCAGAATCGATCGGTTAAAACCAAGAATCTAAGGCCATTTCGTCAGAATACGGGACTCAAACTGAAAAACCAACTGAAGATAAAAGCAGAAAGCGAAACCAGGGCGACCCACCAATAGGGTGTGGCCACCTGGCCACACCCTGGCCGCAGAAACGCGGCCCAAGCCGCGTTTCCGCGGCTTGGTTGGGAGTTAGGGGGAGCATTTGCTCCCCCGATCTCCCCGGGATCCTGATGGTTAGGGTTTTGCCTATAAAAAGCCAGTATGTTCGCTGAAAATGGGACGACCATGCAGAGATAGGATTTAGACTAGTTTTCCATTTCTTAGTTTAGGTTTTTATTTTTCTTTTTCATGTAATTTTAGTTTTCATTTATGTAATTTAGAGGAGATCAGACTTTCATCGAAGAACAAGAATGAAGCTTGAGCTAAAAGTGACAATGGTGTAAGGTTTCTCTCTTTTCTTTGATCGTTATGAAATCGAATCGATGTTCTTTCTTTGTATGTACTTCTTTTTAGTTTTCTTCTTCTTCTTCTTTTCTACTTCACTTTTCTTTTGGTACAACTGTCTTCCAAGTGAGTCTAAAAGCATCGAAAGAGCCTTGCCTTTGCGAGTGCCACCGATAGCTCATGACGATGGAATTGAGTCTCTCTCTGTATCATTTCATGCTTGAGTTGTCTTGATGATGTAATGTGGAAGAGACCAACACTCAACTCTTATGGGCTATGCGCTGATTGCCTCCAATTCAAGGTAACATCGTCGCTAATGATTCAAGGTAAGCTTTTGGTGAAAAGAAGGTAAGTAATTGTTTTTATTTCTTTCCTTTTATTTCTGTAAATTAAATCACCAACACTACCTCTTCTAAATCTTTCTTTCCCAACTCATTTGTACATAATCACTTTCATCGTTTTCTGATTTTCTCCACCTTCTCCATCTATCGTTTTCTTTCTTTAACATAACTTTCTTTTCTTATTTTCTTAACTTAAAATAAAGAAGAACTTTCGCTTTTATCTTCATTAAGATTTCAATAAAGAAACATAAACGCTTCCATCGCAAAACCCTCCTTGTGGATCACGACCTGCATAGCCACTTGCTATAGCGGTAAGAATTGAGCACTTGCACATCTTCATTCTAAATCTGAAATTCTTTATTTTTATGTGCAGGTTTTGCCTCAATCACACCACATCAATCCTCAATAGATGTGGATTCATGAATTTCATCATAGATGTACTATATCCAGCCATATTCTCAACTGATTCCTCAAAACAATGTGAAAAACAAACAGAGTTTGATCAAAAACTAGATAAAGATAGGATCTTTACCTCAAAGTGAAACCCTTGAAGAGTTTCTGAAGCGATCTGCTCCTTCAAATTTGATTCCTTGAGCAATCCAACCGTTGTTTTGAGATCGACCCGATCCCACAAATGCTCCTAATGCTGCTCCGTGATCGACACACGATCTCCGCCAAATAACCACCAATGCTCTTGAAATCGGCATATGATCCCACGACGAACCTGAGATGCTCTGATACCATTTGTAAGGATTTGGAGCACCATTCTAAAAGACTAGCCTTCTAGGTGGATTTGGCCCAAATCCTTATATACCCAAGATCTTCCCCATGTCTAGCCGATGTGAGACTATTTGTCACACAAATCCCAACAATCTCCCTCTCGAACAAAGAGTCTCCCTGTAAGTTCATCTTCACACCTGGAAGACCATCTTTACACCTGAAAGACCATGTGCTCCAACGAGCTTCTCTTCACTATGTTGGGTTTACATGCCTTACGTGAAGTAGGACTGCAGCCTATTACTCCTCTTCACCGTGTTGGCGATCGGCACGTCTTACATGGAGCAGGAGCACTGCTGTAAAATCCTCGAGAGACAACTAGCTTCACAAGGGTCTACTGCGCTTTTTTGTGCCTTGGGGGATACCCACACACACGACTAAGTTCGGGGCATGGCTCTGATACCCTTTGTTGTGCCTAACGCCTATTCTTGGCAACAACTAACTAGAGAAACCCAAGCAACAGAGATAGACGCGCCGGAGAAATACCCACACGACAAGAACAGAGAAATAAGGGAGAAAACAAGCCAACACAATATTTAACGAGGTGCGACAATTTGCCTACGTCCTTGGGCAAGGGAGAGAGAGAGATTTATTGATTCAACAATCAATTATAAGAGGATACCAGAGGGATACAATTCATGAGAGCTCTAACACTTATTTATAACTAGAGAGTCTCAGGGATTTAGAAAACCACAATTGGATTCGACCCCAAAACAGAAAAGGAGTCCGAATCCGTTCAGGAGAAGCAGTCGCGCCTGTCGGTCGACCGACCCTGTCCCTCGGTCGATCGGTCGGTCGACGGGGACCAACAGAGAGCCAAGGGTGCCAGTCTGTCGACCGTGCCGGTCGACCGCTCTCCTTGCTGCGGTCGAACGAGCTGTGGTCGTCCACACCGATCGACCGGACCCTATCCTGGTCTGCTGCGAGCTCCGTTCTTACTCCTTTTGGCTTGTGATCTCTGCGCTATTTCTTCCAATGAGTTTAAAAAACTCTTTCGATGTCTTTTATTTCCTCTATCTCCTCTCTCTCTACAGTTTTTAGTTGTTGCAGACATGAGTTGATTGGTGACACGGTGATAGCAGAGAACGGTGCTAACAGAGTCTCAAGTCGGTGACTCGATGAATCGATCAAGTCAACTGGCAAAAATCCCGTGTCGGTTGAATAAAAAGGATTTTTTTTGGGAAATTATGGAGAAATTTTACGGAGAATTTTAATGGACAAATTGTGGCTTTGGATGTCTAGGGTTTAGGTTTTGGCGATCAAAATTTTAGGATTTTGGGGAGGAAATGAGAGTCTACTCAGATACCAAATTAACGTCTCTGCCACTGTACCAAAACTCTAAAATTAAGATAAAAATTGAGATACTTATATTTTAACAACCTGATTTATTTATCTGTTCACACATAGATTTTGACACTATCGGTTTCCCAACACGAAAGAGGAGAAGAAAGAGAGGTTTCGACGAGACATGTGCAGTATTTGTCACAAACAAGTTAACCTTGATACAATAACAAAGTACTATAAAAAAAAAACTTACCCTCCCAACAATACAAATCACAAATAGACTAAATAAAGCCTACGGACTAGAATTTTCAATGAGGTTTTTAAAATGATCTCATAGTAACGTACATTTACAAGATCGCATGGTTTTATTATGCCTTAGAAAAGTATGTTTCTGGAAAATTTATACCATGGTAGTAAACAGTTCACCCATTTGCCCATTTGATGGTGGTTTGATGGTGAGTGTATGATTATGCACCTTTAACAAATAATACCATCAAAAAGCAGAAAACTTGTAAACTTTATACTGTGAACCAAAGATACTTCTAGAGCTCTCAAGATACATAGTCAACACTATAGTTGAATTTGACCAAATTTATGATGAAACTGCAATTTCCTTCTTCATTAATTTGTTACCAACTTTTACCATTTCTTCAGAGAAGCTCATTTCTTTTGTCTGATCTTCGTGATTGGTATTCTACAAGCTCTAGTTAGCAGCCAGGTGGATCCAATCCTTTGAAAAATAAACGTCACTGAGACTTCTTGTTGTAAAATAATATACGAAATACTGCTAATCTAATTAAATTAAACTTTTAAGAAGGAAGGAACTTCTCTATTTTGATCAAGGCGTGCGGAGCACAGTTCTTAAGAGTAGATCGCCGCCCCTCTGAGAGAGTATCTCGGTGCAGCAGGTTAATGACGACCTACCCTCTAGAATTCAACGATCGCTGACCCTGCAAGCGTGCACTCGCAATGCACAGGCGCTCGAACAACTCGGTTTGTTTCCTCCAGAGATGCAGGGAAGAACTGAAGAGTTTAAGAAATTTCAGAAAGGAAGAAAATGGTTGAGTTCTGTTATTGAGAGCAGGGAATAGATCTTTTATAAAGAGAGTTTATCATCATTATAAAATCTTTAGAAAGAGAAAACAATCCTTGGACAGAAACCAATCTTTCCTTGTGCAGAGAAACAAAACTGCCTTGGAAAGTGTCACTGCAGAACTTGGGCAGAGAGCTCTCAACGGTTAACTCTGAAATGAAATATATGAATCTCAATAGCTATCTCTGACCCAAATATTATGACAGGATTTGAAAAGATTTTATTTTAATTTTAAATTCAAAAATAAAATTGGCAATACTTAGCGTATTCGGGCACACCCGCAAGGCTTTGAAACCCGGATTTGCACCCCTTGCGTGTGCGATGCGGGCGCACATGCGCATTAAGGTTTTCTAGATCCGGTAACCCAATTCCCTTCACTAGGCCTCAATGGGCTTGTGCGCGCGCGAGCACCCCCTGATTTCTAGCCCACACAACCCATCATGAAAGAGACTCAACATATAAACACTAAAGAGTTCTTTTCCTATCCAATGTGGGACTCAAAGAACGTTACTTAATTTTAAAATATCCTCAAAATACTAACAATCCTCCACTATTTCAAAATTAAAAGGAAGGATAATAGGAACGAGAGAGAAGAGGGGAAAACATGAGAACTCAATGCATCAATAATGGTGACTTTTGGTCTATGAACCACTACTTAGGATATGTCGGTGTGTCCCATAGGAAGTTGGTGAAACATAAAATTTCTATGAACCAATCTTCCTAATTATAGATCATTGACCTACTACCCACATATCATTCATAGAACCGAGCTGTTCAAAATGGGTTGGCGCTAATCGGTCATGCGCCCTACCTGGTATTCATGAGCGCTCTAGAGAATATGTCAACATTCTCATAGGAAGCGGGCCCACTTCTACACTCATATAGGTGGATCTATCAAGTGTGCATTGCAATTAAACACACACCACCCAATAAAGGCTATTATAATCTATTAAGAGCTATTGCTCATCTTTTGCACATTGCAATTTGCACTATCTACGTCATAGAAAGAGACTTCTTAATAATAAAATAATGATTGTGCATCTCTAAGTCAACAAATGATTTGTTATTACCCATATGAACATACTTCATGAGTTCATCAATTACATAAGTTGGGTTACCATCATTTTTGACTCCTTGTTATAGACATGAGTCCCATTCCCCTCGATGTATTCTCCACTAGTTTTCTCCATAGTGATTTGATAAATAGATCACTTATATTAAGCTCTGACCTCACATAATCAAGAGATATGATCCCATCATCTAGCAGCTACTTTACAATTTTATGTCTTAGGCGTATATGTCTACTCTTTCCATTATATATTTTATTCTTAGCTCTAGCAATAGTAGCTTAGTTATCACAATGAATAGACACAGACGGAGCTGGTCTCTTCCAAATTGGTATATCAATCAAAAGATTTCTAAGCCACTCAGTCTCAGTACCTTCCTTCTCTAAGGCAACAAACTCAGACTCCATAGTGAAGCGAGCTGTGACGGTCTGCTTGGATGATTTCTAAGACTCCGCACCCCCACCAAGTGTGATCACATATCCACTTGTAGACTTTAACTCATCAGATTTAGAGATCCAGTTAGTATCTGAGTATCCCTCTAAAACAGAAGGAAAGCAACAATATATCAAACTATAATCAATAGTTCCTTTTAGATACTTTAGCACTCGATATAATGCTATCCAATGGTCCTTATTAGGACAGTAAGTGTAACGACTAAGTCGTCCCACGGCATAAGTATTGTCAGGTCGTGTATAATTCATCAAGTGCATTAAACTACCAATGATTTGTGTATACTCAGATTGTGACACACTTTCTTCTTTATTCTTTCTTAAGTGAATGTTGCCATCATAAGGTGTGGAAATAGGAATGCAGTCAAAATGATCAAATCTTTTCAACATTCTTTCTATATAGTGTCCTTGTGAAAGCATGATAGGATCAGAATCTGTAGTAATTTTAATTCCTAAGATCACATCAACTTCACTCATGTCTTTCATATCAAAATTAGAGGACAAAAATGATTTGGTGTCATTTACAATTTCTAAGTTTGTACCAAATATAAGCATATCATCAACATATAAGCATATGATAACACCAACATTATCCTCAAATTTAGTATAGATACATTTAACAGCCTTATTAATCTGATAACCATAGGAAATAAGAACACTATCAAATTTATCATGCCATTGTTTGGGTGCCTGTTTTAAACCATATAAAGATTTTACAAGTTTGCAGACTTTGTGTTCATTTTCTGTTGTCAGACAACCTTCAGGTTGGTCCATATATATTTCCTCTTCCAGTTCTCCATTTAAGAATACAGTTTTAACATCCATTTGATGTATCACAAGTTTATGAATAGATGCTAAAGCAAACAACACTCTAATAGATGCAATTCTAGTCACAGGAGCAAATATATTAAAATAATTAAAGTCTTTCTTTTGAGTGTATTCTTTAGCAACCAATCTAACTTTAAATTTATCCAAAGACCCATCAGGTTTTAGTTTTCTTTTAAATATCCCTTTGCAACCAATTGGTTTTGCGCCTGGTGGCAAATCAATAAGTTCTCAAGTGTGATTTGATAATATGGATTCTAATTCATTATTAATAGCCTCTTTTCAGAATGGAGCATCCGGAGAAGAGATAGCCTCTTTATAAGTGAGAGGGTCATCACCAACAAGAAATGTGAAGAAATCTTTACCAAAGTCAGTTTCTTTTCTAACTCTTTTACTTCTTCTTAGTTTAATCTCTTCATTATCATCAGATTCTTGTGCATGACTAGATGATGAAACATGAGAAGGTTTATCAACATGAGTTTTTAAAGAAAAACATGCTCAAAGAATTCTGCATTTTTAATTTCAAGAATAATATTAATCTCCATAACATTATTATCACTTCTAGTCACAAGAAACCTATATGAAGCACTATGATGTGCATAACTAATAAACATGCAGTCAAATATTTTGGGTCCTAGTTTCTTTCTTTTGGGTTCAGGTAGAAGAACTTTAGCTAGGCACCCCCACACTTTTAAATAGTTTAAGTTTGGTGCATGACCTTTTCAGATTTCATATGGAGTTATACCAGTTTTCTTATAGGGTATTCTATTTTGGATATGACAAGCAGAGAGTATAGCCTCCCCCCACAGATTCAGAGGTGCACCAGAACTTATAAGCATAGCATTCATCATATTTTTGAGTGCTTTATTTTTCCTTTCAGCAACACCATTAGATTCAGGTGAATATGGAGGGGTAGTCTCATGAATTATGTTATGTTGTTCACAAAATTCATTAAATTGTTTAAGTTCATATTCACCACCTCTATCCGATCTCAATCTCTTGATTTTCTTATTTAGTTAATTTTCAACTTCTGGTTTATATTTCAGAAACATTCCAAAGGCTTTATCTTTAAATCTAAACAGATAGGCCACTGTATGTCTAGAACAGTCATCAATAAAAGTGAATATAGAATCTTTTACCACCTCTACTTAAGTTATTTTTAAGGTCACCAAGATCACTATGAATAAGCTCAAGCAATTCAGATTCTCTTTATACACTTTTGCATGATTTCTTAGTGGATTTAGATTTAACACATATTTCACATTTGCCATGATCAGATATAGTTACATTATGCAAGAGACCTATATCTTTCATTTCTTAATGTAAGAAAAACCGACATGTCCTAACCTACCATGCCAAAGATCATAAGAGTCAATCATGTAAGCAGAAAAGTAGATGCATTTTCATTCATGATTTCAAGTACATTCAACATAAATAAACCCTGACTATAGTAACCTTTACCAACAAATTGTCCATTCCTAATTATTACAATTTTATCAGACTCAAAGCAGACCTTAACTCCAGCTTTTCCAAGAAAGGAAATAGAAATGAGGTTCCAACAAATCTCCAGAACATGAAGCACATCTGTAAGAGAAAGGATCTTCCCTGAACTGAGATTGAGAAGCATCTTTTCCTTACCCACAAAGGGTGAGGGCCTCAAATCGCCCATGAACACTTGTTCACCATCATCAACAGAGGAGTAAGAAGAGAAAGTTCTTCTGTCGGCACATATATATCAGGTTGCCCCGGAATCAATCACCCAATTCTTATTATGTGCAACAATGTTAACTTCTGAGATTACAGCAGCAATAATGTCACTCTCAACCAGGCTAACTTATGGTTTGGATGGAGCCTCACCAGTCTTCCGGAACCTACACTGTGCTGAGTAGTGTCCGGATTTGCCACACACAAGACAGTTTTCTTTCTTCTTGAAAGTAGAGTTAGGGTTTCTTTTCATCTTAGGGTTCTGATTTGATTTAAAGTTTGGCTTATAAAAATGTTTCTTTAGTTTAGAAGGCTTGCTTTCAATTAGATTTGCCTTAGAAGTAAGCTCCCTGGCCCTTTCAGTTTTCTCTTTTTCTTTATTTTTCTCTTCAATTCCGATATGAATTATTACATCTTCAAGGTTCATTTATTTTCTTTTATGCTTCAATTCTTTCTTATAATCTTTCTAAGAGTCGGGTAGTTTGTCAATTAGGGCTCCAGCAACAAAGGCTTCGGGTAGGGTGATATTTTTATTTTTAAGATCATCAATTAGAACATGGTATTCATGAATTTGAGAGGAAATATCTTTTTCATCAGACATGACAAAAATCAGAAAATTTCCAATAGCAAATTTTTGAGTTCCAGCATCTTCAAGAATGTATTTCTTATTAAGACTTTCTCAAATTTCAGTTACAGTTTTATAAGGACAGTAAACATCAAACATTGCATTACTAAGTGTGCTAAGAATGATGTGTCTACAGATTTTGTTGGCTTTTTTTTTCAATTTTGTAATTTCTTTTCTTTCTCTTGTTTAGGATCAGTTATAGTAAATGCATAACCAGTTACATCAAGTGTGGACATAACCTTTTCTTGCCATCTTTTACAGTAGGCTCCATTAAATGGTTCAATCCTAGAGATGTCAGGCAGAGATTTAACATTAGTAGCAGCAACCATAGCAGTATCCATATCTACTCTTAAGATTATTGTAAAATAATATACGAAATACTGTTAATCTAATTAAATTAAACTTTCAAGAAGGAAGGAACTTCTCTATTTTGATCGAGGCGTGCAGAACACTATCATTAAGAGTAGATTGCGCCCCTTTGAGAGAGTATCTCGGTGCAGCAGGTTGATGGCAGCCTACCCTCCAGGATCCAACGATCGCTGGCCCTGCAAGCGTGCACTCGCAATGCACAGGCCCTCAAACGGCTCTGTTTTGTTTCCTCTAGAGATGCAGGGAAGAACTAAAGAGTTTAAGAAATTTCAGAGAGGAAGAATATGGTTGAGTTATTTTTTGAGAGATCCTTTATAAAGAGAGTTTATCATCATTAGAAAATCTTTGGAAAGAGAAAACAATCTTTGGACAGAGAACCAATTTTTTCATGTGCAGAGAAACAAAACTGCCTTGGAAAGTGCAACTGCAGAACTTGGGCAAACAGCTCTCAACGGCTAACTCTGACATGAAAGATACGAATCTCAACAGCTATCTCTGACCCAAATATTATGACATGATTTGAAAAGATTTTATTTTAATTTTAAATCCAAAAATAAAATTGGCAAAACTTAGCCTATTTGGGGCACACCCGCGAGGTTCTGAAATCCGGATTTGCATCCCCCTGCGCGTGTGATGCGGGCGTATTAAGATTTTCTAGATCCGATAACCCAATTTCCTTCACTGGGTCACAATGGGCTTGTGCGCGCGCGAGCACCCCCTGGTTTCT
The DNA here is from genome assembly GCA_038442645.1 of Agave tequilana. Classification (NCBI taxonomy): domain Eukaryota; kingdom Viridiplantae; phylum Streptophyta; class Magnoliopsida; order Asparagales; family Asparagaceae; genus Agave; species Agave tequilana. The sequence goes on from JAVJIF010002810.1 coordinate 71,455, forward strand.
ATCCCACACAACCCATCATGAAAGAGACTCCATATTTAAACACTAAAGAGTTCTTTTCCTATCCAATGTGGGACTAAAAGAACTTTGCTTAATTTTGAAATACCCTCAAAACACTAACACTTCTCATTTTGCAGGGTTCCTCAGAAAAAGGAGGAAATGGCACGAGTTATTCCAGAAAATGAGGGTGATCCATAAGGTCATGTCTCCCATATTTTTATACATGTCCTGTCAGAATCTAATGATGTTTTTCTTGTTATAACCAAATTGATATGCTCTAATACTAATTGTTGCGTGCATAACTTGGGATACTATACTTATTATGATACCAATAGTTGGGAGATACGGGATCCCCAACGACGACCTCAATTACACCATGAGATCGATTACCTCGAGCACAAAAGAAGAATATTAAATGATACAAGAAGAAGAACATACAATTTAACGTGGTTCGGCCCCAACTTGGCCTACGTTCATAGAGAGAGAACTTGAGAGAGCTTTATTAATAAACTTGATACAAGAGTTCTAACCTTCCTCTTGATGACACAAAAGTATTCACCTTCTCCTTAAATGTACACCTAGATTACAAGAGTATACATTTTCTCTCTGCACATTCACCTCGCTCTTCTCTTTCTTGACATTTTAGGGCCTTCTTGACTTTTTAGAGTCTTACATTGTTATTCACCACAACTTTTTTCTGCTCTTCTGCCCTATCTCAATCCTAAGTTACAACCTTTTATTTATAAGATTTTACAATACAACTCCTATTTGGACTATGAGATGATCTTGACCATTGGATACTTGAAAATCTTGAAAAATCCTATTAGAAGCTGATCTCCTTAATCTAGAAGGATTCTAAACCCTTCATTCTTTAGAAACAAATCTTTGTTGAATAGGAATTGAATCCTATTCGTACTCCTTCTAAAAAAGAAACTCGCAATCGCCTGAAAAGGAAATTGGTCCACCTTGATTTGCTTCTTCTGCTTCAAGCCATCATCTTTTTCAACTCAATTGAATTTTCTTGGATCATCATCTCCTCTTAAAAAGTAAGGCAAAATCTTAACAATCTGCACCTTGACTTTCTTTTCAAGCCTTTAATAAAAAAAACTTGAGATTTTAGATTACTACCTTAATTCTTTCCTTGGTTGTAACCATGTCGTGAAGCCTTTAACCTTGCCCCCTCTCCCCGGGGCCTTTGGCGGATTCATCGCCATCCCTTGGGCCATCTCAGGCCTTACCCGAATGCATTCTTTCTTTATCGTCCTACAACACTTAAACTGTTGCAATTTTCCTTGAAGCTCCACCTCGAAGTGAGCTTCCTTCAAGCTTTTCATTGAAACTCTTTGACCTAGTTTCTTTCTCTTAGCTTGCATTACATCACCTCCGCCATCAGCAAATTCCGCTTGTGACGCCTTTTCGGCCATGGGGCCCTGCCGGTCTTGAGGCAATCCGCCTCTAATTCTGTCATACTCTTACCACTTTACACGAACATTAATAAGGACTTGTCGTGCTATTGTCTTCCATCAATCACTTGGTGATGATCCATCTTCCATTGATATTTTAACCTTGATACTTACCGTTTTTACATAACTGTCATACTCTTACCAGGCCTTCCTGCTACACACTGTCATCGTCTTCCTTCCATCAATCAGGGTTATCATCTATCACAGTATTGATGTTTGCCAGATCTAATGCCTACTAGTGATGATTTTCAAATCTGAAAGATCCACCAATGCCTGCAATAGTCTCACCATGTCACGACTAGTCTGTCATAACTTTGACCGTGATCTCTGTCGGTTCTTTTAACCAGTCTATACAGAATCTACATTAGACATTAGAATCTCCCTGATCTACACCCACCATTGCATCCAGAATATTGAAAAACATAGGGTTTGATACCTTGATCGTCTGAATCCGACTATGATTGCATGATCTACCTTCTGATCAATCTCGTTCGTTAATCGTCTTCATCACCCTCTGCCTTTTTTTCCTTTGACTTGCTGCTGTAGAGAACTTTCATGGGATACCTTGCGCGATGCCTTCGTGAGCTTGTAAGCTTGTCTTGCCCTCCGCCATTAATGATGATCCGATCATCACCTCCGCATCTATCGTGTTTAGATCTGAGCATCATTGAGTCTTGATGACTCCACCTTGATCATTATACACCAAAAGTCATCGATCTTTACCTTTGAACAAATCTAAGCTTTCTTGTTATCTACTTTGTCTTGATGCCTTTTCCAAACTTCATCGACTCAACATCTTCTGCTTCATCTAGAGAACTTGAGAGAGCTTTATTAATAAACTTGATACAAAGAGATCTTCCTTCCTGTTAATGACACAAGAGTATTCACCCTTCTCTTGAATCTACGCCTAGATTAGAAGAGTCTAATTTTTCTTTATGTACCTTCACCTTACTCCTCTCTTTCGTGAATTTTTAGGGCCTTCTTGGTTTTTTAAGGCCTTACATTTTATTCAACGCAACTTTCTTCTGCTCTTCTGCTCCACCAAAATCCTAGAATATAACTATTTATTTATAAGATTTTACAATACAACTCCTATTTGGACAATGAGATGATCTTGGTCATTGGATGCTTGAAGAATCTTAATCAATCCTATTAGGAGTTGATTACCTTAATCTAGAAGGATTTTAAACTCTTTAATTTTTAGAAACAAATCTTTATTGAATAGGAATTGCATCCTATTCATACTCCTTCTGAAAAGGAAACTCACAATCGCCTGAACATGAAACTGTTTCATCTTAATTTGCTTCTTTTGCTTCAAACCATCGTTTTCTCCTACTCAATTAAATTTTCTTGGACCATCATTTCCTCTTAAAAAATAAGACAAAATTCTAACATTTCTCTGTGCACTGTGTGTGTGAGTGCATGTTGCCTTTCTTTTTTCATTTCTTTAAGGAGGGTTTTGCCCCCTCTTCCCTTTTCTCTCCTGGGTTTTCTTCGTTTTTTATGGTTTCCATATTCTTTTTCCCTGTCACTGTTGTCCTTTATATTTTTTTTTCAAGAAGTTCTGTTTTCCCAATCTTGTCTGTTCTCTAAGAGATGGTATCCTTGCTAGGTGCCAAATGGTCAACTGAGCTATGACAGTCGATCTACAGAAAAACTGTTGGGATTCATACCTCATACTTATCAAGCTACAATTGGGTCCATGAATCATTTGTTAATTTCTTGGAATAGGCACCACTACATAGAGCTGCAGTGAGCAAGGGGATGGTCCCATTTATCTGGTTAGTTGTCATAAATAGCCATAATTCGTAAGTCATAATTGATAAAGTCTTTTAGAGTTGTAATGAGTTACATGCATATAAGTTTTACGGTATTTGATTGGTAATATAAAATTGTAAGTGGGAAAGTGTATTGTATTTTACGGTGTTTGGTTGTCGTAATGTGTAAGTCGTAAGTAAAAAAGTTGACCACAAAATTATTTATTTGATGATTTAAAAAGTTTTAATATACAAATAAATATTAAAAATGTTAAATATTAAAAAATTTAATATTAACATAAAAAAAAATAATACAAATTTGCATGACCACAAATAAACTGTAACTGGGCTGTAAGTGAGTGAAATTGGGTTGCAAGTGAGTGGTAATTGAGTTGCGTAAGGCTTTTACGAATATTACTCCAAATAACATCGTAGTTGTAATTGGGTTGTAAGTCATTATGAATATGGACTTTCACATCTTTTACGGCAAGACAAACAGCTAGTGTCGGAAACCGTTAGGGAACTACTGGAGCCACTCTGAACTCTACATGCCTCTTCGTGTTAAAAGAGAGAATAGAGAATGGAAGCCTCTGATGGGCCTCTTATCAGATGAGTGCTCTTGGTGTTCTCTGTTTAACCTAGTTTTGATTACTGATCCCTCATAGGAGTTTCTTTATATCAGTTGTTCATCAATTCAATTGCGCAATGGAAACTCTATGCTCAACTTACACTAGATGCTAAATGATAGCACAAGCGACAGTGTCGAACACAAAAGCTCAGAGTTTTTTTTAACCCACTTACTTTAGATACTTTTGATTTCTGATTGTTGGCATTTCTACTAGGTATTTTTTACATAAAATTCTGGTGAATTTCAATCTTTAGGTTCTGTGAGTAAAATGGTTAATCATTCTAGCTAAAAGCATACTAGTCCATGTTACTGTCGTGTATCCTATGTAACATGGATACTTTATCGAAGGAGACATATCTGATGTCGGATACTTTTCTGATTCTTCGATACTCCTGTTGTGCGCAGGACAACAATCCCATTGAGGAATCCACCAACCAATCGGAGACTGATGCAGCCGGAGACGTACCCAACACGATAAAAACAAAGAAACAATAGAGAAAAAACAATCAACACAGTATTTAACGAAGTTCGGCAACGTGTCTACGTCCTCGGGGCAAGGGAGAGAGAGAGAGAGATTTATTGATTCAACAATCAATACAAACTAATACAAGAGGGATACTTGAGGGAACTTTTAGGGTACAATACATGAGGGCTCTAACCCTTATTTATAGCCACAGAGTCCCTGGGTTTTAAGAAACCCCGATTTAATTCGATCCCAAACAGAAATGGAATCCGAATCCCAAAAGAAAGCCAAAACGAGCCTGTCGGTCGACCGGCGGTCGATCGACCCATGTCCACGGTCGACCGCCGGTCGACCGGACCCAAACAGAGAGCAGCCTGCTTTCAGCGGTCGATGATTGAAGCTTGAACCTGCACAGAAAATACAGTATTTCAGAACTTAAGAATAAACATGTGCAAGTGCTCAATTCTTACCGCGATAGCAAGTGGCTATGCGGGTCGTGATCCACAAGGAGGGTTGCGATAGAAGCGTTCAAGGTTTTTATTGAAATCTTTGTGAAGAAAAACGAAGGTTCTTCTTTGTTTTAAGTTATGAAAATGAAAAAGAGTTATAGGTTAAAGTTAGAAAGAAAACGGTAGAATGGGAAGGTAGAGAAAATCAGAAAATAACTATGTACAAATAAATTGAAAAAGAATGAAAAAGGATTTGGAGATGTGGTGAAAGAAATCATGTTGGTGATCTAAACTAAAAATAAAAGAAAAGAAAGAAGATTAAGGAATTACTCACCTAGTTTGGTTGATGACTTACCTAGAACCCTTGCATGTTCTACCTTGCTTCGGAGGCGTTCAACGCATAAGTCATAGGATCGAGCTCAGTCCCCGTTCGTATTATATAATCAAGCCTAGCAAGAATGAAGTGATACGGATCTTGAGGAGGAGAACATCTTCATGAAGTATCGTTGGCACTCAAAAAAACGTTGTTATACTTATGCTTCTGGATTCACTTGCATGCTCAACAAAATCAAAAGAGGTAAAGTAGAAAGAGGAAGAAGAAAACAAAAGGAAAAAAAAGTAAAGAGACGAACATAAAAAAGTATTTACTTTTATTGCTTGCAGAAACGATGGAAGAAGGAGGAGGGTACATCAGTGTCACTCTCAACATAAGCCTCTCTCTCTTACTTACATGAATCTCAATCTAATCTAAGCTTACATACAAATTACAATTACATAAAAAGAAAAGAAAAACCTAAACTATAAAGAATGAAAACTGGACTAATCCTATCTCTCTGCATGATCGTCCCCCTGAGGCTCTGAAAATCCCAGTATTTATAGGCAAAACCCCACTACAGGAGCGTATGAAGATAGGGGAGCAAACGCTCCCCCTAATTCTCTAACCAAGCCGCGAAAACGCGGCTTTGGTCGCGTTTCCGCGGCCTGGCCACACCCTGTTGGTGGGCCTTCCCGGCATCTCGTTCTTTCTTTATCTTGGGTTGAATTTGCAGTTTAGGTCCGAGATTTTGAAGAAATGACCGTTGATCTTTGCTTCAACCGATCGATTCTGAGAGGATTCTTCTCAACCGGTTTTCAACCTCTTGAATTTATCCTGATTCACTGAGTTCGAATTAATTCTGATTTAATTCAGAATTTTGGTGGGCTTTTGGGCTCATTTCTCTTCATCTCATTAAGGAATGGGCCTGCAAATAAATTAAACATTTAATTAGGACAATGCAGATTTATTCTATAATAAGTATGAAAAATATGATACTAAATGTGCAACATTAGTGACCAATCACACCCCCATACCTATCTTTTGCTCGTCCTCGAGCAAAACAACTAAACTATACTGAGGATTATTAGACCACTTTCGCAGGTCACGCGATTGCACTGAGCATGTACAACAAGCCGTTAAACCTCTAGGTTTCCCATAGAGGACGAGTTTTGTCTCGTGAGGGTTTTCAGTGGATTACACCCACAAAATCCATAAAGAAAGAGAAACAAAGAGTTAGTATTTTTGAAAAGCATTTTGAAAGAGAAAAATATTTGAAATATAATTGTAATATTTAAGTAATCTATAAGTTATAGGAAAGCTGAATTTTCATTCCTAAACTTAGTCTCTATTCAAAAATTTGTTATCAATCAAGGTAAGGAGTTAAATTGTACTTCTCATCTAGTCTATTACTTTACCCTAAGTCATATGCACCTTGTGATCGTGAAAATTTTGACTAAGGGTTCATTAACTCTAACTCTTATGCCTTATTTATTATATAAATATATATATTTTTTGTGGTATCATTCCTTAATTCTATTAGGCTTTCTAATCTGCCCATGTAACGAGCCTTTAATCGATGACTCCCAAACCAAACGGTTTTAGGGCACCGGGTGAGAAAACACCCCAAGGACTTAAGGACTCAAGCAAATAAGGCCACAAAACTAAGGATTTTATTATTTGAACCTCTTTTAGGCGTGAATACTTATGCTTTATTAGGCACAAATACCCAGCTTAATCAGAGGATTTTTATATATATATTTTTCTTTTCAAACTTATCTAATCATCTTTCGCATAAATACTAAGGCTTGCTTAGGCCAAAGCACCTAGCTAATCAATAATTAGATTTGTTTATTTTTTCTTTTTCTCTGTTTTTTATTTTTTATTTGAATCTTTGTTTTTGAACCCTAAGTGTGTAAGTGTATGAAGTATGCATATTTCATTAAGGTAAAAATCAAGACTAAATTACTTTGACAAATTATCTTCCTAACCCTAAAAATCAAACAAATAATCTTATTTTGACCAAATTTAAGAAATCCTAATTTTAATTTTCCTATTCCTTAAAATGACTTAATTTCTTACAAAAAATATGTCAAAATATTGTTTCTATTTTCAAAAAGTTTTAAAAGTAAAAAAATTATTTTATTTTTTTAATAAAAAGAAAAAAACCTAAGTTATGTTAGACCCTCCCCCATGCCTATCTAATGCACTGTCCACAATGTATGAATTAATGCATAGATGCATGAAAAAGAAGAAAGGGAAGGAAAATGTTACCTTAAGGTGGTGGTTCTGGTGGTGGTCTGATTGGTCCACGAAATGCGGCCCAATCGACTTTTCGTTGGGTTCGGAGGAACCCACCAGAAATTTCTCTAATATAACCCATTAAAATGATGAATCCATAAAGGATTTTTATTAAATATTTGACCCCATCTAATTTCCAAATTCCATAATTAATTTTAGAGTCAAATTTGTCAACCGCCTTGTCTCAGAATGGAGCATGAAAAGATAGAATGATTGACTTGGACGCAGGAAGTACAGGAACTAATAACGACTCAGGAAGGTGACTTAAGTCAAGTAAAGGTTCAGGAATCGAAATTGTTCAGGAAGTGGGTCCAAGTCAAGAAGTTAAAACTCAAGTCCACATTTATTTTCCAACAATGGAATGTGACTTAATATTGGTGATTCAAGTTCAAGAATGATAGGTGTGGGAATCAAAACTGACTCTAAAATATTACTCAAGTCCGGTAACAAAACAGGAGTCAGTATTGATTCGGGAATTTGAACTGGATCACAGATTTGAGAATCTAGGTCACATTTCTCATTGAGTTCAATGTCATAAAAATGAGAACTTGCCAATTTGTCAATAGGATTTTCAAAAGTGTAAAATTGGTCAAGTTCAATATGATCATCAAAAATGGGTGATTCAATTTCATGATGAATTGGCACAGGATCCATTATTGACTCGGGAAAAAGATTGAAATCAGGTGAAGACACCAGAGTCATTATTGAATCAGGAAGTAAAATTGAATCACTAAGTTGAGGTTCATGATCATATTCATTTTCAAGTTCGATTTCAGGAAAAGAATAACTTGCCAAACTGTCAATATTATTTTAAAAATTTGGAGTTGGGCAAGTTCAAATGATTGTTCTGAAATGGAACTTGATTTCTAAAACAACATGACTCTTCGGCTCTAAGAGAATGGTTTAGTGACATCAGAAACGGTCAAATGGTAAGAACGTAGAGATTGGACATCATATCTATGTCACAATTACGAGCGTTTTGAGCCTGAGTCATGGCTTCAAGCATCTTTTCATAGTTGATGGGTTCATAGTCTTGTTGAAAAGATGAAGTGTTGTTTTGAAATTGGTGGTGAAATTGTGAGTCCATCAGATTTTGTGATTTTTGTTTGGACTCACGCATACTCATTTCCAAAATTGATGGTCTTCTATTTTGGACTGGTGGAACTGAGTATGAATCTTGGAAATATTGTGGACAAGGTGGAGAAGGAGGACAAGTTGATTGAAAATTGGACTCGGGGGAGGTGAATCCCCATTGACTCTGTGAAGAGTTGAAATTATCATGGAAATTATGGTTATAAGACTGGGGACATGGGTTATATTGATTCGGATAAGACCAATTCGGCACACTAGGTTAGTTAAAGTTATGATATGCCGGGTTGGTAATATCCGAAAAAGAAGTCGGTGTGTAATATGGATTATTATTGAAGTTGAAAAAAATTTTGTTATAAGCCATATCACACAATAAAGCACAAATAAGCAGACCAAAAAAAGAAAAAAAATTCTAACCTAAATTAGGGTAGACCTATGACCTAGACGACTCCTAACTGGTTAGACTGTCCACGGGAGGTATAATGCAAACTTTGACCACAAGCTAATCAGCCAGGTCAGGGCAAGATTGGTGAGAGGTTATCCGTCAAAGACGTCTTTAATTAAATAACCACCAACCTTCGGGCTTTCGGCCCTTAATCCCCTTCCTAGACACTGATTTGGCAGGAGTCAAATTCCAACACCTTTTCCCCTTAGGATAATCTCCTAATTGAGTCCGAGATGTCCCTAGGGCCAACATCTACTCATTTTTAGTTAGGCTCAGGTTAGTGAGTGCTTGGAATCTGATTTTTGGGCCAAGTAAAGGTGATTAAATCCCCACCTTATCTTGTTATGGGGTGGTGCCCTTAAGATCAGTTTGTGCAAGTGTACAAGATATGTAAACAAGATTCGCTCAAAGCGATATAAATCAACCGAGAGATGAGTCCTATTCTAGATGCAATGCGAACGTACCTTGCTCCAGCACTCTTCAACAGTAAAGTAAATGAATTGAAAAGACACGTGCCTAAATGCAAACGTCTAATCAATTTTTTTAACTTTTCAACAAATGTTTACTGTTGGTTTATTAGCAGGCTTATGGTGATGGCATATAAGAAATAAAGTTTGCAGCAAACTATAATTTCGCAAAGTAAGCAGCCCTGCAAAAATCCAGTCAGTAGTGAACTCTTCCTTGCCGCGGAAACGCGGCTAGAGCCGAGCACAACGCGACAATTAGAGGGTACTTGGTCTCTGCTTTCTAGAGCAGAGGCCCAAGACAACTTATATGTCACTACAATCTTTTTCTATGTCACCATCTTTCCTCCTGCCATTACCCACCTGCCCATAACCTGCAACAGAGAAGAAATTCGTTTTAGTTCAAAATTTCAATAAAAACTGTTACCCTCCCGGCAACGGCGCCAAATTTTGATTGAAGCTTGAACCAGCACACAAAATACAGTATTCAGAACTTAAGAATAAACATGTGCAAATGCTCAATTCTTACCGCGATAGCAAGTGGTTATGCGGGTCGTGATCCACAAGGAGGGTTTGCGATAGAAGCGTTCAAGGTTTTTTATTGAAATCTTTGTGAAGAAAAACGAAGGTTCTTCTTTTTTTAAGTTATGAAAATGAAAAAGAGTTATAGGTTAAAGTTAGAAAGAAAACGGTAGAATGAGAAGGTGGAGAAAATCAGAAAATGACTATGTACAAATAAATTGAAAAAGAATGAAAAAGGATTTGGAAGATGTGGTGAAAGAAATCGTGTTGGTGATCTAAACTAAAAATAAAAGAAAAGAAAGAAGATTAAGGAATTACTCACCTAGTTTGGTTGATGACTTACCTGGAACCCTTGCATGTTCTACCTTGCTTCGGAGGCGTTTAACGCATAAGTCATAGGATCGACCTCAGTCCCCGTTCGCATTATATCATCAAGCCTAGCAAGAATGAAGTGATACGGATCTTGAGGAGGAGAACATCTTCATGAAGTATCGTTGGCACTCACAAAAACGTTGTTATACTTATGCTTCTGGATTTACTTGCATGCTCAACAAAACCAAAAGAGGTAAAGTAGAAAGAGGAAGAAGAAAACAAAGAAAAAAAAAGTAAAGAGACGAACAAAAAAGTATTTACCGTTATTGCTTGCAGAAATGATGGAAGAAAGGAGGAGGGTACATCGGTGTCACTCTCAACATAAGCCTCTCTCTCTTACTTACACGAATCTCAATCTAACCTAAGCTTACATACAAATTACAATTACATAAAAAGAAAGAAAAAACCTAAACTATGAAGAATGAAAACTGGACTAATCCTATCTCTGCATGATCGTCCCCCTGAAGCTCTGAAAATCCCCGTATTTATAGGCAAAACCCCACCTACAGGAGCGTATAAAGATAGGGGGAGCAAACGCTCCCCCTAATTCTCTAACCAAGCCGCGGAAACGCGATTTTGGCCGTGTTTCCGCGGCTAGGGTGTGGCCAGGTGGCCACACCCTGTTGGTGGGTCTTCCCGGCATCTCGTTCTGTCTTTATCTTGGGTTGGATTTACAGTTTAGGTCCGAGATTTTGAAGAAATGGCCGTTGATCTTTGCTTCAACCGATCGATTCTGAGAGGATTCTTCTCAACCGGTTTTCACCTCTTGATTTTGCCCTGATTCACTAAGTTCGAATTAATTCTGATTTAATTCAAAATTTTGGTGGCTTTTGGGCTCATTTCTCTTCATCTCCTTAAGGAATGGGCCTGCAAATAAATTAAACATTTAATTAGGACAATGCAGATTTTATTCTATAATAAGTATGGAAATATGATACTGAATGTGCAACATTAGTGACCAATCAGTCGACCGGGCGGTCGACCGACATTCTCCTGTGCACATTGTACATACTGGTCGACCAGACGGTCGACCGGCCTTCTCCACTGGTCAACCGGGCGGTCGACCGGCCTTCTCCACCAGTCAACTGGGCAGTCGACCGGGAGCTAACCTGGCCTGCTTCAATGCGCCATCTTGCTCCTTTGTCTTCCAATCTCTGTGCTACTTCTTCAATCTCCTCATCTCCTCTCTCCCTACAATTTTTTACCTCGGTGAAGATTTTTCAAATCTGAGCTGATCTCCAACGAACTTCAGTCTATCACCTAGTGAAATCGACACACGATCCTGGCGAAATCGACACACGATCTCTACTTGAGCACTCCGAACGAAATCGATACACGATATCGGCGAAATCGACACACGATCTCATCTTGGAACTTTTAGCTCAGCTATCAACTGGGATGCAGCACACATGCCTTCCCTATACTTCTCCTCAGGAGAACTTTCATACATGTCGATCAACGAACGTGTCTCCTACTCAGCAATTACATGACCTCACGAAGAACTCATCATGCGTCAACACTGACTCTCCAACTGACAGACTCTCTCCAGTCTACATGTCTTCAACTGACGGTCCAACCATGTCTAAGTAGAGCACACCGAACACCATCATTGGCTTCAACAAACTGGATGCACACCTCTCTTATGCAAGCTCAAATATCTTCTCACCAGAAGATCAACTGTTCATCGAGATTACAACACCTCACTTCTACGTGAAGTCCAACTAGTCATAACACTTCACCTCTACATGAAGTCTCTCCACCTCTACGTGAAGTTCCAATTAGCTTCTCGAGAATCCAAATAGCTTCATACAGGTTGCGTCACCAAATGTGGCTGCGCCTTTACGGCTGCTACGTACCTTGCCCAAAGGATCAAGCCAACCGTAGTTCATTCAAATGAGCTCCATCAAGCTCAAGCGTCTGTACCTGAATCATCAGCAGCGAAACCTATCTGGCTGAGTCATATAAACCTCCTCACTACCGTCATAGAGAACAACGACCTTCAACTTGAGCTTGAGATTCATGCTTCTTCACCCACATGCGTGGTTTTACCTTGGTTCCAATGGCTGTAAACAATTCGACATTCTCATCAATGTGTTCAACCTATTCAGCATCGACTCTGGCTACATGTCTCCACCTGGTGTCATATCCAATGGAGTCTTCACTGATACCGAACCAACTAGAGATGGTGGAGTAGCATCAACCTCCATCTGCTACGATACTTCCTTAGTCTTTGTCCTCTCCACCTGCTGAGAGACGGTAGACTTCAACACTGAAGTCTCATCAAACGTGACATGCCGACTCAACACGATCTTCTTGTTTTCGGGGTCCTATAACCTGTAGCCTTTCATATTTCTCTTGACATCCAAAAATACAAACTTCTTTGCTCACGGATTCACCATGCCATCTTTGGCACTAAAGTAGGTCGGACTTCTAAATTCTCGTAACAAACCATAATCTTGAGCGGCTTTCCCAAACCAAATTTCTTATGGAGTTTTACCTCCTATCGCAGTCGATCCATTTATGAGATTGCTAGCATACACAATCGCCTCAGCCCAAAATAATTTGTCTAATCATGCATTAGACAACAACCACCGAACCTTCTCTAGAAAGGAACGGTTTACTTCTTTAGCCAACCCATGTAAGTGAGTACCAATACCAGTGTTCTGGCCAAATCGTAGGAATTAGTTTATGTCTCTTTCAACATTACCAATCTGTAGCTCTTTAATCTTCTACCTGTCTGCTTCTCCATTCTTCCTTTCCACTTCACCAACATATCTAGGGCTTCACACCTTTGTCTCATAGAATATATCCAATAATGCCTAGATAAACTATCAATAAAAGAGACAAAATACATGTGACCTCCAAGCGATGCAGTCTTAGCAGGTCCCCAAACGCTTACGTGAATACAATCAAGAAGACCTTTTGAGCGGTGAGTACTGATGCTGAATTTCACCTTCTTCTTATCCAGGACGGCGTTCACCCTCCAAGTTACACAGTAGCCAGCAGCACCTTTCAATGATCCCTTCTTTACAGGAGCTTGCAAAGACCTTTCACCTCCCTGTCCGACCTTCACCTGCCAAACCTTTGTACAACCATCATCTGAAGAATTAGAAGTCTCCACCTGACCTGTAACCGTACTACCCTTCAAGTAGTAGAGATTGTTCCGCGGGACGCCCTCCATCACCACCACTGGGCCTTTGATCATCTTGAGAATGTCATCTCGTATAGATATCACAAGACCTAATGCTTCCAAAAACACGACAGAGATAAGATTTCTTTTGAGTTGAGATACATACCTCGCCTCCTTCAGTTCTCGTACTATCCTATCAACCATCTTGACACGGATTGTACCTATCCTTTCTATATTACACGGATGATCATCACCCATGACCATGTAACATCCATCTAGCTTCTAAAAGCTAAAAAACCACGCCCTGTTCGGGTACACATGATAGGTAACTCCGTATCGAAAATCCACTCAGTATTATCTGAGTAATCAACAGTAGGAGTAGTAACTAAGAGAGAGATACTGATGAGTCTGAATCTGATCCATCCGCCTATGCGAGATTCGCCTCTGTCTTTGACTCCATCTTCTTACCTTTGGCCTTCGGGCAATCAACTTTCCGGTGCCCTACCTCCTTGCACAAGGCGCACTGATTCCTCTTCAGATCTCTGAAGTCTGATCTGGACTTTGATCTTCCCTGATCATCTCTTCCATTTCTATTGGAACTCCTGCTTCTTACCGTTAATGCCTCTTCTGTTGTGTTCCCCGAAGAGGACTGTAATATCCCTAATTAGTAATACTGTATTTTTTATTTTTCCTAAAGTATTTATTCTACTTTACTAATTATTTTATTAAGATTATCAATTAACTTAATTTATTGCTTTTCCTCTTTTGATTATTATTATTATTGTCATTATTGTTATTATTAAATATGCAAATTATTTTTGAGATAGTAAATGACAAATTGGCTTTATATATGTAATACCAATATTTCTTATCAATATTTTTAAATTACATATTACTATTAATTCTATCATTATTATTACTGATTGATATTATTGGTAGTGGATATTTCTATTATCATTCCATTATTAATTATTTTTATTATTGTTATTAGTGCTATATTATTAATAATGTTGTTATTATTCTTATTGTTATTATTTTAATTTATTATTACATTTATGTTTGTTATTAGTAGTAGTATCATTTCCTATTCCCTTTAATCCTTATCCCTATCCATTACCTATTACCCTTTTATCTTATACCCATTATCTTATCCATTACCCATTATCCTCTTTTACACCCAATACACATGATCCTACTCGTTAAGCCAACCTTTAACCCATTAGCATACCCATTACCCAATCTACACCCAATACCATTACCCAATTAGACCCGAAACCTATTACCAAATCCCATCTATATAATCTCTTCTTAATCCTCTCTTAACCTAATCCCTATCATAATCTCCTCCCAACGCTTCCAGCCGCCAACACCTCTGATCTCATCTCCAGGCCGCGCCCCTTGCCCAGGCCGCAACAACAGCGAGCCCCCTCCCTGCCTCCTTGCGTACCAGGCCACCCAGCAGCGCCCAGCACCCGTTTCTCCAGCCCCTGTGCACAGTCTAGGCGGCCTCTCTCCTCTTCGGTGACATGCGACAACTACACAAACCCCTCTGGCCGAGCTTCCCTCGGCAGCCCAAGACCCTAGCGAGCCACAGCCAATTACTGTCGTGCCTCTTCCCTTGCTGCCGAGCTCCCCCACAACAGCCGAGTTTCCCCCATTCTCCCTTGCCGTGTACAACCACTCCCCACCATGGCAGCCCACGCGACAGTACCCATCATCCCAGGCCAGCACGCCTCCAATCTAGCCCAGTCGTGAGCCTTCCCTCCCCCTCTCAGGTTATTCCTTCTCTCCTTTTAATTATTAGGTTGCTTATATATAATTAATATGTGTGTGTTGTGTTTTAGTAATGTGCATATGTAATTATGTTTATAATTAGTGTATGGGTTAATAATGAGTATGTGATAATAAAGTGTGTTTGTATATACATGGGTGTATTGATGTATGCACGAGTGTGTTGTATACGTATATGTGCATGTATACAGTTGGATGTTCGTATGAGTTCATGTGTATGGTTATGTGCTATAGCGACCCGGATCCGTTCAGGTATTCAGAGCTCAGTAACAGAAGGTCTAGGACATGATTCAGACTTGTACTCGTTGTGAACCCGATGCATAGGCGATTCAAAGACTGATCCATGGGATGATCCATAGATCAGTACGGTTCGTGCAGTGAAGACCAGACGGCGATTCAGTTTTGAAACCACGTCATTCCATTTGAGTGTTTGCCCTTGTGTTTTTCTTTATTTATTGATGCCTGTATTGTTTACATGTTAACTATATCATTTTATTTGACCGTCTAACATATTGAACTAATATGATATCATGTACCGTTTCATATGACGCCAGTGACTATACACTTTGCATATCTAGTTGATAGGAGCATATATGAGTATCAGTTCATGTGTTGGTAGATCGTCGTTGTTACCTTAGGTCTAGTGTTGATATACCATAGGCCGGACTTGACCTTGTAACTGATATAGCTGTGATAAATCCTAAAATGAATATACATGTTGATTTTGAGGGTGATGGATCATTGAAAGAGGTCAGAGAACTATACTATGTGAGTGATTTTCAGTCATATGTTGGTGACAAATCTTGATGATAACGAGTTAAATATCTACCATTTTTGTGTATTTTAGAAAATTGTTATAAAGTCTTGATCATACACACAGGCAGGTATATTAGTTGACTTGCCTTTCTTTTAGTCGACTAATACTCCTATTAGTCTACTTACTAGAGTCCTCTAGTCGACTTGGTGACTATTCAGAAAAGTTATCGACTCTCTGTTTGTTGATTGTAAGCAGTATAGTCGACTTGCACTTATTATAGTCGACTAATACTCCTACTAGTCGACTTATCATAGCCTTAGTCGATTAGGTGTCTGTTCAGAAGTTATGTACTCTGTTGCTGACTATTACTTTTATTAGTCGACTTATCCCTCCTATTAGTCGACTTACACTTTTATAGTTGACTTATCCCTTTTGCTAGTCGACTAACCCAGTTCAAAATCCTCTATACTAGTCGACTTGCTCCTACCCTAGTCGACTAACTCTAGTCTGACTGCTGTTCTTAGATTTCTTATGCATTGAGAACTTTACCCCTTAGTTATGATCTTGGTTATAGTTGGATGAATATGGTTTGAGGAATAAGTATTGATTGAATTGATCTGACCTGACCTGATAGATCTTAGATATATATATCTGATATGTTACTTGACTTTGGGATCCTGTGATTGACCTTGAAAGAGTGAGAGTGTGTGATAATCTTGATCAAATTGAAATATAAGGATTTGATTACATGTATCAGGACATGTAGTATTTCATTATTAAGATTTGGATATATCGGTGATCTTGTACTTCAGAGTTATCAGATAGCAGTTATCAGTTTATCAGTTATTGGTAAGATTATTTGTTGGTGATCATATGACATGTTCAGAGTTTATATGAGTTTGTAGATATCTGTACCAGTTACCAGTTGTTAGTGGCACTATTGTGTTTGTGGCTATATCTCCAGTATCTTATTTCAGATGTCAAATATTAGTTGTCACTTACTCCAGTTGTCTTATATCAGTTATCAGTAGTCAGTTATCAGATCATCAGCTAGTATTGACATCAGCAGTTGTTGGAGATATCAGTTACTACTACATATTAAATCACATTGATTACTTATTACTAAAAGACACCATAACCCGGGAACAGGGGTAATTGCCTGATGATGAATGTCGTGTATTTTGGAAGGACTTCTTATGGTACTGAGTTGTGGGTTCCAACCATGGGGAACCAAGGTAGTACTGGCTACCTATTCAGTTGATAGTTGTCAGGGCGATACCCGGATTACGGTGCCATACTAGTTGTCTTTTCGTGTGGGGCTGTGGTCTTCAGATATTAGAGCCTTGCGGCTTGTCCTGGTTCAGCGCCAGGGGTGTTAGACTGTGGTATATGCACAGTACTCTTTCAAAATACATGCACTACATTGGCAGCAGTTACAACAACGATAAGGTTGTTTGTTATGTGGGAAAATGGTTGTGGTATGGGACACAGCTAAGTACTACATTAGTTAGGTTAATAACAACCAATCATACTAGTGACATACGCTAGGTTACACATTCAAATATCAGTGTTTGTTTACAGTTGTAATAGTTGCATTATATCTTCATTCATGTTGTTATGCAGTTATCCTTCAGTTGTTTGTTTATCATGTTATTTAGTTATCTTATGACTGCAGTTTATTTTGTTATTATTATGTGCATTGTTTACATGCACGAGCTCTCCTCTTTACACACACACTCACCAGGTCACTTTCTGACGACCTTAGATTTGTACGTCCAGATATCGGATGCTTGTTTCTATTGTTCATGTGTTCGTTGAGACGTACGCTTCGTGAAGAGCTGGAGCTTCTCCCTATTCGATTCCAGTATTCTTATCTTTCTTGCCTTTATATTATTTCCTGATTCTCGTTATATCAAATTCAGTTGTTATTCCAGTCTTTATTTATATGATATTCTGCGTGGATGCTTATATGTGATATTGCAGTAATCATGATTTATTATAGTTGGGATTTATGGCTTGTTTTGGGTTACTTAAGGCTTAGCGCGTATACGTGAGGTATTTTCCTTGCGTATATGCGTCGCCGACTCTCATAGCATCTCCGCTCAGCGTATTTTGGTAAGCGGGGCGTGACCAAGACAGTCTGTCCTGTCTTTTTACTTTATAACTCACAAGAGCAGCAGACACCTCACTGTAGTTAAGAGATTTTCTTCCATTGATCAATGTAAGAGTAAAGGTCTCATACTCTATTGGCCCAGAGACCTTTCACTCTAGTTTGATGATGATTAACTCATCTAGTTATAGTTTACTAATAATCTTGTGATATTTAGTTTCAGATATTTGATCAAGATATTAATAGGTGATTAGCTTCAACAAGGTATTTTTGGAGCTTGCACATATTGATTCAAGAGCTCGAATGTCAAGATCGCACATTGCACTCGGTTGGAGTCAAGCTCGGTGAATCGCGTTTGAATTGAGTCTATTTGGAGAAGGAGTTCTACAATAAGACCTCGGTTTATTTAGTTAAGATTGTTTAGATCTTATTGTAAAGATTAGATAGTGTTGATATGCTCAAGTTCACATACACACACAAGTTTTAAGTTTGTTGGTTTTCGGTTTTCAGTTTAACCGATATTGAATTTCATGTCAAAAACATAGATATAAATCTTTATATGTATATTGAATTCTATCCATATATAGTATGCTTCAAGTGTTTCAATATCATGTTTTGTATTTACATGAGTTTGGAGAAAACGGTTTTCCATTTCAAAAATCAAAGTTTGGAAAATACCGATTTTTGTTTTAAGCCAAATTCCAATATCATAAAAATGGTTCAAATTATTTATAATATGTGTGAATTTTTGTAACACATATTTGTATTTTAAAGATCTTATAAGAACATATTTTTGCGAAATTTATGTGTATTTTATGGGATTTTTTAGATGGCAAAAAGTTGAGTTTTTAATCCCTATAACTGTTTGTACTGGCTGTCTACCGGTCCACCGGTCCGGTCGACCGACGTACACAAGCGTACATGCAGCCTGGGCTGGTAGGCTGGTCGACCGACCCAATCGACCGCCAGAGAGCTTTGCTCTCTGGAAATGGCCCAGTCGACTGGGCGGTCGACTGACAGAGAGTTGTTGCTCTCTGTATCCAAGCCTGGTCGACCGGGCTGTCGACTGGTGGCACAACGGTCAGAAATTTGATCATTGGCCGGTCGACCGGGCAGTCGATCGGTGGCACAACGGTCAGAAATCTGACCGTTGGCCGGTCAACTGGGCGATCGACCGACAAAAGATTTTTCTGCTGTCTTAGCCCAACAGCTAGTTTTTGGAATAGGCTATATATACCCATTCCTTGGGTGTTTGAACAAGTTTTATTGAGCAAAAATTCCCATCTTTATAAGTGTTTAACAGAAAGTTTTTAAAAGAGTTTTGGGCTTAAAGATTTGATCTTTATTTGTTTTAAAAAGGGTTGGAAAATTCAAAGAAAAAGAAAGTCTTTGGGAGTTGTTTTGATCTTCATTTATATTTCAATATAGAGTTTTTTCCAAGAGTTTTTCTTTGTGTTTGTTATTTTCAAACTCTTTATTTTCTCACACTTGAGCCTATCTATCTATCGTACTATTAGCATCTATTTTGTGAAAAATTGGTTTGTGGTTGTTGATACCACCAAGAGTTGTAAACCCTCCTTACTTTGTGATATCCTTCTAGTGAGAGGTGATTGTATTAGTATCCCTCTAGTGAGAGGTGATTGTGGAGGTTGTGTTGTATCCCTCTAAGTGTAGAGGTGATTGTTGGAGTTGTGGCTTTGAGCCTTATCCCTCTTGTATGAGGTTGATAGTTGTTTGGCTAAGTTCCTATCCCTCTAAGTGTAGAGGTGATTTGTATTGTGCCTTGCCTCTAGTGTAGAGGTTGTATTGTTGGAGAGAGGAGTTGTGTACTCCCAGTTTGTATTATCAAAATCCTCAGTAGAGATTCCCTGTGTGGGAAGTTCTGTGTGGACGATATAGTGAAAATCCTTCTGTGTGAAGGCGGGGATGTAGAGCAGTGACTCGAACCTCGAAACATATCTTAGTGTTTGCGTTTGATCTACTATCTCTAAACTCTCTCTTATAATGTGCATTGCATCATATTGTTCATATCATATGTATGCTTGGGTTTCTTTGTGTGCCATACTTTGTTAAACCAAGAGAGCTTCATATAGCACCTCAACTCTTATTCAGAGGAATCAAGAGGAGTTAGTCCAGAGCCCTTCACCGGGAATGGCTACACTCTTTGGTACACTAAATGTGTTGGACTTAGTTTTAAATTCCGTATTATGACTCATTAGATTAGCCTTACACCTATTCACCCCCCTCTAGGTGTATTTCAATTGATATCAGAGCCTACGCTCCTGATATTAGGTTAACCACCTAGGAGTATGATCTTTGTTAGCTAATCTAGTATTTACATTTGCACACTTATTTGTTACACACACACATGGATTATCTTGCCCCTCCCATGTTTGATGTTTCTAACATAAATATGTGAAAGCATAAGATGAGTATGTACCTAAAAACCCTAGGATTGCATGTTGTCCTTGCCGCTAAGAAATCTTATCTTGGTAAAACAAGCATATAGAGGCCAATGCAACAGTTGAGGCACTTAGAAGCAATTTAAGTAAAGAATATTTGTGTTTAGTTTCTCATTGTGATTCCGCTTTTGCAGTATGGAACACCTTGATCTCTCCAAAGCTTCAAATGCCAAACATTGAGGAGGAATCTAGTGGAGGAGAATCCGAACAACATTGCTACATGGTCCAAGGGAATGACTCCCTCGAGGTACATTTAGAACTCAACTAGATGATAGTGCTAGTTCTTCCGGCGATGATCATATTAATGCCGATACATTAAATGAAGAACTATCTATTGTTTGTGAAAAATTATTAAAAAATACCAACTCTTAAAAAAGAAAAGTTTGCATTAAAAAAGAAAATAAGGATTTATTTTCAAAACTTGATTTGCTTTGCAAGAAAAAGTTAAAATTTCTAATGAAAGGGAGTCATTGAAATCCCAACTTGATCTTGCCCTAAATGAAAACAAAATCTTAAAAAGTAAAAATGATTATGATGAAGTTTTGAAGAAATATGAAGTTCGATCTTCAAAACTTGTTTTTGTTTTAAAAGAAAGTGATTCTTTGAAAACTAAAATTATTTCTATTTCAAAGAAATTGGATTTGATGTCTAATGAAAAATTTCCTTGAAAAATGATTTAGATACTCATGTTTGCCATGCTAGTGTAGCTTCATCATCTAGCATACCTATCGCATGCTCCATCTCTTCTTCCATTATTGAAAAATGATACATCCACATTAAAGAAGAGTGTTGATTGTTTGGGCTCCACTTTGAGCCAATGTGCCATGAACCACACATGGTTGGAATCCATGTTTCGAATGAAACAAGTTTCACCTATGCATGCACACAAACCACAGCATACACATGCTTCTCATGCTCACACTCATGACACCATGTATGCTCATGTGCACACATGTACACATTGTGGACGTAATGGCCACATTGTAAGATTTTGTTATGATAGAGTACATAATGAAAATTTTGCAAATAGATTTATTTCGGTTAGGAAAGGTGCTAACCCCCATGGACCCAAAAGAGTACGGGTAGCAAAAGCGGCTCCTATTTTATTTGATGTAGGTGTGGGCTCTAACATGACGTGAAAGTTGTTTGGTGCCTTGAGGTGAATGCGTTCCGAGCTAAACGGTGACAATTTTTGATGCATCACTTTCAAGGGGAGTTTGGTGGGAGGACCACCATTGTTTGGAGGTATAGAGATGAGCCCTCTTTGTTTTGGTAACTATCACTTACTCCTATTTTGTTTACATGCTTGCATATTGTTGATTTTAGCATGTTTTGGTGTTTTATGATTATTATGTTAAATGCCATGATAATTAGACTTGTGACATACATGATTAGTATTTGAGATACACCCTGTTTAAATGAATTATTACTTTTGTGTCCTCACTATAGTTTAACTATTGTGTATATCATAATTCTAAATCATGTGCATGTACATATTAATCATGTTGGTTTATGTTTTCACTTTGCACTTCATGTTTTGATTACATGTTTAAATGTAACCTTCATTAAAACTTGTGTATATACTTATACATCTGGGGTGAGCCACAAATTGATTATATATATTTGTGCTAAATTGCTCGTTTGTACCCATTAAATATACTAGTATAGCCTAGTTTTGATGATTCATGCATTTCAAACTTGTATTCTCATTTGTACATGTTTTCATATGTTTAACTTCATGTATATGTTAAATTGCTTAAAACTTTGGATATAAATGTATACCCTTGATTCATTTGCTTTTCATGAAAATTTCTACTATTGACTCATTTGTATTTAGGGATGTGTATGTATACCTTTAGATTTAGACAAAACATATATATGCCTTGAAGTTAGTATTATTTTTTTGAAAAATTAGATTTTCATGTTTTTCATGTTTATAAAGGAATTTCATATTGAGCTTTATTGCCTATTCCCATGATTTTGTGATTGCATGATTTTTACACTCACATTATTTGATGTTTTCTCATGATTGTATTTTCATGAGTATGGTATGTGCTTTATAGACTTTGAGTGCTGATGATCGTGTGACTTACATGTTTTTCATGAAATATATTCTTATTTTATTCCTTACTTGAAAGATTTCGTACTATTTTTCAAGATTATCATAAAACTAATTGCGTATTTCTTCATTTGGAAGTATTTTTCAATTATGCTAAAATTATTTTCAAACTTATTTTTGAAAACCCTTCCATCCAAGGGTGGACGGATGGGCGACCATGCCTTGTACGCCTAATTGAAAATATTTTAACATGTGCACGAAAGAGAGGTAATTATGAGTTATACACTTAATCCTCATTGTATTTTCAATTAGTATTTCAATTGATATTTTCATGTTTGTATACTCATATTTTATTTTTCTATGCTTCAAACTTCAAATAATATCAATTTCGATAGGTATTTACATTTTCATACATATATGTGATTTGATTGTGCTTACTATATCTTTACATCTTAAAGCACAAATTATGTTTATGCTAAGCTTGATTTAGTCTGTAATGACAATTATTTTTCAATTGGTATCTCATACAAGCTTATGCATGATTTTTATTGGTATTTCATAAAGGTAGAGAAAATTCATGTTTTATCTTTCAATTTGGTATCTTTCAATAGATTTCATTTTCAATTGTTATCTTACTCCCATTCTTTATGATAAAAAATATTTTGTTTTGGTACATGCTAACTTTTTCAATATTGGTATCATGTTTCATTTTTCATTGGTATCTATATTGATATGAGTTATGCTTACCTAAATCAATTTGGTTTTCCCTTTCTATTGGTATCAAAACTTACAATTTGTTTTGGTATCAAGTTACTTATGAAATTGATTGTCACATTCAATTGGTATCAAGATTTCCTATATATTTATGTCTTTCAATTGGTATTAAAAATATACAATGTGTTCTATTGATATCAAAATTAACAAGATTGGTATCAAGATATTTTCACGTTGGTATCTTTTAAATATCTTAAAATTTTTTGTTCACTTTCAATTGGTATCAAAATTTTTGGTGGTATCTTCAAAATGTTTTGTTTATTTCCAATTGGTATCACGATGTTTCGATATATACCTTTACCTAAATTGATATATTTTTCAATTGGTATCATAATGTTTGATTTATATTGCTTATATGCAAGGGAAGCTTAACATCTCTATATATATAGCTTCATATTTAGTGTATGTCATATTGAAGTGATTGACTTTTCTTTGGTATGTAGTACATGTGTATAGTAGGAGCTTCACATCTCCTTTTATACATTGCATATTATGCTTTATGTGGTTAGGGTTCAGTTATCTCTTTTCATATAAATGCATGTATGCAGGGGGAGTTAACGTCTCTCCTCTTCATGAATATATATCGCATATATATATCTTTATTTTTTGATTTGTTTTCATCCCTTGTTGATGATTGACAAAAAGGGGGAGATAAATTCAGAGAATGTTTTTGAGTTTATATGCATGTTTAGAAATTCGGAAAATGTTTTATATATGCATGTTTATTTTTATAATTGGTATATGCATATATGTTTGTTTATGCAAAAGGGGAGAAGCATTCTTCACTTATGCATATTTGTATTGAGCATTCATTGCATATCCTTATGCTTATTGCTATGCAAGAGTTAAGGGGGAGCTTTTATGAAGCTTAACTTTAATCCATGCATATATAACTCCATGAGTTTTATCATCATCAAAAGGGGGAGATTGTTGGCCCAGAGGCCTTTCACTCTAGTTTGTTGTGATGATAAACTCATGTAGTTATAGTTTACTAATAATTTTGTGATATTTAGTTTCTGACATTTGATCAAGGTATTAGTAGGTGATTAGCTTCAACAAAGGTATTTTTGGAGCTTTCACATGTTGATTCAAGAGCTCGAGCGTCAAGATCGCACATTGCATTCAGTTGGAGTCAAGCTCGGTGAATCGCGTTTGGATCGAGTCTACTTGGAGAAGGAGTTCTATAAGAAAAACCTCGGTTGATTTAGTTAAGATTCTTTAGATCTTATTGTAAAGATTAGATAGTCTTGATATGCTCAAGTTCACATACATACACAAGTGTTAGTTTTCGGTTTAACCGATATTGGATTTCATGTAAAAAAACATAGATATAAATCTTTATTTGTATATTGGATTTTATCCATATACAATATTCTTCGAAGTTGTTTCAATATCATGTTTTTGTATTACATGAGTTTTGGAGAAAATGGTTTTCCATTTCAAAATCAAAGTTGAAAAATACCGATTTTTGTTTTAAGCGAAATTGCAATATCACAAAAATGGTTCAAATTGTTTATAATATGTGTTGAATTTTTGTAACACATATTTGTATTTCAAAGATCTTATAAGAACATATTTTGTGGAATTTATGTGTATTTTATGGGATTTTTTTTAGATGGCAAAAAGTCGAGTTTTTAATCCCTATAACTGTTTGTACAGGCTGTCTGCCGGTCGACCGAGGCAGGAGCCGGTCGACCAGTCCGGTCGACCGACGTGCACAAACGTGCACGCAGCCTGGGCTGGTAGCCGGTTGACGGTCGACCGCCAGAGAGCTTTGCTCTCTGGAAATGGCCGCAGTCGACCGGGCGGTCGACTAGCAGAGAGTTGTTGCTCTCTGTATCCAGGTCCGATCGACCAGGCGGTCGACCAGTGGCACAACGGTCAGAAATCTGACCGTTGGCCGGTCGACCGGGCGGTCGACCGACAGCAAATTTTTTCTACTGTCTTGGCCCAACGGTTAGTTTTTGGAATGGGCTATATATACCCATTCCCTTGGGCTGTTTTGAACAAGTTTTTAGTGAGCAAAAATTTTCATCTTTACAAGTGTTTAACAGCAAGTTTTTAAAAAAGTTTTGGGATTAAATATTTGATCTTTATTTATTTTAAAAAGGGTTAGAAAATTCAAAGAAAAAGAAAGTCTTTGGGAGTTATTTTGATCTTCATTTATATTTCAATATAGAGTTTTTCCCAAGAGTTTCTCTTTGTGTTTTTAATTTTCAAACTCTTTATTTTCTCACACTTGAGCCTATCTATCTATCCTATCTATTAGGATCTATTTTGTGGGAAAATTGGTTTGTGGTTGTTGATACCACCAAGAGTTGTAAACCCTCCTTACTTTGTGATATCCCTCTAGTGACAGGTGATTGTGTAGTATCCCTCTAGTGAGAGGTGATTGTGGAGGTTGTGTTGTATCCCTCTAAGTGTAAAGGTGATTGTTGGAGTTGTGACTTTGAGCCCTATCCCCCTTGTGTGAGGTTGATAGTTGTTTGGCTAAGTGCCTATCCTTTTAAGTGTAAGGTGATTTGTATTGTGTCTTGCCTCTTGTGTAGAGGTTGTATTATTGGAGAGAGGATTTGTATACTCCTAGTTTGTATTACCCAAATCCTCAATGGAGGTTCCCTGTGTGGGAAGTCCTGTGTGGACGATATAGTGAAAATTCTTCTGTGTGAAGGCGGGGACGTAGAGCAGTGCCTCGAACCTCGAAACATATCTTGATGTTTGCGTTTGATCCACTATCGCTAAACTCTCTCTCTCTCTCTTATATTGTGCATTGAATCATATTGTTCATATCATATATATGCTTGGGTTTGTTTGTGTGCCATACTTGTGTTAAACCAAGAGAGCTTCATATAGCACCTCAACTTTTATTCAGAGGAATCAAGTGGAGTTAGTCTAGAGCCCTTCACCGGGAATTCGGCTATACTCTTTGGTTACACTAAGTGTGTTGCAATTAGTTTTTAAATTCCGCATTATGACTCATTATATTAGCCTTACATCAATTCACCCCTCTAGGTGTATTTCATACTCTTCCCTAGGAAGAGAATTCAATAGGATTACTGCTTTATCCTCTTCATCGAACTCCACATCCACATTAACTAGATCTGTAAGAAGCTTCGTGTAGCGATTCAAGTGTTCATTGATGGAGCATTCTATTTGCATCTGAAAACTATAAAGCTTACTCTTCAACTGCAACCGTGATTCTATGTTTTTGTCAGATACTTCTTATTCAGGATCTCCCACAGCTGCCTCACAGATGTCTCATGCAACACATGATACTTGATGTCTTGTGTCAAATAAGACCTGATCAAGTCGCACGCCATTCTATTCATCTTGTCGCAATCTTCTTCAGTTGTTGATGCGCGCTTCTTCTCTAACCATAGAGTGTCCTCGAGGTTTGATGCCATCAGCGCATCCATCACCTCACACCTCCACATACCGAAATTGTTCGTGATGTTGAACTTCACCACATCAATCCTCAGTGGATGTGGATTCATGGATTTTCCCGATGATGTACTTTCTTCAGCCATCTTCTCAACTGATTCCTCAAAGCAATGCGGAAACAAACGGAGTTAGATAAAACAAACTGAATAAAGATAGGATCTTTACCTCCACGCAAAACCCTCAAAGAGTTTCCGAAGCAATCTACTCCTCCAAAGTGATTCCTCGAGCAATCTACACGCTGTTTTTAGATCGACACACGATCCCACAAACAGTCCCAATGCCGCTCTGAGATCGACACACGAACTCCGCCAAACAGCAACTGATGCCCTTGGAATCAACACACGATCCCACTACTAACCTGGGATGCTCAGATACCAATTGTTGTGCGCAGGACAACAATCCCTCTGAGGAATCCACCAACCAGGCGGAGACTGATGCAGCCGGAGACGTACCCAATACGACAAGAATAGAGAAAACAATAGAAAAAAAATAATCAACACAGTATTTAACGAGGTTCGGCAACATGCCTACGTCCTCAGGGCAAGGGAGAGAGAGATTTTATTGATTCAACAATCAATACAAACTAATACAAGAGGGATACTTAAGGGAACTTTCAGGGATACAATACATGAGGGCTCTAACCCATATTTACAGCCACAGAGTCCTGGGATTTAAGAAACCCCAATTTGATTCGATCCCAAACAGAAAAAGAATCTGAATCCCAAAAGGAAAGCCAAACACGTCTGTCGGTTGACCGGCCGGTCGACCGACCCATGTCCAAGGTCGACCGCCCGGTCGACCGAACCAAACAGAGAGCAGCCTGCTTTCAGTCGGTCGATCGGGCGGCGACCGGCATTCTCCTGTGCACGTTGTGCACACCGGTCGACCAGACGGTCGACCGGCCTTCTCCACCGGTCGACTGGGCGGTCGACCGGGAGATAACCTGACCTGCTTCAATGTGTCATCTTGCTCCTTTGTCTTCCGATCTCTGCGCTACTTTCTTCCATCTCCTCTATCTCCTCTCTCCCTACAACTCCGATATTTGACCAATACTTAATCGATATGTGTCAGATACTCCTCTCACGTAAAATTTGCAACGTATCTTAGACATATCGAAAATGTATTATTGACATAATCATGACTACCAAATTAAATCAAAAAAAAAATCTATTTTGAATGAGAAATTTACTAGATGCATTGTATTTATATAACTTGTCTAATTTCTCAATAAGAATGCACATAGTTATTTGTTTAATTGAATGTGCAATAGTTACAATCATTCTTAATTTGTAGCATTGTGATAATGCAGATTGAGTAGAAGACATGGAGGATCTATAGGTAAGCATACTTGTTTTTCGAGTGTTAACAAGTCTATATTCCACAATGTGCTAACTCTTGTCATGTTCTCCTTGTTTATTAACTTGCAATATTTCATATACCTTCAGAGTAAAGAAGTCGTAGCCTATTTATTCTTATTGTGTACAATTTTCCAGTAATTTTTATCATTCATGGTGACTATTCCTACTCGCTTTTTATTTTTTATTGTATATGTCCATCGATGGACTGGACATCTTTATCTGTTGACAAGGATCTGATGGTAACTTATGTCATTGCTTCTTCTTTGTGGACAATATTTAGCTGTGCAAATGGTAATTTTCTTTCTGCTTTTTTTTTTTTGCCTTATTTTGTTTGTGAAATTCCCATATTAAATCTATTGATTTCTTCTTTTATTTTCACATGCAGGCCTAAGGGTGTTTCAAGAGGCAAAGGACAGTGATTTTAATGAAAGGTACCTACTGAGTGTTAAGTTGTGGAGTATAATTATTGTCTTGACGATTTATCGCCTTATGTGGACTCTTTACGCCGGTCGACCTGTGCGATCAGGTCGTCGTGGGGGTTGAAGGAGTCAGGGAACCCCCTCCCAGGGGCGCGGGGCAGAGCCTAGACCAAAGTTTCTTTGAGGAGTCGTTGTAGATCAAGGAGGGAGTGTGCAATACTCAGGTAAATAAGTTGGGCTAGTTCGGAGTTTTAGATTGAGAGAAAGGTCGGAGTCTTACTCCAGAGTAACAGCTTTGTATCACTCTGGATGAGCACTCTGACATATCTTCTCAGAGGAGTACTCCGAAGCGACAGTGCAGAGCAACATCTCAAGTGGTCTTGGGCCTCTGTTCCAGAAAAACAGAGACCAAGTACCCCTAAATTAACGCGTTTGCTCGGCTTTAGCCGCGTTTCCGCGGCAAGGAAGAGTTCACTACTGACTGGTTTTTTTGCAGGGCTGCTTGCTTTGCAAAATTCTAGTTTTTTGCAACTTTATTTCTTATATACCATCACCAAAAGCCTGCTAATAAATCAACAGTAAAATATTTGTTGAAAAGTTAAAAAATGATTAGACGTTTGCATTTTAGGCACGTATCTTTTCAATTCATTTTCTTTACTGTTGAAGAGTGCTGGAGTAAGGTACGTTCGCATTGCATTTAGAACAGGACTCATCTCTTGGTTGATTTACATCGCTTTGAGTGAATCTTATTTGCATATCTTGTACACTTGCACAAACTGATCTTAAGGGCACCACCCCATAACAAGATAAGGCGGGGATTTAATCACCCTTCCTTGGCCCAAAAAATCAGATTCCAAGCACTCACTAACCCGAGCCTAACTAAAAATGAGTAGACGTTGGCCCTAGGGACATCTCGAACTCAATTAGGAGATTATCCTAAGGGGGAAAGGTGTTGGAATTTGACTCCTGCCAAATCAGTGTCTAGTAAAGGGATTAAGGGCCGAAAGCCTGAAGGTTGGTGGTTATTTAATTAAGGAACGTCTTTGACGAATAACCACCCACCAATCTTGCCCTGACCTTGCTGATTAACTTGTGGTCAAAGTCTGCATTATACCTCCAGTGGACAGTCTAACCAGTTAGGAGTCGTCTAGGTCATAAGTCTACCTAACTTAGTTTAGAATTTTTCTTTTTATTTGTTTGCTTGTTTTGTTTGTTTTTCTTTGTTTGTATTCTATTGTGTGATATGGCTTATAATAACAATTTTTTCAATTTTAATAGTAATCCATATTACACACCGACCTCATTTTCAGATATTACCAACCCGGCATATTATAACTTTAACCAACTAGTGTGCCGGATTGGTCTTATCCGAATCAATATAACCCATGTCCCCAATCTTATAACCATAATTTTCATGATAATTTCAACTCTTCACAGAGTCAATGGGGATTCACCTCCCCCGAGTTCAATTTTCAACCAGCTTGTCCTCCTTATCCACCTTGTCCACAATATTTCCAAGATTCATACTCAGCTCCACCAGTCCAAAATAGAAGACCATCAATTTTGGAAATGAGTATGCGTGAGTCCAAATAAAAATCACAAAATCTGATGGACTCACAATTTCACCACCAATTCCAAAACAACACGTCATCTTTTCAACAAGACGATGAACTCATCAACTATGAAAAGATGCTTGAAGCCATGACTCAGGCTCAAAACGCTCGTAATCATGACATAGGTATGATGGTCCAATCTCTACGTTTTCACCATTTGACCAGTCAGTAACCATTCTGTTAGAGCCGAAGAGTCATGTTGTTTTGGAACACAAGGTTCCATTTCAGCACAATCATTTGAACTTGCCCAAACTCCAAAATTTGAAAATGACATGGACAGTTTGGCAAGTTATCCTTTCCTGAAATTGAACTTGAAAATGAATATTATCATGAACCTCAACTTAGTGATTCAATTCTACTTCTGATTCAATAATGACTCCGGTGTCTTCACCTGATTTCAATCTTTTTCCCGAGTCCACATTGGATCCTGTGCCAATTCATCATGAAATTGAATCACCCATCTTTGATGATCATCATGTTGAACTTGACCAATTTTATAATTTTGAAAATCCCATTGACAAATTGGCAAGTTCTTATTTTTATAACATTGAACTCAATGAGAAATGTGACCTAGATTCTCAAATCTGTGGTCCATTTCAAATTCCCGAATCAATATTGACTCTTGTTTTGTTACCGGACTTGAGTAATATTTAGAGTCAGTTTTGATTCCCACACCTATCATTCTTGAACTTGAATCACCAATATTAAGTCACATTCTATTGTTGAAAAATAAATGTGGACTTGAGTTTCAACTTCATGACTTGGACCCGCTTCTTGAACCAATCTCGACTCCTGAACCTTTACTTGACTTAAGTCACCTTCCTGAGTCGGTATTAGTTCCTGTACTTCCTGAGTCCAAGTCAATCATTCTACCTTTTCACACTCCATTTTGGGACAAAGCGGTTGACAAATTTGACTCCGAAATTAATTATGGAATTTGGAAATTAGATGGGGTTAAATATTTAATAAAAATCATTCATGCATATATCATTTTAATGGGTTATATTAAAGAGATTTCTGGTGGGTTCCTCCGAACCCCACGAAAAGTCGATTGGGCCGCATTTCGTGGACCAATCAGACCACCACCGGAACCACCACCTTAAGGTAACATTTTCCTTCCCTTTCTTCTTTTCATGCATCTATGCATTAATTCATACATTGAGGACAATACATGAGATAGGTGTGGGGGAGGGTTCTAACATAACTTAGGTTTTTCTTTTTAATAAAAATAAAATAAAAATAAAAATAAAAAAATTAACATTTTCTTTACTTTTAAAAACTTTCTGAAAATAGAAACAATATTTTGACATATTTTTTGTAAAAAAATTAAGTCAATTTTAAGGAATAGGAAAATCAAATTAGGATTTCTTATACTTGGTCAAAATAAGATTATTTGTTTGATTTTTAGGGTTAGGAAGAAAATTTGTCAAAGTAATTTAGTCTTGATCTTTACCTTGATGAAATATGCACACTTCATACACTTACACACTTAGGGTTCAAAAACAAAGATTCTTATGCCTTATATATAAAAAAAAAAGAAAAAAAGAAAAAAATATGAACGAATCTAATTATTGATTAGCTAGGTACTTTGGCCTAAGCAAGCCTTAGTATTTATGCGAAAGATGATTAGATAAGTTTAAGAAAAAATATATAAAATCCTCTGATTAAGCTGGGTATTTGTGCCTAATAAAGCATAAGTATTCACGCCTAAAAGGGGTTCATATAATAAAATTCTTAGTTTTGTGGCCTTATTTGCTCGAGTCCTTAAGTCCTGGGGTGTTTTCTCACCCGGTGCCCTAAGACTGTTTGGTTTGGGAGTCATCGATTAAAGGCTCGTTACATGGGCAGATTAGAAAGCCTAATAGAACTAAGGAATAATACCACAAAATATATATATAAATAAATAAGGCATAAGAGTTAGAGTTAATGAACCCTTAGTCAAAATTTTCACGATCACAAGGTGCATATGACTTAGGGTAAGTAATAGACTAGATGAGAAGTACAATTTAACTCCTTACCTTGATTGATAACAAATTTTTGAATAGAGACTAAGTTTAGGAATGAAAAATTCAGCTTTCCTATAACTTATAGATTACTTAAATCTTACAATTATATTTCAAATATTTTTCTATTTCAAAATGCTTTTCGAAAATACTAACTCTTTGTTTCTCTTTCTTTATGGATTTTGTTGGTGTAATCCATTGAAAACCCTCACGAGACAAAACTCGTCCTCTTGGGGAAACCTAGAGGTTTAATGGCTTGTTGTACATGCTCAGTGCAATCGCGTGACCTGCGAAAGTGGTCTAATAATCCTTAGTATAGTTTAGTTGTTTTGCTCGAGGACGAGCAAAAGATAGGTATGGGGGTGTGATTGGTCACTAATGTTGCACATTTATTATCATATTTTCATACTTATTTTAGAATAAACTTTTCATTTTCCTAATTAAATGTTTAATTTATTTGCAGGCCCATTCCTAAAGGAGAGTGAAGAGAAATGAGCCCAAAAGCCCACTAATTCTGAATGAATAAGAATTAATTCGAACTCAGTGAATCAAGGCAAAATCAGAGAGGTTGAAAACCGGTTGAGAAGAATCCTTCTAGAATCGATCGGTTGAAGCCAAGGAAAAGGTCATTTCGTCACAATCCCGGACCTAAACGAGAAAACAAACTGAAGATAAAACCAGAACGTGAAACCGGGGAGACCCACCAACAGGGTGTGGCCACCTGGCCACACCCTGGCTGCGGAAACGCGGCCAAAGCCGTGTTTTCGCGGCTTGGTTAGGGAGTTAGGGGGAGCATTTGCTCCCCCAATCTTCCGGGATTCCCCCTTGTGGTTTTTCCTTATAAATACTGGTTTGAGCTGAGAAAAAGGGGACGACCATGTAGAGATAGGTTTTATACTAGTTTTCCATTTTTTTAGTGTAGGTTTTTGTTTTTCTTTTTCATGTAATTTTTAGTTTTCATTTATGTAATTCAGAGGAGATCAGACTTTCATAGAAGAACAAGAATGAAGCTTGTGCTGAGAGTGACACCGTGTAAGTTTCTTTCTTTTCTTTTATCGTTATGAAATCAAATCTGTATTCTCTCTTTGTATGTACTTCGTTTTAGTGTTCTTCTTCTTCTTCTTTATACTTCACTCTTCTTTTGGTACAATTGTCTTCCAAGTGAGTCTAAAAGTATCGAAAGAGCCTTGCCTTTGCGAGTGCCACCGATAGCTCATGACGATGGATGTGAGTCTCTCTGTATCATTTCATACTTGAAGTTGTCTTGATGATGTAATGTGGAAGAGACAATACTCAACTCTTATGGGTTATGCGTTGATTGCCTCCACTTCAAGGTAATATCGTCGCCAAAGATTCAAGGTAAGCTTTTGGTAAAAGAAGGTAAGTAATTATTTTTCTTCTTTTCTTTTATTTCTGTAGATTAAATCACCAACACCACATCTTCCAAATCTTTCTTTTCCAATTCATTTATACATAGTCGTTTTCTGATTTTCTCCACCTTCTCATATATCGCTTTCTTTTTAACTTTAGCATAACTCCTTTTTTTATTTTTCATTTCTTAAAACAAAGAAGAACCTTCATTTTTCTTCATAAAGATTTCAATAAAAACCTTGAACGCTTCTATCGCTAACCCTCCTTGTGGATCACGACCCGCATAGCCACTTGCTATAGCGGTAAGAATTGAGCACTTGTACATCTCCATGTTGAAGTTCTAAAGTTTTGTATTTTATGTGCAGGTTCAAGCTTCAATCACCACCACGCTCAGAATCTTGTCGTTCAGAAGTGACAAACTGGACATAACGACAAAAGGAAGGTGAAACTCATTTTAGGGACGCCATCTGTTCAGGGTGATAAACTGGACATGATAGACTAAGACACAGTAAACTCTGAATCCGTTGCTAGAGGTCATAGTGTTAACATAAGAACTAGTCCAATAGGGACTGTAAGGGTGAATTATATCTAGGCACCTGTCGGTTCAGAGGTGATAAACTGGACA
This sequence comes from Agave tequilana, assembly GCA_038442645.1. NCBI lineage: Eukaryota > Viridiplantae > Streptophyta > Magnoliopsida > Asparagales > Asparagaceae > Agave > Agave tequilana. The sequence continues at coordinate 105,631 of JAVJIF010002810.1, forward strand.
TAACCAGCTAAGAGGCACCAGACTCGCAATTTTCTATCAGAGGTAATTGTCAAACTTGACAGCAAGAACTCCGGACCCTGACGGGTGAAGTGACAGAAAGAACAAGGTTATGGACTCGTCTATTCAGAGGTGGCGAACTGGACGTGACAGTTTGAGTACAATGAAGGGAAAGAAATCTGGGCACTCGTTAGTTCTGAGGTGATAAACTAGACATAACCAACTAAGAAACATCAGACTTAGAGCCCTGCCATTCAGAGGTGGCAAACTGGGCATAACGGTAAAAGAGTAGTCCCTATCAGACTAAAATATAAGACTTGGCTATCTGTCAATTCAGAGGTAACATGGACAAAACTGATTGACAAACCACCAAGCTTAGAGTCTTTCCATTCAGAGATGATTGACTGGATATGATAGCAAAAAAGAGTTATTCCACTGAGGAATGTGATTTGATACTCCGTGAAAAATTTAATATTTCCTTGTAGGAGTTTTGGAAGAAATTGTCAGAGGTAAGATGTTAACGTGAAAATTAAAGATTTCACTAGGGACTGAGAAGAGTATTAAAAGACTCAGAGAAAAATCTATTAAAAACTCACTGGGGAGTTAAAAGAAACTCCATGAGATTTTAGAAGGAAATTAGCATTCTGACAGATTCCGCGGGGAAACACTTTAAAGAATTGTCAGATGTAAGCATTAACGTGACAATCAAGGTAGCGAAGATAAGAGGCAACACCCTAAAAGTTATCAGAGGTAATCATTAATGTCACGCCCCGCTTCCCAAAATGCGCTAGGGCGGAGACGCGACACGAGTCGGCGACGCATATACATGAGGAAAATACCCCACATATACGCGCTAAGCCTAAAGTAACCTGAACAAGCTATAAATCTAAACCATAATAATCAAGGATCACTGCAATAGTACATATAAAGAATACGCATGATCTGGAATGAAATAAGGAACAGGATAGAAGCCAAGGGTAATATACAAGAATCAAAGAATAATAGCAGGAATAAAGAAAGGAAAGAATACCAGAATCCAAAGAGAGAGAGAGAGAGAGTCCAGTTCCTCGCAAGTCGTACAGTCTCATCGTACATCTGCACAAAAGAACAAGCGTCCAATATCTGGACGTGCAAATTTAGGGTCGTCAGAAAGCGACTTAGTGAGTGTGTGTGTAAAGGGAGAGCTCGTGCATATAAACAAGGTGCATAAAGAAATAACAAGAATAACTGCAGATATAAAATAATCAAATAACATGATACATAAGCAACTGAATAACAATAGCAAGAATAAGAGTACAGGTAAAAGACAAGTAAAACAACTGTAAAAACAACAGATGTCTAGGGTATATCCTAGCAATATCACTAACCTAGTACATAATATGGTCCTGGTTACAATCATGTGTCTATCATAATGATATATATAGATATACAATCAGGTGGTTACGGTCAGTCACAATGCATTAACAGTTTATTATTATTAATTATGTCAGCGAACACCAATTGTCATATGTAATAGACGCATCCCATACTGCGCCTACCACACATGCCAATCGAGGTCCTCAATTATTGAAACTGATCGTTGGAGACATTGTCCATGCTTTAGGTGGGTCCCGTGCAAACCCGAAACCACGGCCCAGACTCCTGGCGCTGAACCAGAACCTACCGCAAGGTAGTCAGGAACATGTAAACAGGAACAAGTACATGCATAACATGTATATCAGGAACAGGAAACAGGACGGGGGTGCAGTCACCCCACGGGAACCCTGCAGTGGAACCCTCTTTCGGCTGCGCAACCTAAATCCTAAGTCCACCCAAAATACGGACGCTGTCTTCTCCATCAATCTCCCCAATCCCAGTGTAAGTAGTTCGTTATCATGTTTTAGTTTATCAAGATTATTTAATGTGCATGTTATTTAATTCCTGGGATAACTCGGTGGTAGTCACGGTAGCAATATCAACATGTGAAAGTCAGGGCGCCGGTATAACTGGAGTATAAATATCAAGGAACAGGATACCGGAATAATAGGAATGTATAACAAGTAAACATGCGGGTGTTGTTACCGTGTAATAATATTTCCCAGCAATTAAGTAACATGGACAAGATAGTTATCAGGTAAACATAAAATATAGTCAGTCAAGTTCCTCAAGTGAATCAAGATATCTAGGGTGAACAATAACCAACTGTCATGAAATAAAATAATCCAGGCAACATTATGAAGCAACTAATATTCTCAAAGTCATCTCAAACCCTTACTTCTATCACAGTCAAACATACGATCCCAAAACTCCGCAACATATCGGATACAAGTTTCTAAGATCTATCAAGCCAAGTCAAATACAACCAATATCTATTCCTCGGAATCATAGTCATCTATTATAGTCAATAACATAACTCAAGGTAAAGTCTCCATCAATAAGAAGCTAAAAACAGCAGTCAGGCTAAGGTTAGTCGACTAAAGGAGATAAGCAAGTCGACTATGGTAAGGATTAGTCGACTAACAGGTGTACCAAGTCGGCTATACAAGGTATAAGTCGACTAACAAATATAATAACCAGCAACAGAGAGCACACAACTTACAGGACAGACAACTAGTCAACTAAGGCTATGATGAGTCGACTAATTGTGCTATTAGTCGACTACAAGAAAGGGGTAGTCGACTAGGGTGGGTTCCAGTTAGTAAACAGAAAGTGCATAACTATTCTGGAGGGGGCCTAGTCACTACAGGTCTATAGTTAGTCGACTAATAAGGGTATTAGTCGACTAACAGGAGGAGTAAGTGAATAATGTAGGGTACAGTCGACAAACAGAGAGTTGCTAACTTTCAGAACATGCACCTAGTCGACTAAAGGGGTAAGATTAGTCGACTG
>JAVJIF010002811.1:0-78352 GCA_038442645.1 Agave tequilana
TGAAAACACAAATTTTGAGTATGCTAAGCTTAATTTTTTAATGACTATCTTATTTCAATTGATTATGTTTCAATTAGTGTCCTAATACAAGCTTATGCATCGTTTTATTTGGTATTTCATAAAGGGGAGAAAATTTGTATTTTATCTTTAAATTGGTATTTTTGTTTACCTTTAATTTCCACTCCCATACTTTGTGATGAAAAATATTAAAAATTGAATATTGATTTTAATTTGGTATCATATGTTCAAAATGAAAAACTTTCAATTGGTATCAAGATATTTATTTGTTTACCTTCAATTTGTATCACATATGATTTTATTTCATATGGTATCTATATCTTGTGATATCTTAATTTAAGAAAAATTCAAAATTTGTAATGTTTATTTACAATTGATATCTTAAAATTTGATTTACTAAGATATCTCAAAATTTTGTTTTTAATAAGAAAATTAAAATGTTTTGATTTATATTGCTTATATGCAAGGAGAGCTTAACATCTCTTCTACATATAGATTCATGTTGAGTGTATCTTATATTGAGGAGCTTGACAGCTCTTCTTTATGCGGTACAACGTGTGTAGGGGGAGCTTCACATCTCCTCTTATGCATTGCATATTATGTGTTATCTGAATTAGGGCTTGTCATCCTTTCTTCATGTAATGCATGTATGTAGGGAAGTTAACTTAGCGTCTTCCTCTTCATGAATGTATATCGCATATATCTTTTATTGATTGATTTGAGTTCACCTCTTTGTGGGGGAGAACATTATTTTGTGTTTACTTTAACTCCTTTGTTGATGATTGACAAAAAGGGGGAGAAGTAGTTCAGTATATATGCATGTTTTGGATAAAAGATTTCTTGTTTATGCATATTGTTTTGTTTTGCAAAAAGGAGAAAAAATTTTGATGTGTTTCATGCTTGTTTACGCATGTTTATCTCCTTGTATTTGCATACATGTTTATGAGCTTCCATTCCATATATTATTATTTATTGTGATGCATGAGTTAAGGGGGAGCTTCTTTGAAGCTTAACTTTAATCCATGCATATATAACTCCATGAGTTTTGTCATCATCAAAAGGGGGAGATTGTTGGCCCAGAGGCCTTCCACTCTAGTTTTGATGATGATTAACTCATGTATTTTTTTACTAATAATCTTGTGATGTTTAGCTTCAGATCCTTAACCAGATATTAGTAGGTGATTAGCTTCAACAAGGTGTTTTGGAGCTTCTCACATGGTGATTCAAGAGCCCGAGCATCAAGATCAAATATAGCACTAGTTGGAGTCAAAGCTCGATGGATCACGGTTTTGATCGAGTCGGCTTGAAGACGGAGTTCGTCAAGTAGACTTCGGTACATTGTTTAGTTTATATTTTAGATCCATGTGTAAAGATTAGATAGTGTGGTATGCTCAAGTTCACAACACACACACTTGTTTAAGTTTTCATGTTTATTGGTTTTCGGTTTTGGTTTAACCGATCTTGGTTTTCATGAATAGATATCTCAAAATAAGTTTACATTGTTTAATGTATATTAGATTTGTTTTATATACATGTTGCTTCATATCTTAGACAAACTTATTTTGATATGCCTATTGATGGGTTTGAAGTTTTGTATTTTATCAAAACGTATTTTTAGATTTAAAGTCAAAAACATTGATATATATCTTTTTATGTATTTGGTTTATATCCATATACTACATGCCTAAAGTTGTTTAAATATCATGTTTTTGTATTTGGATGAGTTTTTGGACAAAACAAATTTTCAATTCAAAAATCCAAGTTTTGAAAATACAGTTTTTGGTTTTCGGTAAAATTTTCATAACACAAAAAGAGTTCAAATGTTTGTAACTTGGTTTGATTTTTACTCAAACAGTTTGTATATCAATGTATTATACTGAACTTATTTTTGTGGAATTTTAGAAATTTTATGGGATTTATTTGACAAATAAAAATCAAGTTTTCAATCCCTAGATTAGTCTGGTCTGGCTTCTGCCGTTTGACCGGATCGGTCGACCGAGCTTGAAGTCGATCGACCGAGTCGGTCGACCGACGTGCACAGAACGTGCATGCCAGGTCTGCTTGAGGGCCGGTCGACCGCAGAGAGCTTCTGCTCTCTGGAAAGCCCCGGTCGACCGGGTCGGTCGACCGGCAGAGAGCTCTGCTCTTTGTTCCAGTTTGCGGTCGACCAGGCCGGTCGACCGAGGCTCCAACGGTCGAATTTTTGACCGTTGGCGGTCGACCAGCCTGTCGATCGCCAGCCGCCAGGGCTGAAAAACAACCCAACGGCTAGTTTTTGCATGGGGCTATTTATACCCCATTGAGAGGTGTTTTACACCAAGATTTTAAGAGCCAAAAATTCTCCTATCTACAAGTGTTTTATCCAAGTTTTCAAAAGAGTTTTTAAGCCAAAAAGATCTATCTTCTTTTGTTTTCAAGGGTTGGAAAAATCAAAGAAAAATAGAGATTTGGGATATTTGTGTTGTTCTTCATTTCTATCAAATTCAAAGTGTTTTCCCAAGTATTTTTCTTTGTTATTTGATTTCCAAACACCTTGATTTCTCACACTTGATCTTACATACTATCCTATCTATTAGGATCTTTGTTTTTGTGAGAAGAGATAGTTTGTGGTTATGGAAACCACCATGTGTTGTACCCCTCCTTTATTGTGATATCCCTCTAGTGAGAGGTGATTGTGGGTATCCCTCTAGTGAGAGGTTGATAGTGGAGGTTGTGTTGGTATCCCTCTTAGTTAAGAGGTGGATTGTGGTTGTTTGGCTAAGGGCCTACCCCACTTGTGTGAGGTGTTGTTTGTGTTGCCTCTAGTGAGAGGTTGTATTCGGTTGAGAGAGGAGTTGTGTACTCCGGTTATGTATTGCCCCAAATCCTCGTGGAGGTTCCTTATGTGGGAGTCCTCTGTGGACAAGTTAGTGAATTGGAAATCCTTCTGGTGAAGGTGGGGACGTAGAGCTGGGTGCTCGAACCTCGAAACAAATCTCGTTGTTTGTGTTTGATCCATTGACTCTAACTCTCTCTATATATTGTGCCTTTGCATCATTTCATATTGCTCATTCATATTATATGCTTGGCTTATTTGTGTGTGCCTCACTTGTGCTTACCACGAGAGTTTTCATATAGCGCCTCAACTCTTATTCAGAGGATCAAGAGGAGTTAGTCCAGAGCCCTTCACCGGGAATTCGGCTACACTCGTTGGTTGCATTAAGTGTAGTTGCAATTAAGTTTTAAATTCCGCATTTAGTTCATTAGATTAGCCGTACACCTATTCACCCCCCTCTAGGTGTACCTTCATTGGTGATATCAAGTGAACAAAAGAGTGCAGAACTAAAGATCTGAAGCAGAGTTGGAACATGTCAACAAAGCCTTCACGTAAAATCAAAAATTTCACAAAAATTTGGGACTGAAATGGACCAAGAGTTTGGCCACCAAACCGTAAGTTTCAGCCAAGCAGTCATGGACCAGTCATGGGAATGCCAACCAAGAGGTCAACACGAGTCAAAAAGTAGAGCGCCAGTACAGCAAGAAGTTCAGCCAGCCAGCCGAATTTTTCGGCCAGCTGGCCGAGCACTGGCGGTGCTTATGGATAAAATTTTCCCAGAAATTTATGTAATTAAGAAATTTAGATTTTAATATTCGACTAGGGTTCTACTACTGTCTATTAATATAAATGCTGCCAAGCCTCTTATAAAATATACAATTTTATTCTCTCTTTTATTTTGAATGAAATCAATAAAATTCTATTGTTAGCCATTAATTCTCAGAGTATATTCAGCAGAAAATTCGTCAAGGCTTCATCTTTATTGATGCTCTCTTACCTTTCTTTACTTTTATCTTTAATTGTTTTTATTCCATGATCTATTTTTATTTTATAATTTGTTGTACTTTCTTAGTTATGAACTAATTTTCCATAACTAGGGGCATGATGTAGGGATTGTATGATGATATAAGATTATATTTTTTAGCAAATTCTATGTATTTTATAAAGTTTAAATATTTTATATGCTGTTGTTAAATCTTGTGGTTTATTATTACAATTGGTGCGAACAATTGATCAAAAGGTTAGGTTAGAGTCTGAGAGGAGATGACCTAGCAAAAGCTTCTAGGATTAACACCCATAACTTGAAATGTTGAGACTTAAGAGTTATGCAGTCAAATAGGAAATCCATCATACTTAATGCATCTTCTGACTAGCATTTACTGATCTAAAGATTGTAAATTCTAAATTTAGAAGATAGAATGGTAGTGTTCGAGAAAATACTGATTAGGATAAGGAATTCTGATTATTAGCTTGAATATAATGAATTAGCACGAGCAAAGTATTTTATCTGATTACAATTACTGAAAACATTACTCTACTTCTTTTCATAATTAAAATAAACCTTTTTAGTAATAGTTTAGTTACAACATCTTTCAACTAAATTGATTATTCAAATAGAGCTATGAAAGATTAAACTGGTACTTGAACAACAATCCTCATGGGAATGATATCTATTCACTACTATATTACTTGGAAGCGATTGGTACACTTGCCATTCGAATCGTACAACACTTTTTGGTGCCGTTGCCGTAGATTGTATAATTTTTAATATCAACAATAGTGATTAATATTCTGGTTTGAATTTTATCTGCAAATCTAATATAAATTCTTTTTCTCTGTAGTTTCCAGGAAGTTCAACCTCAATAGAGCATAGAGTTTGGCTAGGTAGCTGAAATTTCAGCCAGGTAGCCGAATTTTTATGCTGAACGGAGTTGAGCTTTCTCCCGATTTTTTGTTACTAGTAGATGAGATGTTCTAAGAGTGCAGAACTCATAGAACCTGATCCAAAATTTACATAACCTTCAGACGCTTGCTCAAGGAGAGAGGAGATTGAGAAAAAGTAATGGCGGAACAAAACGAGAGAAAAACTTTGAGGGATTACATTGTTCTCTCTCTCTCTCTCTCTCTCTCTCTCTCTCTCTCTCTCTTACTGGAGCCAATTCATGCAGCATTGCACTGATAATTCAAGCAAACAACTTTGAACTGAAGCCGGGTTTAATTCAGATGGTGCAACACACATGTCAATTCGGGTGATTTTCACATGATGACCCCAATGAACACATCTCTAATTTTCTAGAGATATGTGCCACACAAAGGATTAATGGCGTGTCTCCGAAGGTAATGAAGCTGAATTTTTTTCCTTTTCTTTGAAGAATAAAGCGAAGATATGGTTCAATTCTTTACCTAAGAATACTATAGCAACATGGGATGAGATAGCGAATAAGTTCCTCACAAAATACTTTCCTCCATCTAAAGTGGCAAAATTACGATGTGATCTCATAACTTTCACTCAACTTGAATCTGAAAGTTTCTTGAAACGTGGGAAAGGTACAAAGGATTGATCAGGAAAGTCTCACATCACTGACTTTCTGCTTTGGTTTGAGATCAAATTCTTCTATAATGGATTGAATCCAAATACCAAAATGCTAATTGACGCGGCCGTGGGAGAGCACTCATGGGCAAGGAACATGATGAAGTATACGAGCTTCTTGAGGAGATGGCCTCAAATAGCTACCAGTGGTAATTACATCGAGTGATGCCAAGGAAGGCAACCGAGGTACATGAGATAGATGCAATCTCTACAATACATGCACAACTAATATTGTTAATAAAGAAACTTGATGCAACTAATATAAGCGCCATCCAAACTCAAAACCCTCCATATGATGAATTTATTGTAGGACAACCAGCCAATGAATGGCAAGTTGGCAACTTTGGGTTCCCTTCAAACAAAGCAGGCAAACTACGTGAACAACTTTCAGAGGAATAATAACCCCTATTCGAACACGTATACACCAGCTTGGAGGTATCATCCTAATCTATGATGGGGCGAAAACAGCAACAACAGTGCTCCAAGGGCGAATAACTTTTAGCAATCGAAAACAAGGCCACCGCCACCATAAGAGAAAAACCAAGCCTGGAGGAGACAATGCAACAGCTAGCCGCCACTATACAAACATTCATGACCACCACAAACACCAACCTAAAGAGCCAAGCAACTGCAATTCATAACCTAGAGGTACAGATGAGTCAAATTTTCAACCCACTGTCCAGTCAATCACATGGATCATTATCAAGCAACACGGAGGTAAATCCTAAGAACACGTCGAGGCAATCACGTTAAGAAGTGAAAAAGTCCTAGCATAGGATCAAATCTCAAGAGAAAAAATCTTGCTCCAATAGACACTGGAGATGAAAACTCAGAAAAAGAAGGAAGGCAGGAGCTATACAGAGCCAAAATTCGATCAGCCATCGAACTCTCAACTAGGTAGCCGAACTCTGAGAGATTCTCAGACTCTGCAAGGTCCTACAGAGAAGTCAGTTATTAAGTCATATAATCCCCCACTTCATTCTCCCATAAACACATGCAAATGACTACAGATAAGCAGTTTATTCAATTTCTAAATATGTTTAAAACCGCATATTAACATTCTTTTTGCTGAGGCCCTAGCATAGATGACTAAGTACACAAAATTTATGAAGGAGATCCTAAGAAATAAGTGAAAACTTGAGGATCATAAAACAGTAATATTGAATGAAGAATGCAGTGCTATTCTGCTAAACAAGCTTCCTCCATAGCTTAAGGATCCAGGAAGTTTCACTATACCTCGCACTATAGGAATTCTTATTTTGAAAAAGCCTTACGTGATCTTGATGCCAGTATTAACTTGATGCCTCTTTCTGTGTTTAGGACATTGGGGTTAGGAGAACCAGAACTAGCTAGCATATTACTTCAGTTGGCGGACAGGTCCATTAAATACCCGAGAGGAGTAATTGATATGTGCCAGTAAAGGTGAAAAGCTCTACTTCCCTGCAATTTTTTCGTAACTCGACATGAAGGAGGATAGGGAAGTACCTCTCATTTTGGGATGTCCATTTCTTACAACGGGCAATACATTAATATATGTGCAATAGGAAAATTAACTCTTCGTGTGCTGGATGAAGAAGTCACATTCAATGTCTTTGAGGCGATGAAAAATCCCTCCAACCATGATGATATCATTATATTGATATAATTGAGAAGGTGATGACAGAAGTGTTTGAGAATGAGACCCCCAATTATCACTTGAGGTATGCCTCATTTATACAGAAACCATCACTGAGGATGATTTTGAAGAAGGGAGTGTGTGAACTACTTGGAAGCAACAACATCATTGCCTAAGTACGGGAGGTAACAGATTGAAGAACTTGGAGCAAGTACCTCACCAACTGCACCATCCATTATGGAGGCACTAAAATTAGAGCTCAAGGAGTTACCACAACATCTATGGTATGTATTTTTAGGTGAGAATTCTATACTTCCAGTAATTATTTCTTCTTCTTTGACAGGTGACAAGGAAGAGAAACTCTTGCATGTGCTAAGAGATCACAAAACAATGATTGTTGGACAATTGCAGATATAAAAACTATAAGCCCTTCAGTTTGTATGCACAGGATCTTGATGGAGGAGAACTATAAACCTTTGATTCAGCCTCAACGCCGCTTGAACCCAGCAATGAAGGAAGTGGTAAAAAAGAAGTGTTAAAACTTCTTGATGCAGGTATGATCTATCCTATTTCTAATAGTAATTGGGTCAGTACGGTGAAGTGGTTCCAAAAAGGAGGCATCACAGTGGTTAAGAATGATAATAATAAGCTAATACCAACTAGGATTAGCTCTTGAAATCTCGGGCAGGTAGTCAAACTTTGGCAGAAACTTTCCCTTGAATTCTTCAGCGACACTAAGTGCTCTCCTCTTTTACAGTTCTCAAATTTTCAAATTCATCATATCTATGATTTTTGTTGAGCAAATTTTTTTCTTGTATACAAAACATTTGGGATGTATTTTTTTGATCAAATAAGGTCTAAAATTGGGATTATCTGTTGCATTCTAATACTTAGGAATTTTATATTCCTACCCTAGTACAATTTTATGATGGATTTTCAGAAAATAACATTAATAGGAATCAAGGAATAATTGAAGTAATTGAATGGGGGATAAAAATCTTACATTTACATACTATTTCTGAGCTAACGAGTATTTCTATTATGAAAAGAGGGACTCAAGAACTGGGGAACCTAGAAAACACATTCATTTAATGGGAGAACATTGCAAGGTATATCTCAAGGGGGGCATTAGCGCTAAAACAGTATATAGGAATTGTATGCATTATGTAGATAGTTAAATCGTAATGTCTTTTGGTATATCACATGTTTCATCATTTTACAACCAACTTTTACATATTGTCTACATTTTGATGACTAAGAAAGTTTTTTTTTGCATGTTCGATACACTATTGGACTCCATTGCTAGCGCAAAGATAAATAAAAAGACCTTTATGCTACTACCCATTCTTGTCACACAAATTTGCAAGGAATGGATACTTGAAGATGAATTTAATCATGCTATAAAAGAAAAAATTAATATTCAAGCTGAAACTATTTTCTTCATCTTATAATTCTTCAGTGCAAATCGATTGGGTACCTTCCATGCTACTACAACATGTCCCCATTGCATCATCATCATCTAATAAATTGAAAGAGGAGGATGATGAATTTTTAATCAACAACCACCTGAAGATAATCGTGCATTAATGCATTTAATTTGGGAGGGGATAAAAAGAACATACAAGTTGATAAAGGGCAGAAGAAGAAGAAAACTGAAGAGACATATTTTAGGAGGACACGTTCTGAAGGAGGTAGTAGTAGCATGGGAAAGAAAGGGAGGCATGCTTAGAGGGGAGTTATAGTAGGATTTTTTTTGTGATAAATTGACCTAGTTATAAGGGATTTAGTAACCATGAAACTTGAATTGGATAAGAAATATCAATTTGATGGAATTTTAAAAGTCTTTGGTAGAGATGAAATAAAATATTATTGCCATCTAGAATTTGTCCATGTGAATATCTATCTTATCTACACTTACACAATAGTTTAAACTTGAGATAATGAGGGTTACATAATACTTATATATATATATATAATATATATATATATATATATATATATATATATATATATATATATATATATATATATATAAAACTTTAACTATTGATTAACTAGATGCTTTGGCCTCAAGAAGCCTAGGTATTTAGACGAAAAATAGTTAGGTAAGTTGAAAAAAATGTATTATCAAATCTAATCATCAATTAGTTAGGTAACCTTGGCCTCAAGAATCCTTGATATTTATACGAAAGAAAATTAGATTAATTATACATATTGAATAAAAAGAATTGCTTAAAGTGCAACGAAGTGGTAATAGTTCGAAATTTCTATAAAAAAAAATATTTTAAGTATGTAAGTTTGAATCAAAATCCTAAGTTAAGAACTATACACAGTCACGAAGATATATAGAATCAGAAACTTAGAAAGGATGGTGATATAGGCTAAGATTTGAAAATGTCTGCAAAATAGATGATAGAATTCTAGATAAGAGATTGAACTAGATAATGAGAGTTTGTGGTAACTAAAGAACTTCTAAATTAGTGATACTTACCACTCTAAAAATATTTTGTCTTTCTTTATTTTTATCCTTCTTTTTCTATTTTCTTTATTTTTGGTTATCCTTATTTTTAGTTTTCTTTTTATCTTAATCTCTTCTCATCTTTTAATTTTTTCACCGAATTTTGTAGGTGTAATTCACTGAAAACTCTCACGAGACAATACTCGTCCACTGAGGTAACCTAGGGGTTTAACGGCTTGTTGCATGTGCTAAGTGCAATCGTGATTCCTACGAAAGTGAATTAAGATTCTATTTTTAGGATTTTTAGTTATTTTCTTTTTAGATTAAGATTTTGCTCGAGGACTAGCAAAAAGTAAGTATGGGGGTGTGTGTGTGTGCTTTATATACATATTTTATATCACTTTTTATACCTATATTTTGCCATATTTAATGTTACATGAGTATTTTGTTAGTGTTATTTGCAAATTTTAGGTCAAAAGCAAATTAGAAAAAAGGAGCAAAAATTGGCAAATTGGTGATATCAAGAGAACAAAAGAGTACAGAACCAGAGATCTGAAGCAGAGTTGGAACATCTCAATAGAGCCTTTACGTAAAATCAGAAATTCCACAAAAATTTGGGACTGAAATGGACCAAGAGTTCGGCCACCCAACCGTAGATTTCGGCCAAGCAACCGTGGACCAGTCAACTGGAATGCTAACTCAGAGGTCAACACGAGCCAAAAGTGGAGCACCAATACAGCAAGAAGTTCGGCCAGCTAGCCGAATTTTAGGCAGCTGGCCAAACTCTGGCGATGCTTATGGATAAATTTTTTTCAAAATTTGAGTAGATTAAGAAATCTAGGTTTTTGTATTCGACTACGGTTCTATTACTCTCTGTTCTATATAAACGTCGTTAAGCCTCTTGTAAACTATACAATTTTATTCTCTCTTTTATTTTGAGTGAAAATTAATAAAATTCTACTGTTAGCCATTAATTCTCTGAGTACTTAGAGCCGGAAATTCATCAAGGCTTCATCTTTATTGGTCCTCTCTTACTTTTCTTTACTTTTATCTTTAATTGATTTTATTCAATGATCTATTCTTATATTATAATGTGCTTTACTTTCTTAGTTATGAACGGATTTTTCATAACTAGGGGCATGATGTAGGGATTGTATGATGATATAAGATTTTGTTTTGTGCAAATTCTCCTATGTGTTTTATAAAATTTAAATCCTTTATAGCTAAGTTGTTAAATCTTGTGCTTTGTTGTTGCAATTGGTGCGCACAATTGATCAGAAGGTCAGGTTAGAGTCTGAGAGGAGATAACCTTGCAAACTTCTAGGATTAACAATCATAACTCAAAATTTGAGACGTAAGAATTATGCAGTCAAATAGGAATATCCATCATACTTAATGCATCTTCTGACTAGCAATCTATTAGGTCGAAAGATTGTGGATTCTAAATTTAGAAGATAGAATTGGTATTGTTCGAGAGAAGGTATTGATTAGGATAAGAAATTTTGATTGTTAGCATGAATAGGATGAATTAGCACAAGAATAATATTTTATCTGTTTACAATTATCAAAATCATTACTCTAACTTTTTTCATAATTAAAATAAAAATAGTTTAGTTACAACATCTTCCAACTTAATTGTTATTCAATAGAATTAGGAAAGATTAAGTTGGTACTTGAACAACAATCTCATGGTAACGATTCTCTATCACTACTATATTAATTGAAACGATTGGGAAACTTGCCATTTGAATCCACACATCAAATTACATAAAGAGAAAAATAAAACTCTAAACTAAATAAAAGTAAAAACCTAGCCTAAAATCTATCTCTCCTTAATTATCCCCATTCTTTATCGAAATTTGCAGTATTTATAACCAAAATGGACTAGGGAGAGGAGTATACAGATAGAGGGAGCAAACGCTCCCCAACTGACACAACTAAGCCACAGAAACGCGGCTTTGGTCGCGTTTCTGCGACAGGGATCTGGCCAATGGGCCAGATCCCGGGGGGCACTCCTCCGTTGATCTTTGATACGCTTTTATCTTCAGTTATTTTTTTCGTTTGAGCTCTAGATTTGCCACTATCTCCTTGATTTTTTCAGTTAACAAAATAAATCCAACTAATTTGAATTAGTTGAAAAATATTTGCACTTATCTTCTCCAATCTCCATTAATCTGCACCTGCAAAAATCAGACATTAAGACATGTAAATAGCAGGGACTATTACTAAATAAGTATGGGAATGTAATAATAAATATACTGAAATATGTGTACGATCACGAACCAAAGTTGTGCTCACTGCAATGTCGGAGACTGTAAGGTAAAGGAACAACATTTCGTCAGGAAGTGGCTTAGATAGAAGTGGGGAGACGCCAGATAAGCCTTTAAGCTTTGAGATGTCGCTTTGCACTGATCGTTCCAGCAAACGTCAGCTCCATTCTTCTTGATGGCATGGAAGAAGGGTTTGCACTTATTAGTTGACCTACAGGGGAAGCGGTTAAGGGCAACGAGGTGGCAGTTGAGGATCTGGACCTCCTTGACAATGGTCGAGGACTTCATCTCCAATATGATGGATATATAGTCAGAGTTGGCCTTGGTTCTCCGTTGAGTGACCAGATATTAGAGGAACTTGTTAGAAGCTACTCTGAAAGTATACTTCCTATGGTTGACCTTCACATTCAATTTTCGGGGAGAGTGAATGCTTCCCCCAAGTTCTTCACATGATCGGAGCAATCAAGACTCTTTATAAGCATGTCGTCGACGTATACCTCTATTGTGTTCCTAATTAGCTCCTTGAAAGTTTGATTGACCATTCACTAGAAAATGGCTATGATGTTCTTCAAGCCGAAGGGTATGATTTTGTGTCAGTAGATGGAGTAGCCGGTGGTAAAGACCGTCTTGTCCTCATCTGGTAGATGCATTTGTATCACAAGTAGGCATCCATGAAGCCCTAAAGTTCGTGGCCAGCTGTCATGTCGACCATTTGGTCTATGTTGGGCAACATGAAGATGTCTTTGGCGCAGGCCTTGTTTAGGTTGGTGAAGTCGATGCAGACTCTTCACTCCTCATTTTTCTTCTTCACCAAATCTGAAATAGCGAGCCAAACTGTGTAAAGAGTCTCTCAAAGCTGGTCAACTTCATCATTCAGTGCTCGGAGACATTCTACATTCATCTTTCGCGGCTTTTGCTTCACTGGTTTGGCCTCAGAGAGGATAGAAAGCTCGTGGCAGATGATAAAGGGATCCATCCCAGGCACATCTATCGGGACCATGCGAACACTTTAAGGTTTTCAGATAAGAACTTCTTAAATTCATCCTTGTCTCGGGCAGAAAGCTTCATGCCTATCTATAGAACTTGCTTTGGGTGATCGGGTCCGCAAGGAACAGCTCGACCTCCTCCTCTGATTTGTGATCGGGAGTTTCTAACTCAGAGGAAGAGTCAGAGTCTGGGCTTCTACCACACTATTATTGCTACTCGTAGCAATCTACTTCAGCTTCTCTCTCAGAAAGGCTCTCCTCAGAGACTGCCTTGTCTTTGACTCTCAGAGTTATCTCCTCTAATATCGACTGTTATAATCAGAGTGAGGGTACTACATCAGTTGATGATAGGTGGACAATATGACTTGGATCATACAGAACCAGGGTTTCCCAAATATTACACTATGGGGACTCTACGTCCACACGTAGAACTCCGTGATGACATTGTAGGGTTCGCGTGAACTGGAAGCAAATTTGTCCTTTAAGGGTGCATCTCGTTTCCTTCAACCCATACAGTGAGATTGGGTTTGAGGATTGATCATCATTTGGGTGATTTCTAGAATATCCTCCATAATGTTTAGGGCGCACCCGGATAGGATATTGATAGAGCTTTCCCTGTAGACCGGGATCTTAGACACTCAGCAGTTATCAATGAGCATGGTGATAATCAAAAATTATTGTGTGGGAAGTGCATAACCAATGCGTTGGAGTCCGAGAACGAGATTGGTTTGCTCAGAGCCAATGGTGGGCCAGTTAGCATCATGGGTTACTTGCTCGTACAAGCCGCAATGATGTAGATGACTCGAAGGTCGTATATTCTATCGGGAAGGCACCGAAGATGGCGTTAATTTTTCAATACCGGATGGCCTGGCTCTCCTGCTATGGGACCTCGGGGGCCCTTCTTCACCTTGGTCTTTGAGGGCTATCCGAGGTTAAGGAAAACTCCTGGAGACAGCCCTAATTCACCAGTTCCTAGAGTTGTATCTGGAGAGAACAGCAGTCCACGGTACGTGGCCCATATCATCGTGGAACCGCAAGACTCCTCGGCCCCCTGTCCCTTTGGGTTGGACGGAGTGGCCTCGGGTGCCTGATGATCTCCTGGCCCTTGATGGCACTGTACACCTGGTCCATGGGACTTTGAATGGAGAGAGGTTAGCTTCATCCCTGTGGACCTTAGCGAGGTTCTGAGCTGACTTGTTGCTCTAACTGCCCGACTTGGATCTTTTTCGAAGAACTTGGCTGCGCCTTCTGTTTCTCCACTTCACCCCCTCGCTTATGAGAATGGTTGGCAGAACTTCGGTAGCATCCTCAATTTGAATATACTTATGTGCGTGAGTAAGGATGTTCCTCGTTTTGGTGACCTCATGTTCACTAGATACTTATGAAGGAGTGGGTGACTTGTATCCCAATGATGAACGCAGGGCAACCACGTCGTCATTGCAGTTATACACTAGAGCCATTTGGCTCTGAAAATAACTGACAAACTATTTGAGGCTCTTTCCAGGCTTCATCTTGATGGTGAGGAGATGATTATTGTTCTCCTTTAGCTCCCGTCGAAAAGTGTACTATGGAGAAGGCCTGTTTCACCTCCTCGAAGCTCCAGAGAGATTGTCTCCAGAGTGTATGGAACCAGTTGTAGGTAGCCCCTTTGAGACTAGAGGGGAACAAACGATTCAAGAACAAGTCATCATGAGAGGGGACCACCATCTTGTCTCGATATTGACAGAGGTGTGGGATGGGGTCGTCGCTCCCAAGTAGCACTCAAAGCTTGGCATCACGAACTTCTTCGAGAAGCGGTGAGAAGTGATTTCCTTTGAGAGCAGAGAGTCAATGGTCCTCAACTCGCAGGGTTCTGCCTACTTTCGAAATTAGTGACTTGCTTCTTCTATCAACTTTCAGATGATCTTCTCGATGTCCTCGATGTGAGGGACCTTTGGGCCTTGTACGACCCAAAGCTCACGGATTGCTGGTTGTCACTCGGAGAGTTAGTACTGCTGCACCTCCGATTGCTCTTGGTGCAGGCGGCTAGGCAGTACAAGGGCGGCAATGGAGAAGGCGAGACCCCTATGCCCTTTGATTCCTAATGGACTGTGATTTTTTGAAGGATCTCAATTTAAGTGAATAATTTGTTGTAAACGTGGGCCGCCGCGTCTCTTTCGAGAGCATCCCTCGTGTTCATCATTCACTTTCGCCCGCTGTTTGTCCATCTGCTTCTGGAGACTGGCGAGCATTTGGATGAATTGACCTTTGGCGAGAAGTTGGGCCTCATGCCCATTCTCCTCTACTCTCAGGTTAGTAGGTGGTGAAGACTGGCCTTCTCCAACGTCTTCAATGAGAATGTCAGGGTGAGGAGGATGACTATCAGTGGGCCCCACGCCTCTAACAACTGGTGACTTAGACTTCGAGGTGGTTGAGGTAGCGGCTCGGGAGATATTCTTCTTCATGGGGCCATTTCTGCTTGGCGAGGCTTTTTGAGGGAGATGGTTTGAAATAGGAGAACTTTAAGCGTGGACACAGAGCTCTCAACGAAAACACCAAAATGTGGAGATAAACTTCTTGGAAATTAATCTACACTCAAATTGGGATAAGATTGTAAATTAGATGCAAACACCAAAGAATTACGTGAATAACCCGAAGAGAGAAAAACTACGAAGCAAAAGAGAGATATTCCACTAAATCTAAGAGATTACAAGGAGTTCTCAACACTCTGTTATAAATTCAATTCTCCAGTTTCGATCCTCTGTCAAGGAGAGAGATCGGTTTTTATACTTGAGGGTCATTGATTTAGATCAGGTTGGCTGAGATTCCCGCATCTAAATCGGCTCGAAATCCTGACTCCTCGAACTGCCTTAGCGGTAATCAGTTGAAGCAATTCTGATTCTCTGGAGATTGTTCTGCTTTGTGAGGATAACTGATTTGATCCGCAACCATCGACTTACATATCAGGTTGTTACAACTGCCTGACGTTCGTGTTGGTCGGGTGAGATCAAATCAGATGATTTTGTGATCTATGGGATCTGCCAAGTGTCGCGGTCTCGTAAAGGTCAAGACTTTAACCACTACAATCATATTAAGATGTGTTCTATTTTGGGTTTCTCATTGGTCTTCAAAGAGTCGGTAAGTTTTTTAATTTTAGATCCAAGCCATGTGATGTACAAGTTGCGTTGCCGATTCGGATATTATTATATTGTCTTTGACATTAAACTCTATCTTTGTTTGATGGTTTTGTAGTTTAGACTGAGGCATTAACAACAAGAACAATGGGGAAGTAGATATTAAAGGGTATTATTGTAGATTGGATAGACATGCAAGTCATTTTCGCAGGGTGCATCCAAGCCATGTGCATCTGGAGCTTTCTGTCGGTGGGATCACGTGATGGTAGCTGGATGATTAGGTTGGCCCCCCGGATGCCCATGAGAGTGATCGATGCGGTGTCTCTCCAAAAGTTGGCCGCCCGTCACCATCACACAGCACACACATATATCATTTTCACATGTAAAGCTCCTACGCAAAATTAAACTTGATCTCCGCAGTGGCCAACTCAATACTATATTGTTATGGAAAGTCTCAGGTTGAAGACCGAGGAGATTCCCTTCAATCAAACAGAGACAATCAGTGATGTCAAAAGAGAAGAAGAGGAAGTTCAGTTAATGGCTAAAATGGAGGAAATTTAACAATTAAATTGATCTGTTACCTATGCATTTAATAGGATTTTGTGGCATGCTTCTACCAAGAAATTATTTTGCGTTCAGCATGTGTAGGGAAACTAGAATTTGTAAAAAGAAAATTTATTTAAGATTTTTCACTCTATCTTTCTTTATATATGTCTTTTGCTTTGATTTTTAGAGAAGTCTAATCTTAAATTGAGAATGAAAAGACCATTGCTCTTCTTTCTTGAGATAACTATCATATTTCATCTCTCTAATAAATGATGTTTTTTTATTTCAAAATTTCCTATTGACACAGAGACCCCTAATTATTCTAATAAATATTTTCTCTTTCTATTTCAAGCTTCTTTTGAGATAAGAATGAAAAGTATGGCTAGATTTCAAGCTTGGTTAGAAGGCTTGTAAGTGTATATGGTTAGATTTTGTTTAGACGTGACACGAACTTGAGCATTAAGAAATTTGCATTATAATCAAATGAGTTGTGGTTATAAAAGTAAATGTTAGCCCTATTGTGTTTTTAGTTTGACAATCACCACTCATTAAACTATGTATGCTCTAGCAACTCCTATTCTAGTTCTCTTTAGGTCAAAGCACTTATGAGGCAGATTGGATGGATCAGACCTCATATTAAAATCATAATTGAAATGGTGACAAATATCTACCTCAAACTACTCAATTTACCAAATCAAATCAATTAGAGTTAGAACAATGGGTCAATATTACTATATCTATTAAGAATATTATGTGAGGCAAGAAGAACTAAGGCAAGAAATTTAACTTGGCACTAGTTTGCATATTCATACTTGTACATATATAGTTCAATTTGAATTCAAATATGACATCCCTTAAAGTTTTTTTTTGAAATACCAAAAATCTCTAAATTATATTTAAAATATTTATTTTGACCTATACTTATTGATTTTATGCCTTTTGAAATTTACAATTATCACATATTTTCAAAGGCATTTAAATCACATTTTGTTATTTTGGGATTTTTGGATTGACCACTAAAACATGCGGATCAACCCATTGGCTGAATTAAACTGTATAGTAGCAAACTGGTGACACACACAACCAACACCTAGTGGTCGACTTGAAGTTGGCTAAGTGGCTTAAGATCCACATGAATCGACCGCCACTTTATCCGCCACTTCATCTGTTGAGCTGAGTGCTCTGGGGAAGAGATTAAATTGACCCACTTCGTCTGCCACTTTATCCACTGATGCCAAAGCACCACCCCAAATCTCTGTTGGGCTCGAATCGACCGCCAGGTCGATAATTAACCAGCAAAATCCAATTTTAGATTTTTCTGCAATTGACTATTGGATTGATATGGTTTTCACAAAATTGGAAAAAGTGAGAGAACTTTTGAAAATGCTTTTCAATTTTTAATTTGGTCAAAAGTCAAGTCAAACCAACGGTAAAGAAACTTTGGACATCACAATTTTCTCTTTGCAAATGGGAGGACCGCTAGGTTGAAGTTTTGAATTGGGTTTTGCTCTTTGTACCAACGGATTGATCGAGACGTTCTGGCGATCGATCAGAAGTGTGCAGATTTGAATTGTGAGAAGATTTAAACTTTAATTTTTAGGCTGAACTTATTTTCACTTAACCTTATCTTCTCCTTCTTATAAATACTAGTTTGCACTATTCTTTTACTACGTTTGCATCTATAGAAATCACTAAAAGCGATCTTGAGCAAAAAAATTTACAAGCTTATTTTTTTCCATTCTATTCAAAAATTCAAAGAGTGATAGCCATGTGTTGTCAAGCTTCTTTGAATGAGAAGTTATTTTAACTTTCTATACTTCTCTCTTAATCATTTTCTAAGCTCTCAAAGATTCTAGATCTAAAGATTTCAGTTGATTTCTCATTCATCTAGATCTACAGTACAAAGTTAAAGTTGATCTTGATTCTTCTTTTTACTAGAGCCTCAATGTTATAATCATTTTTGATATTTGTGCTTATTTGATTCTCTTTTTGTTAAAGAACAAACCTATTTTTTGGTTTCTTATTGTAAGAAAAGCCAACCAGTTGAAAAGTGAGTTGGAGCAAGGTCTAAGTCTTATACCCATAAAGGAAGTTGGCAAGGTCTAGGCTTCCACCTGTAAAAAATTAAATCACATGGGGATGAATAAGTGATGGCTAAATAACTATGGTAAATTATGCAAAATAAAATAACAAAATCTGTTGGGGAAACAATGAACAAAGAGACAATCCCAAGCAATCAATACAATATAGCACAAGAGGTATCTAGCATGAGAAGATAAAGCAATATAGAAACATGCATAATATTAAATAGTGAGTTGAGTAGAGAGAAAGAGAGAGAAGGCAATCGCAAATACAAGAGATGTTTCGAGGTTCGAGGTACTATTCTATATCCCCACCTTCATCACAATGAAGATTTCACAATGGTTTAATCCTGCGAGATGATAACTCTACACGTTCTCACAAGAACGATCGGACCACCCGCACGTCCTCTCACTTGGTGTCGTAATACCTACAATCATGAACCCGTAAGCTCGTTTGAGGCTGCAACATCTATAACACTTGAACACAAGAGTGGAGTGATCTCTCCTGGATTACCAAATAGCTCACAACACATCCTAGAATAATGTAGGAAATTTAAAGTTCAGAGAATGAAAGTGAGTGAAGCTTTGAAGGATTAAAAGACAATGGTTGAAAACTTGTATTTGAAATTTTTGCTCAAAGGGATTTCTTTTGAAAATATTTTCTAAAACTCTTGGAAATCTTTAACAAAAATATATTAGTAAAGTTCTTAGGGTTTTAAATAGTACCCCTATTTATAGAGGAACAAAAATGATGAATTAAATCCAAATATCCGTTATAGATTTGTTGGCCCAAGGTTACAATCACCCATGTTTAGTGTTTTTGATGATTACAAAACATATTAGTTATTTGTACTAATATTGCTTATTGTTTAAGTGTGTTTCAGGGTTCTAACTCTACTAAAAGGTTTACACCATAAAAGAAAGTGTTTTGGACTCAAGTCAACTCAAAGTGGGCTCAAGACTCAAGTGTTGACCTTGATGGTGAAAAGCCCCCTTGAAGAGCTTGTAGTACTTAGAACCAATATAAGAATTAGAATGTTAAAGTTTGAGTGTTGGATATTGGCTCTAGGATACACACACACACAATTTGGTTTTGTTAAAATGTGTGTTTTGTATTTAAGTTTTCGTGTTTTAAATTAGGTTTCATGCCTTAAAATATATTTACATGACTCTATATTTTACAAAAATAAATACCATGTTTAGATCTTGTTTATATACCCCTACTAGCATATTACTTAAGTTTCCTTAAAGTCAAATTATTTTGCAAAATTTTTCAAGTCAAAAAAAATACACTGTTTTCCTGATTCGGCTGACCGGCCGACCGGCCACTGTGCCTGGGCGTGCACGTCTGTGCACGTCCGACGGTCGACCGGGCGGTCGACCGTCTGAGAGCAGGAGTGCTCTCGGGTTTTCTGGGTCGACCGTCCGATCGACCGCTAGAGGAAGACTGAGAGCAGGATTGTTCTCGAGTTTTCTGGGTCGACCGGCCGTCGACCGCCAGAAGACCCGAGCCAACGGCTCTTTGACCAGCTGAGCTGGCGTCGACCGGCCCGGTCGACCGCCAAGCCTGCTGCTGCCCAACGGCTCTTTCCTCTTTTGTGCAATTCTGAAATCTGTTTTTTTGATCTGTTTTTTGGCAGACTTTTACAGGGTTTTTCAGTTCTTTTTCAGAGCAAATAGCTCTAAATAAATTATTTTAAACCTATTTTTCTCCCTATAAATAGAGGAGATGACTCTCTTACTCACCAAGAAAAATCCTCAATTTTTCAAAGTTTTTCAAAGAGAAAAGAAAAGTGTTTAAGCTCTCCATTTCTAATTCTTTCTTGAGCTGATTTTCAGTTGTGTTCCCTTGCAAAAATCATCTCTACAACTGAGTTTTTCTCACTACACTTCATAGAGCCAAAAATTCCTTACTCATTCTATAGTGAAGTTGTAAAAAGAGTGAGAGTGTTGTAAAAGAGTTTGGTGATCTTGTTGTGATCACTCTTGTTATTGTTCCTCTTCTTGTTCTTGTGGAGACACCTCTTCGGTAGAGGTTATTGTACTTGTGGAGCTCGGTGCTCGGGTCTTCGGTAGACCGTTGTAATCGTCCTCGGTGGATAGTGGAAACCCTTCACGGAGGTGAGGCGGGGAGTAGAGCGGTGGCTCGAACCTCGAAACAAACATCTTGTGTTTGCGATTGCCTTGTGTCCATTCTTGCTTTAAATTTCTATTGCACTGTATTGCTTTCTATAACTTGCTTGTGATCTTGTTTCTTTCTTTGTGCTATTATTTCAAGCTTGTGATACTTGTGATATATTGTGTGCATCTCACTATTCATCCATCATACTTTGTTCGATCAATTCTCACAACAAGGTTGCATTGCGCACCTCTAACCCATTCAGGGGAATTGGGAGGAAGGAGTTCAGAACCTCTCACGGGGTATTCGGCTCTTAGTCTTGTTTTGAGAGATCGTTGCATCATTCATCATACTTAGTTTTAAAAAGTTTGTTAGATTAGCAATAACACCTATTCACCCCCCTTTAGGTGTTTTTCAATTGGTATCAGAGCTTGGTTACTAGGCTCTTGGCTTAACAACCCTAGAAAGATCCTAATATTGCTAATCATTTCATTCATACTCACTTAGTAAAAATGGCCGATGGAATTAAAACCCCTCCTAAGTTTGATGGACTTAACTTTCCTATATGGAAGGTTAAGATGACCGTTTTCTTGCAATCTCTAGGTAGTCGAATTGCAAAGGCCGTGACCAAACCCTTTAGTGCACCCCCGTGATGAATCCACTTGGTCCGAAATAGAGACCAAAGAATTTGATGCCAATGCTAGGGCTCACTATGCACTACTTCAAGCCCTTAATGATGATGACATAGCTAAAGTTATTCATTGCAAATCCGCATATGAAATTTAGACACATTTGCTAGTTACACATGAAGGGACCTCACAAGTGAAGAGGGCTAAGATTGACCTTCTTCGGTCCCAATATGAGAATTTTTGCATGCAAGAAATGAAACCATAGATGATATGGTTACAAGATTTACAAAGATCACTAATGGACTTTCTTCTCTAGGTGATGCTATCGACAACGATCAAGAGTAAGAAAGATCATCCGGGCTCTTCCTCCTTCATGGGAAGTAAAAGTAACAACCTTGAAGGAACTCAATGACAAGGAGGAGATGGAGCTAATTGGTCTCATTGGGAACCTCAAACCCATGAGATGGAGAGGAAAGTGAGGGAGGACATGGCTCCTTCCAAGAAGAAGACAATAGCCTTCAAAAGTCAATCCACTCACTCCGACGAAGACGATGAAGAAGAAGATGACGAAGAGCTCTCACTTCTTGTGAAGAACGTCCGGATGATGTACAACAAGGCTAAATTTCAAGGAAGGAAGAGATGGCAAGGAGGCAAAGAAGAAAGAAAGATCATTTGCTTCAATTGCCAAAGGTCGGGACACATAGTGGCGGAGTGTCCGGATAAAGTGAAGCCCTCCACCTCAAAGAAGCCTCACAAGAAGAAGGCAATGAAAGCTACATGGGATTCCGAGAGCGAATCCGAGGAGGAGATTGATA
The DNA here is from genome assembly GCA_038442645.1 of Agave tequilana. Lineage (NCBI taxonomy): Eukaryota > Viridiplantae > Streptophyta > Magnoliopsida > Asparagales > Asparagaceae > Agave > Agave tequilana. The sequence goes on from JAVJIF010002811.1 coordinate 22,056, forward strand.
CCGCCAACATGTGCTTCATGGCAAATGAAAGCACAAGCAAGGTAACCCCTTCCACTTCTCCTAATGATGAACTTTCCATGGATGAGTTAGGAGAAGCTTTTGTAGAATTATCACATAACTATGATTTTCTTAAGAAAAAGTATTTAAAAATGAAAAAGGAAAATGAATCTCTTAATCTTCAAGTCTTTACTATTTCTAAAGAAAAGGATGAATTACTTTCCACTCTTGTTTCCACTCAAAAAGATTTTGACAAGTATAAGATTTCTTGTAAAGGCAAGTCTCCACTAATTGATTCAAATGAGATTACCATGCTTAAAGAAAGAATAGACTCATTGGGAATTGTTTTTAAAAATTGTGAGTTTGATAAGAAGAAGATAGAGGCCGTGTTTCCTAAGAAACAAGCCCCTAAGAAAAGTTCACCATGCTCATGCTCATGTTCATACCACACAACCGTTACATCGTGGCAAACCCAAAGCATGCTCACACTTCACACACACATCATGCATTCATGTATGGAAGAGTGTTCTCATGTTCACATTGTGGGCGGAAAGGACACTTAGCCAATTTTTGCTATGATAGACTAAGTGCATCTTATCATAATTTTGGGTTCGCAACACTAACTTTCAAGGACCCAAGAAAATTGGGTACCAAAGTCAACAATTTTGTTAAATGATATAGGTACCTTCCAAAGCCCAAAGACGTAGAGGATTGTGGTATCTTGATAGTGGTTGCTCAAGGCACATGACTTGGGACATCAACAACTTTGCAACCCTATCAAGATACCATGAAGGTGGCACCGTTACCTTCGGAGATGATGCAAGGGTAAAATCATCGGTATTGGTAATGTAAAACTCGGCACATCCCCTTTAATTGAAAATGTAGTTTTAGTTGATGGACTCAAGCATAACCTCTTGAGTGTTAGTCAACTTTGTGATAAAGGTTTTGATGTTGTTTTTGATCATATAGCTTGTAAAGTAATTGATAGAATTTCTAATACTTGTGTGTTTTCTGGTTTTCGTGAAAGTAATGTTTATATGATAGATATGTCTAATATGTCTTGTAATATTACTTGTTTAAAAGCCCTCGATGACGACTCTTGGTTGTGGCATAGAAGATTAAGCCATATTTCATTTGACCACATATCTAGGTTAAACACAAAGGAAATGGTGAAAGGTATTCCTTGTTTGAGTTTTGAAAAGGACCGAGTTTTGTAACGCATGTCAATTTGGGAAACAAACTAAGTCTTCTTTCAAGTCAATTAAGGATATCATGACATCACGTCCTTTGGAGTTAATCCATATGGATCTATTTGGCCCTACACAAACCAAAGTCTAAGTGGGAATAGATTTGCATTTGTTTTGGTTGATGATTTTTCACGGTTTACTTGGGTTTTCTTTCTTGAACACAAAAATCAAGCATTTTCATATTTCCAAACTTTTAAGAAAAGAGTTGAAAAAGAAAAAGAGTCTTCAATTTTAAGAATAAGAAGTGATAGAGGAGGTGAGTTCATTAACCTACCCTTTACCACTTTTTGTGAAGAACATGGAATTAAGCATGAACTTTCTTTTCCTAGAACTCCACAACAAAATGGAGTAGTTGAACGGAAAATCGAACTTTACAAGAGATGGCTAGGACAATGCTAAGTGAATATGGTCTACCACATTATTTGTGGGCCGAGGCCGTAAATACATCATGCTATATATCAAATCGTGTTTTCTTGTGTAAAATACTTCAAAGACTTCTTTTGAAATGTACTTTTCTAGAAAACCAAATGTTTCATATTTCAAAGTTTTTGGATGCAAATGTTTTGTTTTAAATACAAAAGATAATTTAGGAAATTTTGATGCTAAAGCTTATGAGGCATTTTTGTTGGGTATTCTAATACAAGTAAGGCTTATAGAATCTTCAATAAATCATCTTTGACTATTGAGGAATCTATACATGTTTAGTTTGAAGAATCTAACTTGTTTGTTAAGAATGTTGTAGAAATAGATGCTTTGGATGAAGGCTTGGAGAAAGTGACCTTGGAGATACTACTACTATGGGAGACAAGCCAAAGGATGATGAGGAAGTGAAGCTAAAGTAGAAGAGGCTCAAGGAAATGAAAATCAAACAAATGAAGTGGAGCCTACTCAACAACTTCCAAAGGGTTGGAGATACAACCCTCATCATCCCAAGGACCTCGTCATAGGTGAAGTATCAAAAGGGTAACCACTCGCTCTAAACTTCATGATTATTGTGGACATTATGCATTTATTTCTCATGTTGAACCCAAGAACGTCCTCGAAGCCGAGGCCGATTCATATTGGTTGCTAGCCATGCAAGAGGAACTCAATCAATTTGAGCGCAACCAAGTTTGGCACCTTGTTCCTAGGCCCCACGATAGACCAACAATTGGTACTAAGTGGATCTTTAAGAACAAGTTGGATGAATCGGGTAACGTTGTTAGGAATAAAGCTAGGTTAGTTGCCCAAGGTTACACTCAAATCGAAGGAATCGATTTTGAAGAAACCTTTGCACCCGTAGCACGGCTTGAAGCCATACGGGTGACACTAGCATTTGCCTCATATAAAGATTTTAAATTGTTTCAAATGGATGTTAAAAGTGCTTTTCTAAATGGTTTTATTGAAGAGGATGTGTATGTTGAACAACCCCCCGGGTTTGTTGATCCTACACATCCGGATTTTGTATTTAAATTAGATAAAGCTCTTTATGGTTTAAAACAAGCCCCTAGGGCTTGGTATGAAAGACTTTCTTCATTTTTGATTTCAAATGATTTTAAGAAAGGTAAAATTGACACAACTTTGTTTACAAAACATGTAGAAAAATATATTCTTATTGTGCAAATTATGTTGATGACATTATTTTTGGTTCTACTAATGAATCTCTTTGCCAAGCTTTTGAATCATGCATGAAGGATGAATTTGAAATGTCTATGATGGGGGAGCTCAACTATTTCCTTGGACTCCAAATCAAGCAAAGGACGGATGGGATCTTCATCAATCAAGTCAAGTACACAAAGGAACTCATCAAAAGGTTCGGGCTTGAAGGATCTAAAGTAAGCAAAACTCCCATAGCAACAACTACTAAGCTTGATAAGGATGAACAAGGTAAAAGTGTAGACATTAAGCTTTATCGTAGCATGATTGGTAGTTTATTGTATTTGACGGCTAGTAGGCCGGATATCATGTTTTCCGTTTGTCTTTGTGCTCGTTTTCAATCATGTCCTAAGGAGTCTCATTTAGTAGCGGTAAAACGTATAATTAAATACCTTAGGGCACTATTGAAATGGGTTTGTGGTATCCGAAAACCGGACTATTTGATATGAAGATTTTTCGGATGCCGACTATGCGGGTTGTAGGGTAGATAGGAAGAGCACAAGTGGAACATGTCAATTCTTAGGTAATTGTCTTGTATCTTGGTCTTCCAAAAAGCAAAATTCGGTAGCCCTTTCAACCGCCGAGGCGGAGTATGTTGCGGCCGGAGCTTGTTGTGCACAAGTTCTTTGGATGAAACATACTCTCCTTGACTATGATTTACACTTTGATCATGTTAAAATATTTTGTGATAATACTAGTACTATTCACATGACAAAGAATGCAAATCAACATAGTAAAACCAAACACATTGACATTAGGTATCACTTTCTTAGAGATCATTATGAGAAAGGTGATATTGATATTGATTATGTTTCTACCGATTTTCAACTTGCCGATATTTTACTAAACCTCTAGATTATGCTAGATTTTCATTTATTTGTGGTGAGTTGAATGTTTGCATTATGGATTCTTAAAGAAAAATTCCTTTATTTTATTTGTTTAACCCTTTTGATGTATGACAAAAAGGGGGAGAAAAGTATGAGGTTGTTTGTTGTTTGTTTATTTTGTTTGTTGTTTGATGCATTTGAGTTTTTGATAAAACTATGTGTTTTGCATTTGAGTTTTTGACAAAACTATGTGTTTTCAATGCCTTATGTATTTAGCTCTTCATTGACATTTTTTGATACATAGCATTAGTTGAGGGGAGCTTTCCAAGCTCTTCTTCCATTTTTGTTTAAATAACCTATATGTTTTGTCATCATCAAAAAGGGGGAGATTGTTAGCCCAAGGTTACAATCACCCATGTTTAGTGTGTTTTGATGATTACAAAACATATTAGTTATTTGTACTAATATTGCTTATTGTTTAAGTGTGTTTCAGGGTTCTAACTTTACTAAAAGGTTTACACCCTAAAAGAAAGTGTTTTGGACTCAAGTCAACTCAAAGTGGGCTCAAGACTCAAGTGTTGAAGACCTTGATGGTGAAAAGCCCCTTGAAGAGCTTGTAGTACTTAGAACCAATATAAGAATTAGAATGTTAAAGTTTGAGTGTTAGATATTGGCTCTAGGATACACACACACACAATTTGGTTTTGTTAAAATGTGTGTTTTGTATTTAAGTTTTCGTGTTTTAAATTAGGTTTCATGCCTTAAAATATATTTACATGACTCTATATTTTACAAAAATAAATACCATGTTTAGATCTTGTTTATATACCCCTACTAGCATATTACTTAAGTTTCCTTAAAGTCAAAAATTATTTTACAAAATTTTTCAAGTCAAAAAAAATACACTGTTTTCCTGATTCAGGCTGACCGGCCGACCGGCCCGGTCGACCGGCCACTGTGCCTGGGCGTGCACGTCTGTGCACGTCCTACGGTCGACCGGGCGGTCGACCCTCTGAGAGCAGGAGTGCTCTCGGGTTTTCTGGGTCGACCGTCCGGTCGACCGCTAGAGGAAAACTGAGAGCAGGATTGTTCTCGGGTTTTCTGGGTCGACCGGCCGGTCGACCGCCAGAAGACCCGAGCCAACGGCTCTTTGACCAGCTGAGCTGGCGGTCGACCGGCCCGGTCGACCGCCAAGCCTGCTGCTGCCCAACGGCTCTTTCCTCTTTTGTGAAATTCTGAAATCTGTTTTTTGATCTGTTTTTTGGCAGACTTTTACAGGGTTTTTCAGTTCTTTTTCAGAGCAAATAAGCTCTAAATAAATTATTTTAAACCTATTTTTCTCCCTATAAATAGAGGAGATGACTCTCTTACTAAACACCAAGAAAAATCCTCAAGTTTTCAAAGTTTTTCAAAAGAGAAAAGAAAAGTGTTTAAGCTCTCCATTTCCAATTCTTTCTTGAGCTAGATTTCAGTTGTGTTCCCTTGCAAAAATCATCTCTACAACTGAGTTTTTCTCACTACACTTCATAGAGCCAAAAATCCCTTACTCATTCTATAGTGAAGTTGTAAAAAGAGTGAGAGTGTTGTAAAAGAGTTTGGTGATCTTGTTGTGATCACTCTTGTTATTGTTCCTCTTCTTGTTCTTGTGGAGACACCTCTTCGGTAGAGGTTATTGTGCTTGGTGGAGCTCGGTGCTCGGGTCTTCGGTAGACCGTTGTAATCGTCCTCGGTGGATAGTGGAAACCCTTCACGGAGGTGAAGGCGGGGAGTAGAGCGGTGGCTCGAACCTCGAAACAAACATCTTGTGTTTGCGATTGCCTTGTGTCCATTCTTGCTTTAAATTTCTATTGCACTATATTGCTTTCTATAACTTGCTTGTGATCTTGTTTCTTTCTTTGTGCTATTATTTCAAGCTTGTGATACTTGTGATATATTGTGTGCATCTCACTATTCATCCATCATACTTTGTTTGATCAATTCTCATATAACAAGGTTGCATTGCGCACCTCTAACCCATTCAAGGGGAATTGGGAGGAAGGAGTTCAGAACCTCTCACGGGGTATTCGGCTCTTAGTCTTGTTTTGAGAGATCGTTGCATCATTCATCATACTTAGTTTTAAAAGTTTGTTAGATTAGCAATAACACCTATTCACCCCCCCTCTAGGTGTTTTTCAGATTAACCTAAAAAGAAGATAGAATTAAAATATAGTCGTTTGGGGTTAATCAGGCTCTAAACAGCCTGACGGTCAAATTTTTGACTACTGGGGATAGTGGTCGATCGAACAACCTAAACAGAGCGCAAAGGCTCTCGCTAGTTGACCAGTCGATCGACTGAGCATAAATAGAGTGCAGACTTTCACACATGGTCGACCGAGCTGTTGACCAATTTGCACAAGTTTAACTTGTAAAAGTATGTGCAAAGCCGGCCGACTGCTCGATCGACAGACAGAGCAAACAACTCGCAAGTCGGTCTAAGGGCTAAAGTTGAAGTAAAGAGATATTTTGAGATACTTTTTGATTTTTCATCAAACCATTTTGATTTCTTATTACAAAACAAAGTTAATGTATATATATGAGGCTCAAATATGTGTGATTTTAGATCAATCCAAAAAAGTTATGAATAGAACCTTTTTTGTAGAGAAAGAAATTTCTTTTCAAAAACTAGAAATTAAAATACCGTTTTGAAATCGATCTAATGTATCAAAATTATTTTCAAGAATTTGAAAATAAAACATAATAAATATCATGAGCATGTGTGAATCTCTTGAGCTATCAAACCTCTAAACTTGGCTTTAACAAATCTAAATCTTATGTGTTAAGCAAAGGGAAAAAAACAATTCTTCTTGATTTTTTTTATCTTACAACTTTCTTAATCTCTTGATCTAGACTCCAATCTTGAGTGCTATGTTTGTTCTTGATGCTTAAGCTCTTGAAAGCTTCAAATATGTGAGTCTTTTAGAGAAGCTAAAAATATGATTGAAATACTATTTACAAACCTGAAACTTATATAAAAAAAATTAAATAGTACAATAACTTCATGAGATTATCATCATCAAAACTAGGGTGAAGGGCCTTTGAGGCAACAGAAAGCAACTATAAAAGTCTAGGCTTCTTACCAGAAACAAAGTCAGTTTTAAAGGTCTATGCTTCTACCCGAAAAGGAAGCAACCAATTAAAGATTGGGTTGAAATTCTAGAGAAGAGACCTCTAAATAGTGGAGTAGACCGGTTGGTGGCAAAACCTCTATAAATTGCATGTTGACTTTCCATTGCTCTATATCTTTTACTTGCTTTATTGCTATTGCATTGATATTATTTTACTTCTTGTTATAGTTATATTGTTTCATCTAATCAAAATTGGTATTAATTAATTAAATTGATTGCAAACTCTATTCACTCCCTTCTAGGGTTGTCACATTGATTTTCAGTAAAGATAAAATATCTGGGCTAAAAAACACATAAGTTTGATTATTTTTCTTTTGTAACTTGCTCATAAGATTCTCTTATTTGTCTTCTATCCTACTTGGAATACACAATAATGTCTCGCTTTAAACAAGAATGGATTTACATTGACCAGAAATTATTCTTATTTATTAAAAATAAAATGCACACTAACTAGTAAAGTACTAAATACTTTATGCTGACAAAACCTTTGAAAACTTCAAGAGATGGGAAGGTGGAACCCAGGCCTTCCTCTCCTCCCCCTCTTTTTTTTTTCTTCATTTTCTTCTTCTTCTTCTTCTCAGGAAGCCTCCAAAACCTTCAAGAAGAATCTTCAAACTCATGTTTCTCCTCGCCCTCTCCTTCCATTCGCCATAGTTTCCTATCCATTATCACTTGATCTCCTTGTTTCCTTTTTAACTTCGCAAGTTCATCATGACTCTTCCATTGAATCTTCAGCAGTCCTACATTCTATCATACTTTTTTCTCTTTAAAACTTGTCAAAAGAGGATTTATGTATTGGCCCAAAGGCACATCACTCTAGTTCTTATGATGGTTAACTCATATAATTATTGTACTAATAATCTTGTGATATTTAAGTGATATGTTTAATCAAGATCTTGAAATCACCTAGAGGGGGGTGAATAGGTGACTAGCTAATCTAAAGATGAATTAATGCGGAATTAAAATAATTTATGCAAATTAAAAACTATTATGCACAACACATCAAGTATAACCTAAGAGTGTAACCGAATTCCCCGTGAAGGGCTCTGGACTATCTCCTCAAGATTCCTCTACATAAGAGTTGAGGTGCCGCTATGGCTTTCTTGGTTGAATATAAGTGTGAGCAAACAATCCCCAAGCATGTATCAATATAGGCACAAGTATATCAAGCAAGTAAAGATATAAGCAATGTGAGCAAGAAAGATATAAACACAAGTGAGAGATAGAGAGAGCAATCGCAAACACGGGAGATTTGTTTCGAGGTTCGAGCACCCTTGCTCTACGTCCCAGCCTTCAACACTATGAAAGATTTTTACTATAAACCGATCCTACAGGATCACTCGGTGCCGCAACACCTATAAGGAGTTCACACTAGAACTCTTGGACTCACTAGTCCCCTCACTTGTTCCCGCAAAAACAAACAAACGCAAGCACGCAAGCTTGCCGAGGCCGCACCTCTACACCGATCTCTCACTAGAACTCGAAACAACGCGAACCCGCAAGTCCACCTCCTCAAATACAATATTGAACACTTGGTGATCTAAACACTTTGATCACCTAAACAACTCTCACAACAACTCTCCTATAGGATCGATATAGCAATAAAAAGCTCAAGTATGTGTGAGAAAAACTTGGATTGATTTGGTGGTGAAAACTCAAAGAATCACTTCTGAAAACTCTTGATAAACTCTCCTTTTAATTTGAAAATATTGGCTCTAAAACATGTGGATAAAGCCACTGATATAGGTAGGAAAAACTAGCCCAAAACTCTCTTAAAATCTTATAGAAAACAGTCCAAGGGAAGCCCAATTTATAGGCTCCCAAAAACTAGCCGTTGTAGGCCAAGTCAGTAATCTGGACTGCTGGCAGTCGACGGCCCGGTCAACCGGCCAGCGGTCAGATTTCTGACCATTGAGCCAGTGATCGACCGGCCGATCGACCGTTGCCTGGCAAATGACCAAACGGTCGACCGCCCGATCGACCGGGCCATTTCCAAAGAGCAGAGGGTCTCTGGCGGTCGACCGTGCGGTCGACTTGCCTTTGGTTATGAATGTACGTGCACCTCGGTCGACCGCCCGGTCGACCGACTTCTGGACCGGTCGACTGGTAGAAGGCCACCCCAGCAATATTTAGGATTTAAAAACTTGTAATTTTTCCCTTAATAATATCTCATAAATTTTCTAAAAATCTACAAAAATAAGTTCTGTAATATACTTTGATATTCAAACATGTTTGAGTAAAAATCAAAATATGTTACAAACATTTTGAACTATTTTTGTAATATGGAAGTTTTGCTTTAAACACAAATCTGTATTTTTCAAAAATGATTTTTTTCAAAACTTCTCCAAAACAAAAACAAGATATTCTAAACGCTTTTAAAGCTTAGTGTGTATGGATATGATCTACTACACATATATGACGAAATATCTATATTTTTGATATTAAGCTCTAAACAAAGTTTTGATAAAAACATATGTTATATGTTGAGACTTAAAAACCAAATCGGTATTTTTTCAAAATGAAAACTCTTTTATGAAAACACATCTAAATCTTGTGTGTGAGTGTATGTGATACTTGAGCAATCCACCAACTAATCTATCCTTTACAATTTATCTAAAACAAAATCTTACTATAAACAAACCTAAGCACAAGTCTTCTCTTGAAGGACTTCACTTGAAAGTCTTCTTCTCCTTCTTGACTTGGTCCAAAACATGATCCAATAAGCTAGACTCCTCCTGAGTACTTGATGTGGTCTTGATGCACAAGCTCTTGAATCAACACGTGCTAACTCCAAAACTTAACTTGAAATCCTTTGTTGAAGCTAAACACCTACTAAGATCTTGATCACATATCTGAGACTAATTAAAAACAAGATCATTAGTACTATAACTACATGAGTTAATCATCATCAAAACTAGAGTGATGGGCCTTTGGGCCAACAATCTCCCCCTTTTTAATGATGACAAAACTCATGAAATTATATATGCATGGATTAAAGTCAAGCTTCATAGAAGCTCCCCCTTAACTCATGCATAACAATAAACAAATAGATATTGCAATGAAGAGCATAAAACTTAAACAAATATATGTGCATAAACCAGGTGAGAGAAACATGCATAAATTAAAAATTCTTTTCCCAAAAATCTTCTCCCCCTTTTTATTTAAATTTTCAAAATCATTCTCCCCATTTTGTGAAAACATAAACTCACTATATGCATATAAAATACTCAAAATCTTTCTCCCTCTTTTTGTCAATCATCAACAAAGGGGTTAAAAAATCAACAATAAGGATATTTGCGATATACATTCATGAAGAGGAAGACACTAAGTTAGCTTCCCTGCATACATGCATTACATGAAGAAGGGATGACAAACCCTAACTCACATAAAGAATAATATGCAAAGCATAAATGGAGATGTGAAGCTCCCCCTACATACATGTATCATATAAAGAAGAGATGTCAAGCTCCTCAATATAATACACTCAATATGAATTTATATGTAGAAGAGATGTTAAGCTCCCCTTGCATATAGGCAATACATATCAAAAATTTTAACACAAATTTTGATAATTACTCAAAGTAATAACCCAAATTTTGAGATACCATTTGTACATAAACAAAATTTTAAGATATCACAAGATTTTTGATACCATATGAAATTGGAAATATGTGATACCAATTGAAATTGAAACATTTGTACATTTTTATACCAATGAAAGAAAATATTTTATATTTTGATACAAATTGAAATATATGGTAAATTTTGATACCAAAAGGTAAAACATTTGTGATACCAATTGAAATTTAAACCCAATTGAAAATCGAAATATATTGATACCAATTGAAGTATATTGTAAATTTTGACACCAATAAAAATACCGATTGAAAATAATGCATAACTTATTAAAAAAATCAATTGAGATACCAATTGAAATTAAGATTTAATTCAAGCTTAGCATAAATATACTTTGTGCTTTAAACATGTAAATATCTTATAAATCAAGCACAGTCAAATCATATATATGTATGAAAATGAAAATACTAATAAAAATTGATATTATTTGAAATTTAAAGCATGCATATATAGAAAACAAAATATGAGTATATAAAAAAATATCAATTGTGATACCAATTGAAAATATGATGAGAATCAGTATAATTCATATAGATCCACCATTTTCATGCACATGATAAAAGATATTTAATTGAGCATACAAGGCATGGTCGCCCATCCATCCGCCCTTAGGTTGGTAGGGATTTTCAAAAATAAGAGTTTGAATATATTTTGCAAAATTGAAAACTCTACCAATTGATGAATAAATAACTAGTTTAAAGTAATTTTTAAAAAATTAGTTAAAGATCCTTTAAACATAAAAATAAATCATACAAATCATATATATCTCATGAAGCAGACAAAATATACAAGAGTTGACATTCGAAATCTATAAAGCTCATAAAAGTGTTCATGAAATAAGGTCATGAATAAACAAAGAAATAATATGAGTGTACAAGCATCATGTGAATAGCATATTCATGAAAATAGTCAATGAAGCTCAAAAGACATCAAACAAGTGAAAATTATGAAAATTTATTTTTCATTTAAAAACTTCAAGGTATATGTATGATTTATCAAAACTAACAATATACATACATCTCCCAAATATAAAAAGAGTCCATAATAGTATTTGCATGGAGGCAAGTGACTCAAGGGTATACATGTATATTTATTAGTTTTGGACAAAGATTACATATACATGAAGCAAAACATCACAAAGATAGACAAAACAAGTATAAATGAGAGAGTCATCAAAAATAGGTTATACTTGTGCAATGAATGAGTATAAATGAGCATTAAGTACAAACATATATGAATCAAATGTTACTCACTACTTGTACAATTATATACACAAGTTTTGATAAAAACTACATCTAAACAAATATTTACAACAAGAAGCACAAAACCAAGAACATGTTAAAAATATCATTAAATGTAAAAGCATGTAAATTAAATGGAGTTTAGAGATAGTTACCAAAATCACAAGCACTATACTTTAAGTCTCCAAACATGGTGGTCTTCCCACCAAAACTATCTTGATAGTGGTGCATCGATTTTTGGTGTCCATCAAGCACATGCATCCACCACCAAGGTACCAATCCTCTCCCGTCATGTGAGAGCCCACACCTACATCAGACACAAGAGATGAGGATTTTGGTACCCATTTTCTTTTGAGTCCATAGGGGTTAGCTTTGTTTGGAACCCAAACATTTTGATTAGCAAAATGAATAGAATTTACTCTATCATAACAAAATTTTGCTAAATGGCCTTTGCGGTCACAATGTGTACATTTGTACACTCTAAAATCATATGAGTGTGAGTGTGATCATGATGTGCAAAGTGTGCATATGTGTGTCGTGGGTGATGTTCATGAACATGTGGAGCTTGTTTCTTTTGAAACAAGGTTTCCAATCTATTATGATTAAATACACAATTGCTAAAAGTTGAGCTCAAATAATTTATTCTATTTTTCAAAAATTGAATCTCATTTTTCTCAATGGTAGCATGAAAAGCATGGTGAGAATGAGAATCAACACTCTTTTTCTTTTAGAAATATTTTTCTTTTCCTTTGAAACAATTTTTCTTTTTAAGAGTTGTTTTCATTTAAAGCAATTTCCTTTTCTTTTTCCACCAAAATAATCTTATTTTTCAAAGAAGTATTTCCTTCTCAAAGATCATTCTATTTAGAAGTCAAGGAAATATTATCCTTTTTCAACATATCATTTTCTTTTGAAATATATGTAAATTTATCTTGAGATGAATCTTTTTCTTTTAACATGGAATCAAATTTATTTTAAAAGAGTCATTTTCTTTTAACAAAGAAGTGTTGTTCTTTTTCAATTTATTATTTTTAATTTTTAATGAATCATACTTTTCAAGAAGTTTTTGACAAAAAGATGCAAGCTCATCATAAGACATGTCAATATCTTCTTCTAGCTCGGATTCAGAGTTTACCTCGAGGGGGTTATCCCCTTGGACCATGTAGCACAAGTTGGAAGCATCACTTCCAACATCCGAGTCGCTCCCCGCATAGTATTGCTTTTGTTCGCCAAGGGAGACTAAAGTGTTCCATGCTACAATAGCCAAATTAAAGTTAGAAATCCTAGATAAATATTCATCATTTAGGGTTGACTTTAAAGCATAGATGGCTTTTACATTAGCCTCTAGATGTTTGCCATTTAAACAATGTGCATCTTTAATAGTGGCAAAATAAACATGAATACCTAGGCTTTGAGGTACAAAGACATCTTAACCTTCCAAGTTTGGATGTTAAGAATATCAAAAGTAGGAGGTGACATGAAATTCATGTGTGTGTACAAATATTGTGATTAGCTATAAAAGAGGATATTTAACTCAAGGTGGTTATACCCAAATCAAGAGCACCAAGCTTTGATACCAATTGAAATCACCTAGAGAGGGGGTGAATAGGTGACTAGCTAATCTAAAGATGAATTAATGCGGATTTAAAACAATTTATGCAAATTAAAAACTATTATGCACAACACACTAAGTATAACCTAAGAGTGTAACTGAATTCCCCGTGAAAGGCTCTGGACTATCTCCTCAAGATTCCTCTAGATAAGAGTTGAGTTGCCGCATGGCTCTCTTGGTTGAATATAAGTGTGAGCAAACAATCCCCAAGCATGTATCAATATAGGCACAAATATATCAAGCAAGTAAAGATATAAGTAATGTAAGCAAGCAAGATATAAACACAAGTGAGAGATAGAGAGAGCAATCGCAAACACAGGAGATTTGTTTCGAGGTTGGAGCACCCTTGTTCTACGTCCCTGCCTTCAACACCATGAAAGATTTTCACTATAAACTGATCCCACCGGATCACTCAGTGCCGCAACACCTACAAGGAGTTCACATTAGAACTCTTGGACTCACTAGTCCTCTTACTTGTTCCCACAAGAGCAAACACACGCAAGCACGCAAGCTTGCCGAGGCCGCACCTCAACACCGAGTTCTCACTAGAGCTAAAAATGTTGCGAACCCGCAAGTCTGCCTCCTCAAATACAATATTGAACACTTGGTGTCTAAACACTTTGATCACCTAAAACAACTCTCACAAAAACTCTCCTATAGGATGGATATAGCAATGGAAAGCTCAAGTATGTGTGAGAAAAACTTGAATTGATTTGGTGGTGAAAAACTCAAAGAATCACTTTTGAAAACTCTTGATAAACTCTCCTTTTAATTTGAAAATATTCGCTCTAAAACATGTGGATAAAACCACCGATATAGGTAGGAAAAATTAGTCCAAAAACTCTCTTGAAATCTTATAGAAAACAGTTCAAGGGAAGCCCAATTTATAGGATCCCAAAAACTAGCCGTTCCAGGCCAAGTCAGCAGTCTGGACTACTGGCGGTCGACCCGCCAACGGTCAGATTTCTGACCGTTGAGCCAGCGGTCGACCGGCCGGTCGACCGTTGACTGGCAAATGACCCAACGGTCGACCGCCCCGTCAATCGGGCCATTTCCAGAGAGCAGAGGCTCTCTGGTGGTCGACCATGCGGTCGACCAGCCTTTGGCTGTACGCATATATGCACATCGGTCGACCGCTCGATCGATCGACTACTGGACCGGTCGACCGGCCGGTCGACCGGCAGAAGGCTAGCCCAGCAATATTTGGGATTTAAAAACTTGTAATTTTTCCCTCAATAAAATCTTATAAATTTTGTAAAAATCTACAAAAATAAGTTCAGTAATATACTTTGATATACAAACATGTTTGAGTAAAAATCAAAACATGTTACAAATATTTTGAACTATTTTTGTATTATGAAAGTTTTGATTTAAACACAAATCTGTATTTTCCAAAAATAATTTTTTTCAAAACTTCTCCAAATACAAGAACAAGATATTCTAAACACTTTTAAAGCTTAGTGTGTATGGATATGATCCACTACACATATATGATGAAATATCTATATTTTTGACATAAGCTCTAAATAAAGTTTTGATAAAAACATATGTTATATTTGGAGACTTAAAAACTAAATCGGTATTTTTTCTAAATGAAAACTCTTTTATGAAAACACATCTAAATCTTGTGTGTGAGTGTATGTGATACTTGAGCAATCCACCTACTAATCTATCCTTTACATTTTATCTAAAAATAAAATCTTACTACAAATAAATCTAGATACAAGTCTTCTCTTGAAGGTCTTCACTTGAAAGTCTTCTTCTCCTTCTTGATTTGGTCAAAAACATGATCCAATGAGCTAGATTTCTCTTGAGTACTTGATGTGGTCTTGATACATGAGCTCTTGAATCAACACGTGCTAGTTCCAAAACTTGACTTGAAATCCTTTGTTGAAGCTAAACACCTACTATGATCTTAATCACATATCTGAGACTAATTAAATACAAGATCATTAGTACTATAACTACATTAGTTAATCATAACTAGAGTGAAGGGCCTTTGTACCAACAGATCTTAGTAAGTTTTTTTAGTATTAACAAAAGACTCAAAGTCAAATTTTGAATTTAACAAGATTTGATTCAAGATCAAGCAAAAAGATAACATCTAGCACTAAAGGAGGAGTTAAGCTCAAAGGAGAAGGTTGTGAAGAACTTTTCATCAATTATAATTTTCTCAAAAAAAAGTATTTAAAATGAAGTAAGAAAATGAACTTCTACAAAATTAATTGATTGTTATTTTAAAGGGTTTTTTTTTATCTTCTTCTCTTCAAAAGACTCAAAATGATTTTGATGCATATAAAATTTCATGTAAAGCTAAATTTTTTTGCATTGATGATAATGAACTTTCTTTGATGAAAAACAAAATAATACTTTCAGTAATGTTTTGAAGAAATGTGAGTTTGAGAAGCTATATTTCCTAAGAGGCAACATCAAAGGAAACCATCTGCATATGTTTCTCACACACAACTGTTGGCCCAAAGGCCTTCCACTCTAGTTTTGATGATGATTAACTCATGTAGTTATATGTACTAATAATCTTGTGATTTTAGTTACAGATCATTAATCAAGATATTAGTTGGTGAAAGCTTCAACAAGATGGTTTGAAAGCATTCACATGGTTATTCAAGAGCCTAAGCATCAAAGGCGATATCTAGCACTCATTGGAGTCGTGCTCGGTGAATCTAGCTTTGGATCAAGCCGACTTGGAGATTGCGCTCTACAAGAAGACATCGGTACCATAGTTTAGTTTTGGGCTTAGATCCTAATTGTAAAGATTAGAATAGTATGATAAGCTCAAGTTCACAACACACACGTATCATGTTTTTGGTTTTCGGTTTTTGGTTTAACCGATCTTGGTTTGCATGAATAGATATTATATCAAAACAAGTTTACATGATTTAATATATGTTAGATTTGTTCTATATACATGCATGCTTCAACTCTTAGACAAACTTACTTTGATATACCTATTTCATGAGTTTTAGGTTTTAACAATACTTAATTTTGGAATTAAGGACAAAAACTATGATATGTATATGCTTCATGTATATTGGATTTCTATCCATATGCATCATGTTTCAAAATGGTTAAATATCATGTTTTTGTATTTGGATGAGTTTTAGACAAAATGTATTTTCTATTCAAGAATCCAAGTTTTAGAAAATACAAGGTTTAGTTTTTGGTTAAAATGAAAAGACATAAAAATAAGTTTTAATTGCTTGATATCTGAGTCAAAACCTTTATCACATGTTTATATATCAATGCAATTTGACAAAACTATTTTTGGGGATTTTTAGTAATTTACAAGAATTTATTGGACATTTATTTCCCCTATTTTTCTGACCTGTTTTTTTGCCTGCCAGGCTTGGTCGGTCGACCGTACGGTCGATCGCACCAAGTAGCCAGTCGACCGGGCGGTCGACAGACGTGCACACGTGCACGCTGGCTACAGCCTTGGCCGGTCGACCGGACGGTCGACCGACTGAGAGCAGGTTTGCTCTCTGTTTGTTTGGGTCGACCGGGCAGTCGACCGCTTGCGCCAACGGTTCAAAAATTGACCGTTGGGCGGTCGACCGGGCGGTCGACCGTCAGGGTATTTCTGGCAAAAATTACAGCCAACGGCTAGTTTCCAGATTTGCCTATAAATACCTCATTTGCAAGAGTTTTTCTCTAAGATTTTTTGTGCAAAATTTTTCATACTCTCTGGTGTTTTTACAGCAATCAAAAGAAGTTTTTGAGCTTGAATTGAACTATCCATTTGGTGTTTTCATTAGGGTTTGGAAAATCAAAGAAAGGGTTTTTGGGAAAGGATTTTGATTGAACTTCTCTATTTTAGTTTCAGTTTTTCCCAAGGATTTTTCTTTGTGATTTCTAATTTCCATTCCTTTGGTTTTATCCACACTTGAGCAAAAATCTACTATCTATATCTATAGGGTATTTGTGTGGGAAAAGATATTGTTTGTGGTTGTTGTGTTGACCACCAAGTTATAACCCAATCTTTACTTGCTTTGTGCTTTGGGTTGTATCCCTCAAGTTGTGAGGTGATCCTTGTATTGGTGTTTGTTGTTGGTTTGGAATTTGCCTCAAGGAGGAGGTTGTGATAGTTTGGTGTTTGCCTCAAGGAGGAGGTTGAGATTATTGGATTAGAGTTGTGCCTCTAGGAAGAGGTTGTGTTTGTAAGGAGAGGAGTTGGGTACTCCTTGTAATTGTGATTGCCCCAAAATCCTCGGTGGAGGTTCCCTTTGTGGGAGTCCTTTGTGGACAAGCTAGTGGATTGAAAATCCTTAGTGTGTCGAAGGCGGGGATGTAGAGCTGGGTGCTCGAACCTCGGAACATATCTTGTTGTTTGCGCTTGATCCATTGGCTCTCTCTCTAACTCTCTCTTTACTTTGTGCCTTGCATCTACTTATATTGCTCATTCATATTTGCTTGGCTTGGTTGTGTGCATCACTTGTTGATAGCACTTGAGTGTAATTTGTATTAAGTTTTTAATTCCGCATTTAGTTCATAGATTAGCTATATCACCTATTCACCCCCCCCTAGGTGACTTTTCAATTGGTATCAGAGCTAGTGCTCCTGATATTTAGGTTTAACCACCTAGGAGTCAAGATCTTGGTTTTCTAATCTTCATTTGCATTATCATTTGCACACATATTAGTTTGCGCTCATGGCTAGCCCTCCTATGTTTGACCATTTTAGACTTGATGCTTGGAAGGTGGACATGACTAGGCATTTAAAAACTCTAGGTCATCTAGTTTATCAAGCCATCACTATAGAAACCCTCCCTAATAGTAGCAAGCATAAGAAGGCCAATGCACTTGCACTTAAAACACTTAGAGCATCTTTTGATAATAATCTTTTACTTGTTTTTGATAGTTTTGATTCGGCTTTTGCAGTTTGGAGCGTCTTGACATCTCCGGAGCTTCCAAGGATCATTAACAATATGAGGAGATCTATGAGAGATGTATCCGAAGAGCCTTGTTTTATGGCATATGGGAATGACTCCCATGAGGTACAATCGGACTCTCAAATAGATGATAGCTCTAGTTCATATTGCCATGGTTGTTTTAAAGTTCAAAATTTGAATGTTGACCTTGCTTCGAAACTTGAAAATTTTATGGAAAAACATGAGATTTTGAAAAAGAAACATTTTGACTTAAAGAAGAATTAAAGGATTTATGTTCAACTTTTGAATCGGTTTTGCAAGAGAAAGAAGAGATTATTAGTGAACGTGACTCACTTGAATCTCAACTTGAAATTGCTTTAAAGAAATTGAAGTTTTGAAAAACAAAAATGATTGTGATGATGTTGTAGAACACAATGAAGTTTTGTCTTCTAGATTGGATCTTGTTTTTAAAGAAAATCTTTCTTTGAAAAATGAAATTGATTCAATTACAAAAGAATTGGATTTGGTTTTGATTAAAAATAAATCTTTACAAAATGAGATTGATATTCATGTTTGTCATGCTAGTGTAGCTTCTTGTTCTAGTACACCTATTGCATGCTCCACTTTATCTTCTAGCATTGAAAATGATATAAATAATTTGAAGAAAAGTGTTGATAGTTTGGGCTCCACTTTGAGCCATTGTGCCATGAATCATTCACGTTTGGAAAACTTGGTTCACAAGAAACAAGCTCCAACTATGCATGCACACCCATCACGGCATACACATGCTCATCACGGACACAATCATAACATGTATGCTCATGTGTACACTTGTACACATTGTGGTCGAAAAGGCCACCTTGCTAGATTTTGCTATGATAGATTACATATTGAAAATTTAGCTACTAATCTTGTTTGGGTTAGGAGAGATACTAACCCCCGTGGACCCACAAGGAAATGGGTACCAAGATCCACCTCTTTGATGTTTGATGTAGGTGGAGGCTCTCGCATAACGTGAGAGTGTTGGTGCCTTGAGGTGGATGCATTCTAAGCTAAAAGGAGAACCATTTGGATGCTTCACTCTCAAGGAGATTTGGTGGGAGGACCACCTTGGTTTGGAGAACTAGAGATGCACCTTCATCGGTTTTGGTATCATTCTCTAACTCCCATTTTTAATTGCATGCTTTTACATGTTCATCTATTCATAGCTTGTTTTGTTTCATTGTTCATTATGCTTATGCTATGTTAGTTAGATTAGTGTTATACATGTTCAGTTACTTGAGCACTCATGCTTTATATGGATCTTATCTTTGTGTTCTCACCTTGTTTAGTACTATCATGTATGCCCTAGATCTAATGTACATGCATATACATAATGATCATATGGATGTTTATGATGTTTTGGATGACTCATGTTTTGAATGATATTTGTCATATTTATTAGACTTATGCTTTACATGATTAATGGTTGAGACACCCATGTTTAGTATGGACCCATATTTTGTGCTCTCTTTATGTTTAGCTATCATGTTAATCATAGATCTAATGCACATGTCTTGTCATGCTAATCATATGGTTGACTATGACATTTTGTTTTAATAATTCGTGTTTTGATTATTATGTTTATCATGTTGGATTATGATTCCCGTTTTATGCTTCATGTTTTGACTACTTGCTTGAATGATAATTTTCATTAAGACTAGAATTTATACTTGTACAACGAGTGAGCTACAAATAGACCTTTATATATGTTTGTGCTTGAATGCTCATTTGTATTCACTTGATGTACTAGTACAGTCTAGTTTTGATGATTCTTGCATTTGACTTGTATTCACTATTTTACATGTTTTGTTTTAACTTCATGTATATGTACATCTTGTCCAAACTATCATCTATACATATACATCCTTGAGTCACGTGCCTTCATGCATATTATTTTGTGGACTCTTCATGTTTGGGATATGTATGTATACCTTAGTTTGTACATGACATACATATGCCTTGAAGTTTAAATCATTATGATGATTTCCATGTTTGATAGTGATTCTCATGATTTATGATGATTTCAATTAATTTCATGTTTCACTTATATCTCATATTTGATGATTTCTATATTGAGCTTGATTGTCCATTTTCATGATGATATGTTTCTCACAACACTTGTACACTCACCCTATTTGATGTTTTCTCATGACTTAGTTTTCATGAGTATAAATTGTGCTATATAGATTTTTGAGTGTTTGGTGATCATGTGATTTTCATGTTTCATGAAAAATCCTTTTAGTTCATCTTGAAGTATTTCGTACTAGTTTTCATTTTTATCCATAACTAGTTCGTGTTCTTCATTTTGGTAGTGATTTTCAAACAAACTATATTTTCAAATCTATCTTTTGAAAACCCCTACCATCTATGGGCGGTTGGATGGGAGATCATGTTCATGTATACTTTAAAATGAAAATCATTTAAATCTTGAACCATGATTGGGAGGTATAGTTGATATGAGTCATACACTTGATCTTATTGTTGTTTCAATTAGTATCATTGAATTCTTTCAATTGGTATCAATCTTGACATCCTTTCGTATACTCATATTTGTTTTGCTTTATATATGTATGCTTACACTTCATATAGTATCAATTTCAATTGGGATCTATTTCTTACATACATATATAGATGATTTATTTGTGCTTCAAGATATCACAAATTTTGGTTATGTTAAGCTTGAGTTTTTCAATTGGTATCCATATACAAGCTTTATCATAATTTCAAGATTGCTAAGCTTGAATTTTTAATGAATATCATGTTTCAACTGATTTAATTTTCAATTGGTATCTTATTTCAAGCCTATGCATATTTTCTTTGGTATTTCATAAAGGGGGAGAAAACTCGTATTTTATATTTCAATTGGTATTTGGTTTACTATTGCTTTTGTTTCCCACTCCCTAACTTTATGATATCAAAGTAATTGGTATCATATGCTTATAATGAAAAATATCTTCTTTTGGTATCAAGATGCTATTTATTATCTATTGGTATCAAGTTTACATTACATGTTTTCATTTTGATATAAAATGTTATTTTGTTTCAATACCTTGTTTTATTTCAAATAGGATTTAACATTTCTCAAAGTTTGTTATTTTCAATTGATATCATATTGACTTTGGTTTTACCCCTTGGAATAATTTATTGCTTCTTTGTTTTGAACATTTAGGGGGAGAAGTATTTATTTTCATTATGTTTGTTTTACCCCTTTGTCGATGATTGACAAAAAGGGGGAGAAGAATTTGTGGTTTATATGCATGGTTGATTTATGCATATGTTTTGGTTGGTTTTCATTAGGTTTTCATTAGTAATAATATGCTGGTTTTAATATGATTGGTTATTGAGCAAGAACATGTTTTAGTAATGTCTTGTTTTAATTTTCAATTTTGGTATCAAGAGCAAGAGCATGTTTTGATAATGTTTTATTTTATTAGTATTGTTTTATTGGTATCAAGAGCATGTTTTGATATTGTTTTAAACACATATAAACATGTTTAAGAACATTCATTGCATATCTTATATGTTTTATTGTTATGCATGAGTTAAGGGGGAGCTTCTTTGAAGCTTTACTTTAATCCATGCATATATAACTCCATGAGTTTTGTCATCATCAAAAAGGGGGAGATTGTTGGCCCAAAGGCCTTCCACTCTAGTTTTGATGATGATTAACTCATGTAGTTATATGTACTAATAATCTTGTGATTTTAGTTACAGATCATTAATCAAGATATTAGTTGGTGAAAGCTTCAACAAGATGGTTTGGAAGCATTCACATGGTGATTCAAGAGCCTAAACATCAAAGGCGATATCTAGCACTCATTGGAGTCGTGCTCGGTGAATCTAGCTTTGGATCAAGCCGACTTGGAGATTGCGCTCTACAAGAAGACATCGGTACCATAGTTTAGTTTTGGGCTTAGATCCTAATTGTAAAGATTAGAATAGTATGATAAGCTCAAGTTCACAACACAAACGTATCATGTTTTTGGTTTTCGGTTTTTGGTTTAACCGATCTTGGTTTGCATGAATAGATATTATATCAAAACAAGTTTACATGGTTTAATGTATGTTAGATTTGTTCTATATACATGCATGCTTCAACTCTTAGACAAACTTACTTTGATATACCTATTTCATGAGTTTTAGGTTTTAACAATACTTAATTTTGGAATTAAGGACAAAAACTATGATATGTATATGCTTCATGTATATTGGATTTCTATCCATATGCATCATGTTTCAAAATGATTAAATATCATGTTTTTGTATTTTGATGAGTTTTAGACAAAATGTATTTTCTATTCAAGAATTCAAGTTTTAGAAAATACAAGGTTTGGTTTTTGGTTAAAATGAAAAGACATAAAAATAAGTTTTAATTGCTTGATATCTGAGTCAAAACCTTTATCACATGTTTATATATCAATGCAATTTGACAAAACTATTTTTGGGGATTTTTAGTAATTTACAAGAATTTATTAGACATTTATTTCCCCTATTTTTCTGACTTGTTTTTTTGCCTGCCAGGCTTGGTCGGTCGACCGTACGGTCGACCGCACCAAGTAGCCAGTCGACCGGGCGGTCGACAGACGTGCACCGATACGTGCACGCTGGCTACAGCCTTGGCCGGTCGACCGGACGGTCGACCGACTGAGAGCAGGTTTGCTCTCTGTTTGTTTGGGTCGACCGGGCAGTCGACCGCTTGCGCCAACGGTTCAAAAATTGACCGTTGGGCGGTCGACCGGGCGGTCGACCGTCAGGGTATTTCTGGCAAAAATTACAACCAACGGCTAGTTTCCAGATTTGCCTATAAATACCTCATTTGCAAGAGTTTTTCTCTAAGATTTTTTGTGCGAAATTTTTCATACTCTCTGGTGTTTTTACAGCAATCAAAAGAAGTTTTGAGCTTGAATTGAACTATCCATTTGGTGTTTTCATTAGGGTTTGGAAAATCAAAGAAAGGGTTTTTGGGAAAGGATTTTGATTGAACTTCTCTATTTTAGTTTCAGTTTTTCCCAAGGATTTTTCTTTGTGATTTCTAATTTCCATTCCTTTGGTTTTATCCACACTTGAGCAAAAATCTACTATCTATATCTATAGGGTATTTGTGTGGGAAAAGATATTGTTTGTGGTTGTTGTGTTGACCACCAAGTTGTAACCCAATCTTTACTTGCTTTGTGCTTTGGGTTGTATCCCTTAAGTTGTGAGGTGATCCTTGTATTGGTGTTTGTTGTTGGTTTGGAATTTGCCTCAAGGAGGAGGTTGTGATAGTTTGGTGTTTGCCTCAAGGAGGAGGTTGAGATTGTTGGATTGGAGTTGTGCCTCAAGGAAGAGGTTGTGTTTGTAAGGAGAGGAGTTGGGTACTCCTTGTAATTGTGATTGCCCCAAATCCTCGGTGGAGGTTCCCTTTGTGGGAGTCCTTTGTGGACAAGCTAGTGGATTGGAAATCCTTCGTGTGTCGAAGGCGGGGATGTAGAGCTGGGTGCTCGAACCTCGGAACATATCTCGTTGTTTGCGCTTGATCCATTGGCTCTCTCTAACTCTCTCTTTACTTTGTGCCTTGCATCTATTTATATTGCTCATTCATATTTGCTTGGCTTGGTTGTGTGCATCACTTGTTGATAGCACTTGAGTGTAATTTGTATTAAGTTTTTAATTCCGCATTTAGTTCATAGATTAGCTATATCACCTATTCACCCCCCCTCTAGGTGACTTTTCAACAACATCATGCACAAACACACACACAAGCACAACACACTCATGCACATCATGCACACAAAGCACATCATGTACACAATTCACATAGTACTCATGAATAGATTGTGAATGAAAAGAACACTTGGCTAAATTTTTCTATGATAAATTGAATGTTTAAATACTCATATTTGGGTTTAAAAAACTAACAGTTTAAGACCTAAAAAGATTTGAGTACGAAAGATAACAACTCTTTTAAGTGATATAGGCACGCATCAAGGCCTCAAGATGTAGAGAGCGGTGGTGCCTTGATAGTGCTTGCTCACAACACATGACATGAGACTTTAAAAATTTTGCAATACCATGAAGTTTTAGTGAAGGTGGCACCGTTATTTTCAGAGATAACTCAAAAGTCAATATAGGTAATATCAAAATTGGCTCATCTTCTTTGATTGAAGATGTTGTTTTGGTTGAGGGTCTTAAACATAATCTATTAAGCATTAGTCTATTATTTGACAAAAGCTTAAGGGTTGTTGTTGATGACTCTACTTGTGATATTATTGATAGTAGCAATTCTCGCCTACTTTTTGATTTTCATGAGAATAATGTTTATATCATTGATATGTTGAATTTGTAATGCAATGCTACATGTTTAATCGCATTCAATGAAGTTTCTTGGTTGTGGCGTCAAAAATTAGGTCATATTTCTTTTGAGCATCTATCCCAAATTAATTCTAAGAAAATAATGAAAAGTATTCCTAATTTGAAATTTGAAAAGGGCTGCATTTGTAATGCGTACCAACTTGAGATATAAACCAAGTCCGTTTTCAAATTTATTATGGATATTATAACATCAAGACCCTTAGAATTGATACGTATGAATTTCTTTGGTCCAACTAACATTAATAGTCTTAGTGAAAAAATCATTTTGTTTTGTCCTTGTTGATGATTTGTCAAGATTTACATGAGTTTTCTTTTTGGAACACAAAGATAAAGCTTTTTCTCATTTTTATGTTTGAAGAAAAAGAGTTGAAAAAGAAAAAAATTTTAATTTTATGCATTTAGAAGTGATAGAGATGGCAAGTTTGTAGAGTACTTTTTTATTACTTATTGTGAAGAAAATAGAAATAAATATGAGCTATCATGTCCCATAACTCTACAATAAAATGGAGTCATCAAAAAGAGGAATATAACTCTTTTAAAGATGATAAGGACTATGATTGCTGAATACAGAGTCCCTTTATATCTATGGGCTGAGGCCATAAACACTTCACGTTATTTTGGAAATAAAATTTATTTTTGCAAGAATTTAAATAAAACTCCTTTTTGAGATTTACTATTTGAGAAAACCAAATGTTTCATATTTTAAAATTTTTGATGGTAAATGTTTTATTTTTTAAATACTAAGGATAATTTAAGAAAATTTGATGCCAAGCCTTTTGAAGCTATTTTTTTGCTACTCCAATACTAGCAAGGCATATAAAATCTTTAATAGGTCAACTTTGACTATTGAGAAATCTATATATGTAAAGTATGAGAAATCTAACTCTTTTGTGAATAATGTTGTAGAGTGTGAGATTGATTCCTTAGGTAAGACATAGAGAAGATGTCGATGAAGGATTCATCGATGTGAGATGAAAAAAACCAAGAAACAATGCAAAATGGTGATGTTTAAGAAGTTGAAGTGGAACCAACTCAGCCACTTCCGAAGGATTGGAGATATGCTATAAGTCATCCCAAAAAACTCATCATAGGTGATGTACCAAAGGGAGCAATTCTAGATTCAAACTTCATGATATTTGAGGTTATTTTGCTTTTATCTCACACATAGAACCCAAAAATATTCCCGAGCCCGAAGATGACTCATATTGGTTACTTGTAATGTAAGAGGAGCTTAATCAATTTAAGCGTAACCATGTTTGACATCTTTTTTTATGCCACATGATAGACCAACAATTGGAACTTAAAATGTCTTTAGAAACAAGTTGGATGAGTCGGCTAATGTAATAAGGAACAAGGCTAGACTAGTGGCCTAAGGTTACAATAAAATCGAGGGTATCAATTTTGAGAAAAACTTTACACCCGTAGCACGGCTTGAAGCAATATGGATGACCCTTGATTTTGTCTCGTATAAAGATCTCAAATTATTTCAAATAGATGTTAAAAGTGTTTTTAAAATGGTTTTATTGAGGTGGAGGTGTATGTTGAACAACTATCAGGTTTGTTGATCCTACACATCCCGATTATATTTTTAAGTTAGAAAAGATTTGTATGATTTGAAACAAGCTTCAAGAGCTTGATAAAAAAGACTTAGTAGTTTTCCTGTCAACAAGGATTTTGTTAAGAATAAGTAGATACCACTTTGTTTACTAAGCATGTTGACAATGATAATTTAATTATATAAATATTTGTTGATGATATTATCTTTGGATCTACTAATAAAAACTTTGCAAAGATTTTGCATTATGCATGAAGGAAGAGATTGAGCATGATCGGAGAGCTTAACTATTTCTTTAGACTCCAAATCAAGTAAAAGAATGATGAGATCTTCGTTAATTAAGCCAAGTATACAAGAGAACTAATCAAGAAGTTTGGGCTAGAAGATATGAAGATTAGCAAGACTCCAATAACTACTAGTAACAAGCTTGATAAGCATGAATAAGGTAAAAATATTGACATTAAACTCTATTGTAGTATGATTGGTAGTTTACTTTACTTAACGACAAGTAGGTCGGATATCATGTTTAGTGTTTATGTATGTGCTACATTCAAATCTTATCCTAAAGAGTCTCATTTTGATTGCGGTAAATCGCATTATTAAATATCTTAAGGGCACTATTGGTAAGGGTTTGTGGTATCCAAAAACTAGACAATTTTAATGATGAGCTATTAGGATGTTGACTATATCAGCTGTATAGTGAATGGAAGAGCACTAGTCAAACTTATCAATCTCTAGGAAATTGTCTTTTTGTCGTAGTCTTCCAAGAAACAAAATTTCATGACCCTTTCAACCACTAAGGCGGAGTATGTTGCCATCGGGACTTATTGCGTAAAATCTTTTCTATAAAACATACTCTCCTCATTATGATTTACATTATGATCAATTAAGTTTTTTTGTGATTATTATTCATATGACTAAGAATGCAAATCAATATAGTAAAATCAAGCATATAGAGATTTAATATCATTTTCTTAGAGATCATTATGAGAAAGGAGATATAAATATTTATTATGTTTTCATCGATTTTCAATTAGCTGATGTCTTTAAAAACCACTTGATTACAATAAATTTTCTTTCATTTGTGGTGAATTGAATGTTTGTACAATGGATCCTTGATTCTAATATTTAGAGTTTTTGCATTTCAATTCGGTATCTCTCTCGCATTGTTTGTTTTTCAATTACTTTCAAATTGGTATTTACCCTCATATTTACACTTTAAAATTGCTAGATATTCTAATGGAATAAAATTAGTAGCTTTCAATTGGTGTCATGTTTTTCAAAATTGGTGTCTTCTATCTCTTTTTTGATGGATGACAAAAAGAGAGAGAAGTAGTTTGTTGAATGTTTTTTTTTGGTCTTAAATCCATTCACATGTTTTATTTAATATTTAGTTTGTAATCTTACTCTTTATTGCATATATCTTTGGCGGATGGAGGAATAAAATGATCGATGGCTATTTTTATGCATATTGTTCTAAATTGTCAACTCTATTGATATGAATGTGGCTTTCTTATTATTGATTTATCTATATGTCATGTTGAACTTGATTTAATAAGCATAATTTCAGGGGGATCTTTTTCAGGCTCTTCATATTTTTTTTAAATAACTCATGAGTTTTGTCATCTCAAAAGAGAGAGATTGTTGTCTCAAGAGTACAATCATTAGTTATGCTTTGATGATTTCAAAAATCATGTGGTTATGAGGTATTAATCAAGTTCAAGTGTTATTAAGTTTAATAAAGAATTAAGATCTCAGTTTATTCTTCCTCAAAAAGAAAGTATTAAAGTCTTTAAGTTGATTCAAGCATGGGATTCAAGCTTGGAGAATCAAACATGGATTTTTGAGAAACCCACTTGAAGAAGACTTGAAGATAGTGCAACCCTTATAAGAAATTAGAATATTTAAATTCAGAATGTTATATTGATGCTCAAGTAGTTACACAAAATATTTTTCAAAATAACTAGTTTTGAACTAGTTTATCTGTACATGTTTTTGATTTATTTATCATGATTTTTATGATGGCCCAAAGGTACACTCCCCTATTTTGTTTTGATGATTACAAACCACATGATGTTATTTAGTACTAATCAAGTTTTAGTATTTATAAGCTTACAAGGTTCAAAAGATTGGAAGATGTGTTATTCTTACTCATAAAGAAGGTTTGAAGTGATCAAATTGATTCAAGGAAGGGATTCAAGCTCAGACGATTAAAAGAGTGGATTTTGGAGAAGCCCTCTTGATGAAGACTTGAAGATTATGAAATCCTATGTAAGATCTTAGAATGTTTATATTTTAGTGTTGAATTGATACTCAAGAAGATCTATATACACACAAGATTTCAAAATCAAGTCTTTGTTTTTTGTTATTTAAACATGTTTTTCAAAAATGTTTATTGAAATATGTCAATATTTTCTCATATTTTTATAACCAATTATATACATGTCTCTAATAGCCCATATGTTGCCTGAATGTTTTTTATAAATAAATAAATTATTTAAAAAACAAGTTCAATTTCAAAAATTCCATTTATTAAGACTTTAGGGCTTGGACGGTCGACCACCAGTTATGCTCACTGTTTTGTACACTGGCTCAGTCGACTAAGGTCGAATGATTATGCACACTAAGACATGAGTATCTGTACATTTGGGTCGATCGACCAACCGGTCGATCATTCCATTGGCCAATAGTCTCTATTTGGCCCTCTGATCAAACGACCGGTAGACTAATGATTTGTCAAGACTTATTGTATTCTTTAGCTGACCACTTGGTCCACCAATTGCCTACAACAGCTAGTTTTGACCAGCTATCGTCCGACCGTAGGTCGACCGTTATTCTATCTTTGCTACAGTAATGACTATTTTTCTAATTTATCTGATTTTTTGACTTTTCCCAACATCTATTTTTGACTTTTCTCAATTGCTGTTTTTGTCATTTTTTGGTCTAATCACCTGAATTAAGTCATGTACTAACCCCTAATGATGTTTATCTTTTGTCTATATATATGGGTCATTGTAGAGGAAGAGTAATCAAGTTTTTACACAAGTTTTTAAGATCAAGCTTTCAAGAAAAGTCAAGTTTCTATTTTTCAAGATCTTCAAGTGCTCTAATTTCTCAATTATT
This sequence comes from Agave tequilana, assembly GCA_038442645.1. Taxonomy (NCBI): domain Eukaryota; kingdom Viridiplantae; phylum Streptophyta; class Magnoliopsida; order Asparagales; family Asparagaceae; genus Agave; species Agave tequilana. The sequence goes on from JAVJIF010002811.1 coordinate 51,371, forward strand.
TTTATAAGCTTTCAGCTCTTAAGTTCTATTTTCTCAACAAATTTTTTCTCTCACATAACTTCTCGAGCTTCATTTCTTCACTAAAAATCCTAAAAGTTGTAAAGGAGAGTTTGTAACCTTGTGGTTGCCAAGAGCTTGTAAACCTCAATTGACTTAGTACTACCTCTTATGTAGAGATTGAGAGTTGGAGTTGTGTACTCCGAGTTTTGAGTAGACCTTGAATTGTGGTGCCTTTATACAATCCTTAATGGATAGTTGAAATCCTTAACGTGGTGAAGGCGTCGACGTAGAGCATGTTGCTAAAACCTCGAAACTAGGGGTATCAATTGGGCCATTCCCGGCCCAGGCATGGCCCTGGCATGGCAGGTCAGCTGGCGGGCCGGGCCAAGCTGACCACGCCCGGTCAATTTGCGGCGGCCTGGCCCGGGCCTAGGTTCCAATTCTGGAACCTAGATCCGACGCTTGACCCGGGCCGGACCGGGCAAGCCAAATTTTTTTAAAAAATAAATTTTTAGTTAATTATATATAATTATTTTCTAATTTAAACAATTGTTCTATGAGTTAGTTGGTCCTTGGGCTTCTATAGTTGAGGTGAAGTCCTGGGTTTGAATCCTGAAATTTACAATAAATTTTTATATTTTATTTGATCAATAGAGGGGGTTACTGGGGACGGCAATGGCGGCGGTCAGTGTTGGACGGCGGCCCAGGCGACGGAGGCCGTTAAAAATTTGGGCCGGGCCGTGCCGGCGCCCGTGCCCAGGCCTGGCACATGCCAGCCCGGGCATGGCCTAAGCGGGCCGTGGGCTGCCTTTGGCGGACCCGGGGCTGGCCTAGGCCTTACCTGGACCTGGGTCCTATTGGGCCGGACTGTGCCTGGGCTTCCCCGGGTCGGGCCCGTGCGGATTGCCGGGCCCGCGAAATATTACCGGGCCGGACTGGTCCACTTGATACCCCTACTCGAAACAAACAACTTGTATTTGCGATTGCCTTGTCTCTTATTCTTGCTTCTATTTTTATTGCCCTACTTGTGTTTATACTTGCTATTTTCATTCTTACTATCATATTGCATGTGTTTTACTACATTGTTATTGATTGTTAGACAATCGATTTTTTTCTCACTTAAGCAAGGAATCAATTTCAGCTCTTATCTAGACGAATTAAGAGAAGAAGCTCTAGAGCCCTTTATAGAAAATTCGACTTCAACTCTTTATTTTAGGTAGACCGTTTGGATTGTTTGCTTTAATTTATTGCATTCCGTATTTTATGAGCATCATCACCTATTCAGTCACTTTCAAAGGGTTGGAGATACGCAACAAGTCATCCCAAAGACCTCATCTTAAGTGATATATCAAAGTGGGTAACTACTCGCTCCAAACTTCTAGATATTTGTGGCCATGTTGCATTCATATCACACATAGAGCCCAAGAATATTTTTGAGGCCGGGGGCGACTCATATTAAATACTTACAATGCAAGAAGAGCTCAATCAATTTGAGCGTAATCAAGTTTGATATTTTGTTCCTAGGCCCCATGATAGACCAACTATTGGCACTAAATAGATCTTTAAAAACAAGTTAGATGAGTCAAAAAATATAATTAGAAATAAGGCTAGGTTAGTGGCCCAAGGTTATACTCAAGTCGAGAGAATCGATTTTAAGAAAATTTTTGCACCGTAGCACGACTTGAAGGTATACAGATGACCCTTGCTTATGCCTTATTTAAAGATTTCAATATATTTTCAAATGGATGTTTAAATTGCCTTTAGTGATAGTTTTATTGAAGATGAGGTATATGTTGCACAACCCCTGGGGTTTGTTAATCCTACACATCCCAATGATGTTTTTAACTTGAAAAAACTTTTTATGGTTTGAATCAAACTCCAAGAGCTTGGTATAAAAGACTTAGTAGTTATCTTATTGAGGTAAGGTATATACCACTTTGTTTACTAAGCATGTTGTTTAGGATATTTTGATTGTGCAAATTTATGTTGATGATATTATTTACAGTTCTTTTAACGAAAAGCTTTGTAAGTATTTTGAATCATGCATGAAGGAAGAATCTGAAATGAGTTTGATGGGAGAGATCAACTATTTACTTGCATTCCAAATCAAGCAAATGAGCGATGGAATCTTCGTCAGTCAAGTCAAGTAAAAAAAGAGCTTATCAAGAAATTTGGACTGGGGAATGCGATGGTTAACAAGACTCCAATGGCTACTACAGCCAAGCTTGACAAAGATGAACAAGGTAAAAGCATTGACACTATACTCTATCGCAGCATGATTAGTAGTTTGCTATATTTGACGGCTAGTAGGCCAGACATTAAGTTTAGTCTTGTACTTTGTGTTAGATTTCAATTTTGTCCTAAAGAGTCTTACTTGATTACAGTAAAAAAGCATCATTAGATATCTTAAGGGCACTATTATTACGGGCTTATGATATCCGAAGACCGAAAAATTTTACATGACGAGTTATTTGGATGTCGACTATGCCGGTTGTAGAGTGGATAGGAAGAGCATTAGTGGAACTTGTCAACTTCTTGAAAATTGTCTAGTTTCATGGTCTTCCAAGAAATAAAATTTCGCAGTCCTCTCAATCGTTAAGGCAGGGTATACTGTGGTTGGGGCTTATTGCGTTCAAGTCTTTTGAATTAAATATACTCTCCTTGATTATGATTTGCATGATGATCATATTAAAAAACTCTGTGATAATACTAATATCATTCATATAATCAAGAATGTAAATCATAATAGTAAGACCAAGCATATAGAAATTCGATATCAATTTCTTAGGGATCATTGTGAGAAAGGGGATATTAAAATTGACTATATTTCTACCAATTTTGAATTAGCCGATATTTTTATTAAACCACTTGACTGCAATAGATTTTTATTCATTTGTAGTGAATTGAATATTCGTATGATGGATGCGTAATGCTTTTTAATTTTTATGAGTTTTCTCGTATTAGGTGGATTTTCTATTTACTTCGATTGGTATTCGGCTCTTACAATTATTTCATGCATAGACTTTGAATTTTCAAAATTAGTATCCCTTTTTGATGTATGACAAAAAGGGGAGAAGTATATTGACTTATTTGTTTTAATTGTTTGAGATTTATATGAAATTACCTCCTATCGATTCTCATGTCTTATGATATATGTAATGCTTTTAATGTTTACATTATTGGGATCTTATTTTTTTTGCATACTTGATTTATGGTGATTGGAGGCATGGAAGGAGGTTGGTCTGTTTATACATACTGTTCTATATTGTCAAATTCATATTTATATGCATATGACTTACGCATTATTGCTACATCTTTTTGCCGTGAATGTTTGAATTTAATAGATTAGCATAATTTCAGGGGGTGCTTTCTAAACTTTTCATTTTTTTGCTTAAATAACTCATGTTTCTTGTCAACATCAAAAAGGGGAAGATTGTTAGCCCAAGGGTACACTCCGGTTTTGTTTTGATGATTACAAACCACATGAAGTTACTTGGTAATAATCAAGTTTTAGTGTTTATAATCTTACAGGGTTCAAAAGTTTGGACGATGTTTTATTCTTCCTCATAAGGAAGATTTGAAGTGATCAAGTTCATTCAAGGAAGGGATTCAAGCTCGGACAATCAAAAGTGCGGATTTTGGAGAAGTCCTCTTGATGAAAACTTGAAGATTATGTAACCCTATGTAAGATCTTAGAATGTTTAAGTTTTGATGTTGAATTGATATTCAATAAAATCTATACACACAAAAAAGATTTCAAAATCAAGTCTTTCTTTTTTGTTTTTAAACGTGTTTTTTAAAAATGTTTATTGAAACATGTCAATATTTTCCCATATGTTTATAAAAAATTATATACATATTTCTAATAGACTTTATGTTGCCTAAATGTGTTTTTATACTTATAAAGATTATTTAAAAATAAGTTCAATCTCAAACATGCCATTTATTATGACTTTTAGGCTTGGCCGGTCAACCGCCAGTTGTGGTTAGTGTTTTGTACACTGGCTCGATCTACCGAGCGATTAATTGATTATGCACATTGATACATAAGTATCTGTGCACTTGGGTCGGTCGATCTAACAGTCAACCATTCCATTGGCCAGTATTCTCTGTTTGGCTTTCTGGTCGACTGACTGGTCTGCCGATAATTTGTTAGGATTTACTGTATTTTTTGGCAGACCATCCGATCGACTAATGACCTGCAATGGCTAGTTTTGATTAGCTGTCAGTTGACAGACTGGTCTACTGATGTTCTGTCTATGCTACATTAACAACTATTTAGTTTATCTAATTTTTTGACTTTATTTAATAACTGTTTTTTCCATTTTAGGCTAATCACCTGGATTAAGCCCGGTGTTGGCCCCTAATGATGTTTACCTATTGCCTATATATATGGGTCATTGTAGAGGGAGAGTAATTAAGTTTTCACATAAGTTTTGGGATCAATCTTTCAAGAAAAATCAAGGTTTTATTTTTCAAGTTTTCAATCTTCAGGTGCTTTAATTATTTAATCATTTTCTGAAGTTTTCAGCTCTTAAATTCTATTTTCTCTACATAATTTTTCTCTCACAAAACTTCTTGAGCTTCATTCCTTCACTCAAAAACTTAGAAGCTGTAAATAGAGAGTTTGTGACCTTTGTGGTGACCATGAGTTTGTAAATCTTAATTGGCATAGTGCTACCTCTTGTAGAGGATAGAGAGTTGGAGTTGTGTACTTCGAGTCTTGAGTAGATCTTGTAATGTGGTCCTTTGTGATAATCCTCAGTGGATAGTTGAAATTATTCACACGGTGAAGGTGAGGATAGAGTAAGTTACTCGAACCTCAAAATAAACGACTTGTGTTTGTGATTGCCTTGTCTCTTATTCTTGCTTCTATTTTCATTGCTCTACTTGTGCTCATACTTACTATTTTCATTCTTTCTATCATATTGCATGTGTGTTACTACATTGCTTTTGATTATTAGACTATCGATTATCCCTCACTTAAGCAAGAAAGCAATAAAATAAGAGAGTTAGCTTGGCGTTACTGCTCAGGTGATCTTCAAATCACCTGAAGCTTAAAACAGAAGCCTCAGAGCTAGAGCTCTCCAATCTGGACAACCTAATACATGATCTATTCAAGTCTCTGAACAAGATCGTGTAAGCTTGGTTAACATCGATCTATGAAAGTTCATAACTAACAAACGGAAGTTAGAGCTACTCCATACTTCTCCCTTCTACTGTGAATAAATAAGATGTCAGTTGGTAACGGTCCATTCAGTCCACTGCCGACTAGGTCCAGTGCCTGCCACTTTTCCAGACAGACAGCCAGTTTTCGACCAACTATCAATTCGAGCCCTGTCAAACATCACAAGAAGAGCAAATCATGAAATCTGCCAGATTTACCCTCTGCATCCTGTTGGCCCAAAAGGTTACACTCTCCATTTGTTTAGAGTTTTGATGATAACAAAACAAATAAGTGCTATTTAGTACTAATTAGTTTGTTTAGATAAGTTTCAGGTTAGTACCATATTTGGAGGCCATTACTTAGCTATTGCAAGAATTTCTAGGTTCATGAAGCAAAGAAGGCTTTTTGCACATCAAGGAAGGAACATAGAAGAGAAGGCTTTAGCAAGGCATCGCATGGCTCAAGACTTCAAGATTGCTCAAGATAATTTATTAGATTTGTTTTTAGTTTAGAATTTTGTTAAAGAATAGTGAATAGGTTTGAAGCTCTATCACACACGTTTTTGCGCACATCTTGTTTCCTAACATAAATAGTTTGTATACCATCTTCAACCTACAAACTTACTTTGATATACATAATCATGTGTTTAAGTTTTGTGTTTTATCAAAACTTATTTTGGTATTGGAATTTATGACAAAAACTATGATATACATTTGTTTCATGTATATAGGATTATGCTTCAAAATGTTTAAATATCATGTTTTTGTATTTGGAAGAGTTTTGGACAAAACATATTTTTCATTCAAAATCCAAGTTTTAGAAAATACAGTTTTTGGTTTTTGGTAAAAATGATAAGAGTCAAAAATAGTTCATATTGATTGATATTTGAGCTAAACTTTTTACCACATGTTTATATATCAATGCAAAATGATAAAACTATTTTTGGTGATTTTAAGGAGTGTTAAAAGATTTTTCAAAATATTTTTAAAACTAATTTTCTGTCCATTCCAGACTTCATCCAGTCGACTAGTCTTCTGACAAGTCGACTTGGCTAGAAGTCGGTCGACCGGGTCGGTCGACCGACGTGCACAAATATGTGCACGTTTGGCAGTCTTTGGACGGTCGACCGTCCCGGTCGACCGGTCTGAGAGCAGAGCTCTCTGTTTGTTTGGGTCGACCGGGCCGGTCGACCGTAGCCTGCAACGGCTATTTTCTTTGAACTAGCGGTCGACCGGGCCGGTCGACCGTGCTAGCCGTTTGAACAGTAACGGCTAGTTTTCTGAGCTGGTTTATTTTTGTCCTTTTCTCACTTAATTATGTTTAAGTGACATGTTTTGGTTCTAATACTTTCTGATTAGCCTTAAATATGTTTTATCTCCTAACCCTAGCCCTCTTCTATAAATAGGGGTGTTTAGGGAGAGGTTGGTTACTAGAAAAATTATCAAAATTTTCAAAAGTTTAAGGCTTTCAAAAAGACTTGGTTTCTTGGTTTTTGTGCTGAAATTCTCTCTCATTTTCTGAAGTGCTTTCAAGAATTCTCTGATTTCATTTTCTTTTCTCCTTACACACAAGAGCTTCATTCCTACTCATTATTTCTCTAAGGACCTTTGTAAGGGAAGAGAATTTTGCAAGAGAGAGTTTGTGGTCTTTTGACTACTCAGAGATTACTTGTACTTGAGATTGTGGAGTTGGGTACTCTGGTGTATTTGTGACATCTTTGTGATAGTGAAAGTGGTTGGAATCCTTCTGGGGAAGGCGGGGAAGTAGAGCTGGGTGCTCGAACCTCGATAACAAATCTCGGTGTTTGCGTTTGGTGTACTTGCTCTAATTTCTTGCTCTATTTTCATTGCTCTTATTACTTGCTCTCTACATTCATTGCTATATTCACTTGCTTTGTGAGATTGTTGCTTCATAATTTTTCAATTGTGCATTGATTAGCATTATCACCTATTCACCCCCCCTCTAGGTGATTTTCAATTGGTATCAGAGCTTGGACTCTAGGTTTTGGCTTAACATCCATAGAGAGATCCTTAAAATTTGCTAATCAACATTTGCATTCCATTTGTCATTCACTAGTAAACATGGCCGATAACATCAAAACCCCTCCTAAATTTGATGGACTCAACTTTCCTATTTGGAAGGTTAGGATGACTATCTTTTTGCAATCCTTAGGTAGCTTAGTGGCTAAATCATTGACCAAACCCTATGTTGCACCCGATAGTGATGAGAGCACATGGACCGACTTCAACTTTAGAGAATATGAGGCTAACTCCAAAGCCCAAAATTCCCTCTTAACCGCCTTGAATGAGGATGACCTTGTTTTCCATTATGTTTGCAAAGGGGGAAAACTTACAAATAAAAAAGTTTGAGGAGCTAAATTACAAGTATTCTTAAAAAGATTACAAGTAGATCTCCTCAGAGATTCTGGGAAAATGTGCCGATAGGAGTCTGGTCAGCGCGCGACCACTTTGTCCCTTTGACGATGCGAGCGATGAGATTTCCTTCTCGCCTGGTTCCGGGAATCAGAGAATAGAGGATTGGTAGAACCCTCTGACTACTTCTCAAAACCACTTCTGTGAGGAATTCCTTCTCGCCTGGTTCCGGAGATTCCTTGAGGAAAAGAGGTTGTTAGGGTATCACCACCCTGAAAAGAGAAGTATTTCTCTTAGAAGGTCTCTGAATTAGAGAACGCACGATGCGTTATGAAGAAGTCTCTGCTTGTGGAGTCTTCTCTCTCCTGTGCCATCCTCTCTCTTGTGCCCCTGACGGGCTATTTATAGGGAAAGTAAGGGTATAATCGTCCCCTTTGAAGATATAGAAACAGATTGAACCGAATCTGTTTGAATCTGGAAAGTAGCCTTGCTGCGAGGCTATAATAGCTTCCGCGGAGCTAGAAAATGGCAAGTCGGTTGATCTTTCCGATGTGTTATGATCCTTTCCATATCGTTGATTGATTCTCCTTGATCCACTTACTCGTTTCAAGAGAGTCAAGAGATTGTGGCAATCACCTGCCATATTTGAATCCTGATTGGATTTGATTAGATTGAATCCGATCTTATCAGGAGATTTGATTGGTCAAAGGTTGACCATAGCAGGCTGATGGCGGAGCTGCCCGCTTTGAAGCTCATAGCGGAGCTAGAGGCAATTCCTGGCGAAGTCCGAAAAGAGGCTTTTCGGCGAAGCTGTCAGTTAGCTTCCTGGCGAAGTTGGATGATGCTAGCCTCTCAAGCGAGGCTATCTCCTTGGGCTAATGTAATGCTAAATGCTAGCATTTTAGACCTGCTGAGGTCTGTTTAGAAACAATCCGGGTTCACTGTTCTGCTTGCTGGATCAGTGGAGTCCAAACCGCTTCCTCGTCCCTTGGAGTTGGGTGAAAAACTGGTCTTCAGCTCGTCTGTCCCTTGTCTTTTGTAAATGTCAACAAGTTTAGACATCGTTCGGACCAATGAGAATCTTGTCTTTTTAAGTGTCAACAAGACCCCCTTCAAAGTTTTCGAAAGTCTGCAATAGCCCAGACTTCGAAATACTTTGAACTGCTGTGATGGTGGTGTGGAGTATGAACATCTCCATGATGGTTGAGTTCAGCTTCGCCTTCAATCCTGCTTTGGGATGAATTCGCCGAAGAATTGCACTGGTTCGCGAGTAGCTTCGTGTCGGGGTAGCTCCGCATCTGGGCTTCCAAGAAATAAGTTCGCTTTGGAACTCCTGTTGCTTTTTCAAAGCCAACTGCCGTGGGGCGGTTACGAGGAGGATCATTCCTTCTTTCGCGCCAATCGAGAGAGATGTTCTCCGATTTGCACGTTTCCAAGGGAGGATATTCCCTTTATTCAAGGCGCCATAAGTGCCTTTTATGAGGGAGACGTTTTCTTCCCTTGTACGGTTCCAATGGGAACCGTCCCTGTCATCAAGGCGCAATCAATGCCTTAAGTGCGCTCGTGCTTCCACGCTTGAGGTGGTTGTGCTCAGGCCATGGGGCCTATAAATAGGACACTTGAGGTCCTCTGAAGAGAAGTGCCTTGCCTTTCTTCTTCCTTCTCTTGGTTGTGAGAGATACTCAGATCTCAGAATTAGTGGGAAAGCCCACCCTGGTTGTCTAACCGGCCAAGGACCAGTAAGTCTTGATCATTCAAAGACTTCACCGCTTTTTAGGGAACTCATCTCCCTTGATTTAGCTTTGGCAGCTCGCTTCAGAGATTGGCTGCTGCAGAGAAGGATCTCATCACGGCTTTCTGCGAAACCATCATCTTGATTTGATCAGAAAGACCATTGCTTGTTAAGTCCGCTGCGCAGGCAGGACTTGGGACTTGGCTTCTTCAATAGTTGAGCCAGTCTTGCCATATTGGCGAGGTTGAGACTGTTCTTCACAAGATCAGTCCGACTTTGCCGTATAGGCGAGGCTAGGACTTGGCGTTTGCTGAGCCAGCCCATGGTTGCTGTGCAGGTGGAACTTGTCCTCTGCTGAAGTCGGATTGCTTTGCCGCTGAAGAATCTGACTTAATGTTTTTGCAGCTCTTTCTGTGCTTAACTGCTAACTTGCTTCAATTTGCCTTGCAGCGAGCTATGCTTGCCAGTCTGGTGACTTGATGGAAGAAGCCATAAAATTGCCTTATGCTTCCCCGGTTGAAGCTTTACTTTTAAGCAGGAGGAACAATTCGGGGCAGCGGATGCGCGTCCCAGGGGCTGTTGGCAGCCTCTTATCCGAGATGATTCGATCTGAGGTGAGGCTGGCTGCCGACTTTCAACTTTGGTGGCCTTCGTCGGGGACGATCCACTTCATGGGAGTGGGCCTCACACCCGTCAGATCACTAGCATCAAAACTAGTTCCCATTATAGGTGATCTGACGTGTTGGCGGCGATAAGCTTTTATTGCCAGGCTTCAACAAAAATGGCCTGGTAAGATCTGCCATTTTGTGGAGAAAAATGACCGTGTCCTTGTGGCACCATCTGCTCATGTGCGAAGGATTACGGCCTTGTGCAGGAGGAAGGCCTTTCCTGTCCCGTTGATCTGGCTTGGTAGCAGATAAAACCGCTTGTATGCCTCAAAAGATCTTTGTTGGGCAACTGAGTGTGTTGTATGAAACACAACTTCGATGTAATATCAATGTACCCTTGCTTTTGAATCAATGAAAGTTCATTGTCTGATCATCTGATTTGCTTGCTTTCACTGAGAGTCTGGCCATAGCTGGGCTGAACTGTATGCAGAGTTAAGGACATTGTCCTTTCTTCGAATGATCTTCGCGAGACCGGCATGTCCCGCAAACAGCAGCCTCTTTGGCGGGCTAAGGTAGACCTCCTGGCGAAGTCTTTGAAGGTTTGTGCGAAGCCCGCACTTTGCTCCTGCGCGGAGTTAACCCTTTAGTGGGGTTGAACCGTCGCACTTTGGGAAAAGCGCCTCAGGCGCTTCGGGCACTGTTTCGAATTAATTCGAAACGGCGGCATGTGCCCTTTTTCGAGGCCTTGATTTAGGCGCTGATTGGCCTATAAAAGCCCGATTGGGCTGAATATGGGAAGATCTCCTTTTATTTTTAGAGAACTTTCTATCTCTTCCTCTTCTTCTTCCTCCTTTGCTTCAGAGTACTTTGAGCACTCTTGCATTCCTTCAATGGCGCCCAAGAGACGAGCGGGAAAGGAAGCAGCGACTTCTGCAGCGGAGGGTCCTCCTCCTCCGTTCATTGAGCGACCAATCGCTGGTAAGAGACTCTCCAATTTGATTAGAGAGTGGTCTTCATCCTTTGGAGTCGATACTCGGCTATTAGGACGATCGAATATGATCTGTCCTTATCAGGGAACTCGTTTCCCTTAACTTCCCTATTTTACTTGCACCAGGGAAGTAAGAACTGAACAGTTCTTCCCTTGGGCTTCCATAGGAAGCCATTGCTTGGGGCAGTCTTCATCCTGTTGAGGAACAGGATATGGGTCGTGTGCCTTCAGTCGTGGCCACGAAGGACGACTGTTGGTCATGAAGTGCTTTTGATGACGTCAGCCCTTAGGGCTATGCCAGTTCCTGCAAAGATGCAGTCTTATCTGTGAAGCGAAGCTTTTTATCAAAGCTATTATCCCGCTGTTCCTGCTTACTGGGCGAGGCTATGCCTTAGCGAATTTTTATGTCTTCGCGTCCATTTGATTGGTGAACTAATCATAGTTCATTTTTTTTTTTTTTTTTGTTTTTGCAGTACATTACGCCTCCGGCCTCCAGAACAGTCTATTTGGCGTAACCAGTCGAGCAGGGAGCATCAGCTTGCAGTTCATCGGGCAGGCTTCCTTGTTCAGTGAGCCGAGCCCCCTTGTACGGGATACGCTCATTCAGAGCGGTGGCCCGCAGGCCATGCGGAGCATCCTGACTACGGCTTCGTTTGAAGATATCGACCGTCAGGCTTACAAAAAGCCTGACTTCATGTTCGGGGATGCTGCACCTGATCCCGATCGCCAGCTGCAGGCCGGCGAAGGCCAGTGGATCTTCCAGTTGGATGGCGAGAGATTCTATCTCCCGTCTACTAAGCGGCATTTCGCTTTGTCTTCCTTCGCGAGCGTGACTCAGGCTCGGAAGATGGCGTGGGGCGTGAGCCTAAATGCCGAGTCTATAAGTGTCGGGAGGTTGACATTCCAGACCGGCTATTCGAGGGCGGGCCCTCCTCGTAGCATAATAGGGCTATACCCTGGGAAGGTGTTGCGGGACCTTCCAGTAGGAGAGAATCCAGCTGCGGCGCCGACCTTCGGTACTCAGTTCTGCGAGGCTGAGGGGAACTACCCCGCCACAGATTTCAGGGCTCCTGGTTGGGTCCACCCTCCTAGGTCATGGTGGGCGGAGTTGACCAATTATATCCTCAATCATTTTGAGGGGGAATTAGAGAGGTTGAACCTCTATGAGGCCGTCAGGGCGACCTGCTACGGCATTGAGATGAAGGTGGCGTGCTTCTACGCCATCCTTGAGTTGTACTGCCCAGCCTCGGGGACTTTCTTCACCCCGGTTGGTGAATTGGGCATGGCCCTGCATGAGATGCGAGAGATCTCTGCTTTGCCCTTCGGGTCTCTTCCATATGAAGAGTATTTTCCGTGTGAGGCGGAGTTGGCTCTCTTGGAGAAGCAAGAGCCTGCTTTGCTTGAGACATATCGGGAATTGATGTGCCACCTGCACATTTGTTCCAGCATCCACACTGGTGGCAAGGGTAGCTCGAAGAGCTTGAAGAGCTGGGGGAACTACTTGTTCCCGGACATGACTAGTGCGCCCGAGGCAGCTCATTGCGGAGTTGCTGAAGAGGACATCTTGGCAAGGATGGAGGTGCATGCTGAAAAGGACATCGTCGTGACAGAAGATGATGGTCCTTTCGAGAAGGGTGATGTTCTTCGGAGCTTTCACCATCAGGCCCGTCGGCCTATGTCTCGCAAGGCGTTGCTGGCTGGCTTCTTGACCATCTGTTTAAAGAAGTGTGTCGTGCCTTCTTCTTCGGGTGACATTGTTCACCCGAATGTGCTGCTGCCTGCCGTTCGCTTGGTCCATGGCCACCGTCTGGGTCTTCTCCCGGCCATGGTGTGTTGTATTCAGAGGGGCCTTCGTGTTCTGACGGAGGCTTTCTGCAGGCCGATGGCGTCAAGGCGGGGGAAGGGTGCCGTCCTGCCTTGCGACGGACCCAATCCTAGGGTAGGTTTACCGTACACCTACTTGATGGCGTGGTTCGCCTTGCACTGCCCCAGTTTAATTGGAGCTGGGGAGGACCCTCCGCCGGGTGTTCAAACGGCGCTTCTCCGTCGCTTTGAAGGCCGTTCGTGGCAGAAAACTTATGTGGCCGAGGCCCGTAAGTTAGTGCGTCGTTATGACGCCTATAGCCTGTTCCGTTGTTTTCCTCGCCTGCGGGGTGCAGGATATAACGAGGAATTCTATGATGTGGAGTCAGGTCGGTCTCCCATGAGTCGGGGTGTTTTCGAGTGGCTGGTCTGTATCCGGCCCTCGCATTTGTTGTACAGGAGTGGGGATACCTGCTACCTGGAGCCCTACGTCCCGAGCCGATTTGCCCGCCAATTTGGGTATGACCAGTTGTATGTGGGCAACCCCAATCCGGACCTGGCTTTCATGGGGAGCCTCATTGATGGGGCTCGTGCTTGGCGGTTCTTTACCGCGGATGAAACTGGAGCATGGCTACGCACGCCGCTGAGGGATCCCGGCCTTTGGACGACCCTGTGTTTCTGCCAATGGTATGCGGCTTCGAACTCCACACCTGCTGGGTTTAATGCCAACCGTTCGGGTGTGAAGTTAATTTCTCATCGGATGAGGCAGAAGGCTTCTGATAAGATGGAGGGCAAACGAGTCCGTGTTCCTGGCATAGAGGAGTTCATCGCTATAGATGACAGCGAGGCTTCTGATGCGGGGAGCCCTCGCTTTGAGGCAGAGACAAGGGCTGATGCCGACGAAGCTGGTGCTCGTGAAGCCGGGTCTGGTGTAGTGGGAGCAGCTCCCCCACAGCATGTGGAAGAAGTGGAGGAAGAGGACTCTGAGGTCCACTTCAAAAGGAAGCGTGGGAGTGGATCCCGTAGGAAGTCGTCGGCGAAGAGGCCCCGTCGTCATGCTCCTACAATTGTGGTAGAGGGCGAACCCTCTACTGCGCTTCCTTCTGCTGCTCCATTAGTGGCTGAGCCGTCGGTTGCTGAACCGACTACTGGTAAGATTGGCCCCATCTAATATGTCTTCAGCGCGCTTTACATAACTCATCATTTGCTTTTTGTTGCAGGAGCTGAGGCAATTGGAGGGCAAGGGGAGCACTACGATCCCTGTTTACTTATGGAAGTGCAGCTGGTTCCTTTGCTCGCTCGGAGGAGTCTGGGGATCATGCGGCCGATATTGGCCCTTCGGGCGCCGAGGCTTCTAGAGGAAGTCTTATGGCATCCAGCTCTGCCGGGTGGTCTGCGGAGGAATCGGCGAGTGGGCCGGCTATCCGCGTTGAGTCTGGTAAGAACTTTCCGATGGGACCCTTGGATTCTGATGCGGCTGACGAGGTGACATCGGCCTTCGGTAAGACTAAGATCTCTTGGTCCTCGCCTATTTGTTGCGTCCTCCTTTTTGACCTTGGTTTTGTTGCAGGTATTCGTCCCCAAGGTGCATCAGCTTGGCAAGAGGCGGAGGGTTTTCCTGGAGGGTCAAAGGGCGATATGAGCGCTTCGACCGGGGCAGACGCTGCTGTGTTAGACGCGCTGTATGGCGACCTGCCTTTTTATCAGCCCAAATCAGCGGAGGGCCCTGAGGTTGAAGAGGCGGCAGTCCCGGAGGTACCCCCACTTCCAGTCATATCAACGAGTGGGGTGCAGACTGTCTTGCCGAATACGGCATTGAGGGTGATTGTGAGCCCTACCTCCCCGACGCTGGTAGTTGAGCCTGCTGCTCAGGAGGTGGTTGCCAGTCCTACCTCCGCGGTGGCTGGCGTGCTGGTGTCGCTGAGGACTCCGCCGAGGTCACCTTTGGCTTGCCCTGCTGCTGTCGATGTTCCCGCTTCTTCTTCCGCGGTGGTGTCGACTAGGTTGGTAGATTGCTCCGAGGTTGTCTCAAGGGTTGATGAAGCTGAGAATGACTTTATCGGTAATCTGGTCCACAGCTTCTATAATAGTTTGGAGCAGACTATCGGTCTAGTCTTGAAGGGCTCGCCTGTGCCATTTTCGAAGCTGAAGATGGTTCTCTCCCGTGGCATTGAGTGTATCCGGGACTTTGAGGGGTACCATCAAGCTACTGCTCTGGAGCTCCTGGTAGATGACCTTGAGAAGGACGTGGAGGAATGGCGCCATTTCCATCGTTCCGACGCAGCGTCTTTGGCTGATGAACGGCTCGCACGTCTTGTCGCCCAGAAGCGCGAGGCTCAGCTCGCTGCCCAAGAGGCTGTTGAGGCTATCTCCTCTGACTTGAGGTCCTTGGAGGCAGAGGAAGCAGAGGTTGGGAGTGCAATTGATGCTTCCAACAGTGCTCTTTTTGACGCTGAAGATAAGATCAGAGGGCTGAAGAGATGATCCGAAAGGCAAATCTCCTCTTGTCGAAGGCTACACAGATGCGTCATGAAGAGTCTGCGCGGCTTAAGCAGCTCAGGGCTCGAAGTGAGGAACTGGCGGAGCGGAAGTCATCACAGAGGGCGACTTTGGCGGAGACCGAGGCTCGTCTGGCTCAGACGGTGGACTTCGATGAGGCAGAGCTAAGATCACAGGCGCTGGCCCAGGCTGAAGATGACAGGAGGACGCGGCTAGCTTCGCTCGGAGATCGGATCCGATCTTATCATGTACGCCTATAGGCTCCTCCATGTATCCCATCCTTTTGGATTTAATAGAAAATTTTTCTTTTGTCGTCTGTTGTTTAGATAATGAGACATGACTGCCTGTTGGTTCAGAGGTTGCAGTAACATAACCGAATGGGACGTTGCCAGTCTCGAGGTTAGCCCTTTGCGGGGCTTGAAAGGAAGGGAGATACTTGCCTTTTGTAAATGTCAGCAAGCATCGAGATTGAGACTTAGCTGTCAGCTGGTTCAGGGGTCGCAATGACATGACCAATTTGAGACGCCACTAGGCTCAATGGTAGATGAAACTTGGCTATCTGCCAGTTCAGAGGTCGCAATGACGTAACTGGTCGAGAAGCCACCAAGCTTCAATCAATAGGTGATACTCGTCTTTTGTAAATGTCAACGAGTATCGAGACCTGTCTTTTGTAAATGTCAACAGGGCTCGGGATCGAGACTTAGCTGTCTGCTGGTTCAGAGGTCGCAATGACATAACCAATTTAGACGCCATTAGGCTCAATGGTAGATAAAACTTGGCTATCTGCCAGTTCAGAGGTCGCAATGACGTAACTGGTTGAGAAGCCACCAAGCTGCAATCAATAGGTGATACTCGTCTTTTGTAAATGTCAACGAGTATCGAGACCTGTCTTTTGTAAATGTCAACAGGGCTCGGGATCGAGACTTAGCTGTCTGCTGGTTCAGAGGTCGCAATGACATGACCAATTGAGACGTCACTAAGCTCAATGGTAGATGAAACTTGGCTATCTGCCAGTTCAGAGGTCGCAATGACGTAACTGGTTGAGAAGCCACCAAGCTGCAATCAATAGGAGGTACTCGTCTTTTGTAAATGTCAACGAGTATCGAGACCTGTCTTTTGTAAATGTCAACAGGGCTCGGGATCGAGACTTAGCTGTCTGCTGGTTCAGAGGTCGCAATGACATGACCAATTTAGACGCCACTAGGCTCAATGGTAGATGAGACTTGGCTATCTGCCAGTTCAGAGGTCGCAATGACATGACCAATTGAGACGTCACTAAGCTCAATGGTAGATGAAACTTGGTTATCTGCCAGTTCAGAGGTCGCAATGACGTAACTGGTTGAGAAGCCACCAAGCTGCAATCAATAGGTGATACTCGTCTTTTGTAAATGTCAACGAGTATCGAGATCGAGACTTAGCTGTCTGCTGGTTCAGAGGTCGCAATGACATGACCAATTGAGACGTCACTAAGCTCAATGGTAGATGAGACTTGGCTATCTGCCAGTTCAGAGGTCGCAATGACGTAACTGGTGAGAAGCCACCAAGCTGCAATCAATAGGTGATACTCGTCTTTTGTAAATGTCAACGAGTATCGAGATCGAGACTTAGCTGTCTGCTGGTTCAGAGGTCGCAATGACATGACCAATTGAGACGTCACTAAGCTCAATGGTAGATGAAACTTGGCTATCTGCCAGTTCAGAGGTCGCAATGACGTAACTGGTTGAGAAGCCACCAAGCTGCAATCAATAGGTGATACTCGTCTTTTGTAAATGTCAACGAGTATCGAGATCGAGACTTAGCTGTCTGCTGGTTCAGAGGTCGCAATGACATGACCAATTGAGACGTCACTAAGCTCAATGGTAGATGAGACTTGGCTATCTGTCAGTTCAGAGGTCGCAATGACGTAACTGGTTGAGAAGCCACCAAGCTGCAATCAATAGGTGATACTCGTCTTTTGTAAATGTCAACGAGTATCGAGATCGAGACTTAGCTGTCTGCTGGTTCAGAGGTCGCAATGACATGACCAATTGAGACGTCACTAAGCTCAATGGTAGATGAAACTTGGCTATCTGCCAGTTCAGAGGTCGCAATGACGTAACTGGTTGAGAAGCCACCAAGCTGCAATCAATAGGTGATACTCGTCTTTTGTAAATGTCAACGAGTATCGAGATCGAGACTTAGCTGTCTGCTGGTTCAGAGGTCGCAATGACATGACCAATTGAGACGTCACTAAGCTCAATGGTAGATGAAACTTGGCTATCTGCCAGTTCAGAGGTCGCAATGACGTAACTGGTCGAGAAGCCACCAAGCTTCAATCAATAGGTGATACTCGTCTTTTGTAAATGTCAACGAGTATCGAGACCTGTCTTTTGTAAATGTCAACAGGGCTCGGGATCGAGACTTAGCTGTCTGCTGGTTCAGAGGTCGCAATGACATGACCAATTTAGACGCCACTAGGCTCAATGGTAGATAAAACTTGGCTATCTGCCAGTTCAGAGGTCGCAATGACGTAACTGGTTGAGAAGCCACCAAGCTGCAATCAATAGGTGATACTCGTCTTTTGTAAATGTCAACGAGTATCGAGACCTGTCTTTTGTAAATGTCAACAGGGCTCGGGATCGAGACTTAGCTGTCTGCTGGTTCAGAGGTCGCAATGACATGACCATTGAGACGTCACTAAGCTCAATGGTAGATGAAACTTGGCTATCTGCCAGTTCAGAGGTCGCAATGACGTAACTGGTTGAGAAGCCACCAAGCTGCAATCAATAGGTGATACTCGTCTTTTGTAAATGTCAACGAGTATCGAGACCTGTCTTTTGTAAATGTCAACAGGGCTCGGGATCGAGACTTAGCTGTCTGCTGGTTCAGAGGTCGCAATGACATGACCAATTGAGACGTCACTAAGCTCAATGGTAGATGAAACTTGGCTATCTGCCAGTTCAGAGGTCGCAATGACGTAACTGGTTGAGAAGCCACCAAGCTGCAATCAATAGGTGATACTCGTCTTTTGTAAATGTCAACGAGTATCGAGATCGAGACTTAGCTGTCTGCTGGTTCAGAGGTCGCAATGACATGACCAATTGAGACGTCACTAAGCTCAATGGTAGATGAAACTTGGCTATCTGCCAGTTCAGAGGTCGCAATGACGTAACTGGTTGAGAAGCCACCAAGCTGCAATCAATAGGTGATACTCGTCTTTTGTAAATGTCAACGAGTATCGAGATCGAGACTTAGCTGTCTGCTGGTTCAGAGGTCGCAATGACATGACCAATTGAGACGTCACTAAGCTCAATGGTAGATGAGACTTGGCTATCTGTCAGTTCAGAGGTCGCAATGACGTAACTGGTTGAGAAGCCACCAAGCTCAAAATTGCAATGGAGTTTGGAAAAGTCTCGTTTTCACGGGGAGAAACGAGGGAATCACTATCATAGGTTTGATGTTAACGTAACAGCGAGATATATATGTGGTCCTACCATTCTATGGATGAGAATTGGTAAGTGACTTTGGAGATCTCGTTCTCACGAGGAGAAATGAGAGGGCTGCTGTCATAGGTTAAATGTTAACGTAACAGCGGAATATATATGTGATCCTACCATTCTATGGATGAATTGGTAGGTGATTTGGAGAGGGAATCAAATGGGAGCAGGTCCCTTGGGATTTAAGCAAACCCCCAGCTACCAGCAGGTTTGATATGCTTGGAGAAAGAGAGAGGCTCTCTTTGTGCGCATTCCGGACGCGCGGATCTCGATCAGGGGTGTACTGTTAACTTGATCGAGAGCAAGATCCTTGATTAAGGATAGTATTTCTTTAAGAAGTTGCCATTGATTGGCATCATGAGGAGGTCGCCGTCTGCAGTCGTAAGGCGGTATGCTCCGTTTGAATAGACTGTCTCTATTACAAACGGTCCTTCCCATTTAGGCTGAAATTTGCCTTTGGTCTTGTGCGTCATAATCATCGGTCGTCTGACGGCTAAGACCAGGTCTCCTTTATGGAAGATTCTCTGCTTGACCTTTTTATTGAAGGCTTTTGACATCCGAGCCTGATATAGCTCGATGTGTTGTTGAGCTTGTAGCCGCTTCTCGTCTAGGGCTTCGAGCTCTTGAAGACGCAGGCGATCATTGTCTTCTGATGTCATTTTAGTAGTCAGGGCTACTCGCAATGATGGCACCTGGATTTCCAATGGGATGACCGCTTCGCACCCATATACCAGGGAGAAAGGCGTATTGCCTGTCGGTGTCCGGATCGTGGTCCGGTAGGCCCAAAGGCATTCACCGAGCTTTTCGTCCCAATCTCGCTTGTTCGAGGAGACAAACTTCTTGAGCAGCTTGATGATTGTCTTGTTGAATGCTTCTGCTAAGCCATTGGCGGCAGGATTGTAAGCTGTTGAAGCCACATTCTGAATTCGGTATTTATCGCAGAACCGATAGAATCCTTGGCTTATGAATTGAGGACCATTGTCGTGGATGATCCGCCTGGGAACACCAAATCGATGGATGACGTGGTGTTTGATGAAGCTAACCAGATTGGAGGTTTTGACTTCGGCCAACGGTATGGCCTCTGCCCATTTTGAGAAGTAGTCGGTTATTGCGAGGATAAACCGATGACCTCTTGCCGAAGAGGGACTGATTGGCCCTACGACATCGATTCCCCATGCTTCAAATGGCCATGAAGCAACAGTAGGGTGGAGCAACTCCGAAGGTTGGTGTATGAAGTCTGCATGGACCTGGCACGCCTTACACCTTCGCGCATATTGGGTGGCATCGGCCATCATGGTCGGCCAGTAGTACCCAAGTCTGTACAACCTGTCTTTAAGCTTTGGACCCGGCTGGTGAGCTCCGCAAATGCCATCATGTGCTTCTTTAAGCACTTCCTGTGCCTCTGAATGAGAGAGACAACGGAGGAGGACACCGTCATATGAACGACGGTAGAGTGTCTTCAAAGTGGGATCATAGTAGAAACGGAGCGACCTTCGTCTGATGGACGCCGCTTCTTTGGGATCGTCTGGAGGCAAACCGTGTAGAGCGTAGTCAATGAGGGGGAAGCGCCAATCCCTCGGCTCAAGATCCACGGAGATATTATGGACCTCTTGGATCCTTAGCATATGCTTGGAGCATACGAGATGCCGGGTTGCGACTGTGAGGTGATACTCGGTATCGGCTGGCAAGGCTAGCGTTGTCGCTAATGCAGCGAGAGCATCCGCCTTGGTATTCTGAGATCGAGACACATGCCCGATGTAGAAGCCTTCAAATAGGCTAGCCAGTTCAATGGCTGTATGGTAGTAAGGCACCAAGTCCTCATGACGGACTTCATATTCGCCTTTTACCTGGCTAATGATCAGCTTTGAATCGCCATAAACTTCAAGATAGCGTACCCCCATTCCATGGGCGAGCTGGAGACCGATGAGCAGAGCATTGTATTCCGCTACATTATTAGAGCATGATTCTGTCAAGGAGAATGCTCTGGGAAGAATATGATCCTGTGGGGAGATGAACACAACCCCCACTCCGGCAATAATCTTGCCTTTGGGGCCCATCCGTGATGCTCCGTCGAAGAACATCTGCCACACTTCCTCTGCTGAGGTTGCATTAGACTCGAAGACCTCATCAGGGATGTCTTCGTGAAGTTTTGAATGTTCCGGAACTGGATGCGCAGCCAAGAACTCTGCAAGGGCTTGACCTTTAAACCGCCTTTTGAGGGTAAAGGTTATGTCGTATTGGGACAATAGCAGTGCCCATTTAGCCAATCTTGAGTTCAACGACCTGGCTTCGTCATGAGAAGACGTAAAGGGTTCACCCTGGAGATGACATGTATGGTTTGGCCAACCAAATAATGTCGAGTCTTCTGGACAGCGAAGACGAGAGCTAAACACTCCTTCTCAATAGGATTGTACCGAGATTCCGCTCCTATGAGAGTTCTGCTCAAATAATAAATGGCTTGCTCATGGCCATTGTCGTCCTTCTGGGCGAGGAGAGCGCCGAGGGAATAGTCCAATGCTTTTACATAAAGCAGGAATGGTTTCCCTGATGTAGGGCCACTAAGACCGGAGATTTTGTGAGATACCTCTTAATGTCTTCATAAGCTTCTTGGCAAGCTTGATCCATATGAAGGCAGTACCCTTCTTCATGAGTCGGGTGAATGGCTGGCAGCGGCCTGAAGATTTGCAATGAATCTTCTGATGTAAGCTAACCTGCCTTGCAAGCCTCTGAGCTCTTTGAGGCTCCTTGGTGGATGCATGTCCTGGATGGCTTTGACTTTGTCCGGGTCTAGATGGATTCCTTTTGATGTGATGATGAACCCAAGGAATTTGCCGCTGGATACTCCTAAAAAGGATTTTGTCGGGTTCATTTTCAACTGATGAGCCCGCATTATATTGAACATCGTCCTTAGATCGCGAAGATGTTCATCTTTGCGGCGACTTTTGACAGCAATGTCGTCAACATAGCACTCCACCGTCTTCCGGAGATGATCGCGGAAGATCATGCTCATTGCCCGCTGGTAGGTTGCTCCGGCGTTCTTCAGTCCGAAGGGCATTACAGTGTAGCAGTATACCCCCAATGGCGTTCGGAAAGAAGTATGCTTCTCGTCATCAGGATACATCTTGACCTGGTTGTACCCTGAGAAGCCGTCCATGAAAGACATCCTCTCGAATCCGCATGTGTTTGTCGATCATGACATCGGTGATCGGCAATGGGAATTCGTCTTTGGGACAGGCCGTATTGAGATCACGGTAGTCGATGCAGATTCGTATTTTCCCATTCTTCTTGAGGACGGGGACTATGTTAGCCACCCAATCTGGATGTTGTTCCTCCCGGATGAAGCCACAAGCAATGAGCTTATGAACTTCGGCTTCAATAGCCTCCATGATGTTTGGGCGGAACCGACGTTGTTGCTGCTTGACTGGCTTAACGTCGGGCTTGATGTTTAGACGGTGCATAGCGACCTGTGGATCAAGTCCGGGCATGTCTTCATAGCTCCAGGCGAAAACATCTATATACTCTTTTATGAGTATTATCAGTTCTTCCTTTTCGATGAGTGATAAGCTTTCACTTATGAAAATAGGCTTGGGGTGATCTTGACTACCCAAGTTGACCTGGATCACCTTGTCTTCGGTAGGCGGCTCGCGCAGCTCAAACCGCTTTTCCCATTGGAGACTTAATTGCTGGGCCCATGATTCCTCATTGGCAACCTCTGCGGGTTCCAACTGACTGCTTGAAGTCATGAGGCTTTCGAATATTCTTCCTATGCTGACATCAGAGTCCCATTCGGAGGATGAGGCCGATTGTGATGGGATCGATCCATCGCTTTTGTCCTGAACCGTTGTTGATGATGTGGGTGTAACATAACCCAACCCCTGCGCGTACTATCATAGTAATTTGCAGGTTTCCCTCTTGGGACGGAGTTTACGCATCAAGCTGCGTCTTCTTTTCCGAAGTTTAGGCCCGCTCCCTGCTTCAGGTTGTAACCCATCTTCTTCATGATATGGCGCGCTGATGGCGCGTAATGAAAGAACTGTGGAGCATCCGACTCTGAGCTTGAGTCTGTAGTTGAGGATCTCCCTGGCCGAACTTTGCCGAAGATTATCGGCGACTGACCTTGCTTGACGGAGGGACTACCAGCGTGGCCCCTTCTATGGCTTCCACGGATGTACTAGCCACACTCGACTCATGTACGGCATATGAAGAGAGCCATCCATAATGATTTGATCGACTCGATGCTCGCAGGATAATCAAAAGAAATATTATCATTAATTATCCATTCGCCTTCCTCATCAGAAGGGATCTTACATCGGGGATCATTAAAGCATGCTACAATTGGCTCGCCAATCAGAATGGCCGGCATGCCCGTTTCAGATTCCGAATCCGCCTCATTGCCACTTCCATCACTGTCTGGCAATGGTTCTCCCGGCGTTCCACTAGCCTCTTGATATAGGAGAGCATCTGTGAAATAGTTTTCCACCCCTTGAAGGGCTGCTTCTCAGCGAAGACAGTTCGTACTGTCGCATCATCCTCAACATACTTGAAGCACTGATGGAGAGTGGATGGAACGATCCAGTTGGCATGGATCCATGGTCGTCCCAGTAGCAGGTTGTATGATGTGTCCGCGTCAATGACATAGCATGTCACTTCTGACTTCAGGCTTCCGATTCTGCAGCGAAGCCGAATCTTTCCAAGCGGATGGCTGCTCCCGGCGTTGAAACCATATATTGTAGTGGTGGTTGCGGACAACCTGTACAATGGTATGCCGAGGAAATAGAGGAGTCTTTTGGGGATGATGCTGAGTGCAGACCCCGGATCGACTTGTACTCTTTCAATGCATGTGGAACCGATATACCCTGTATAGTACAGAGGTCGATCATGCTTGTTGTCTTTGAGAAGCATATCTTCCGCCGTGAAGGTAATGGCAGGTACCTTTGACTGTGCGTGATGGCACTCTGAGCAGGAAAGCCGCATCTCATCACCAGGAATCTCAGGCATGTATGTCAGAAAGGACTCTGAGTTGGCTAGCGCATCTCTGAGTGCCTCTCTTGTCTCTTTAGAGAGACGAAGAAGCTCGTGTATTGTGATACGAGCCGGGATATTGGCTAAGTGGGCCAATATATCAAAGCGAAAGGGCGTGGCTAGCCCTTGGCTTGGCGGTTTCTTCAACACGTGGTCCATCGCACTTCCTTAGGTTTTTCCTTTCCCTTAGCTGGAATTGGAGTGGATGTCGGCATTGGTACTGACGCCGTTTGTTGCTGTATCTCGTCAGTAGTTCTGTCATACTGCCTTAGGTATGACTTTCCAGACCGGGTGCCCATCTGTTGAGGCGCATCTGCCTGCGCTGTACGGGCATGCTTCTCTTCTTCTGAATCGCTGAGGGAAGCCGAAGTAAGATTACCATCATCTGGCAGGACAGAGATGACATTGCAGGACTGCCCTTTTTGCTGGAGTCCTTCGACGTCGCTGTACGTCTTGGACGAGGTCAGGGTGTATCCACATAACTTCCCCTGTCTCCAATGTCAAAGGGACGAGACCCTTGTTGTATTGAGTCATGGCTGAAGGATGCTTGACTTCTAGCCGTGGCGCCGGGGCTGAATAGGTCCCGTCGGGAACCATGACCTTCTGGGCAGTGCCGAACTCAATAGTCACCATATTGGCAGTGACTTTCTTCTGCTCCGTCTTCAGTGTGAGGACTCCGGCGTCGACCAAGGCTTGAATTCTATCCTTGAGAACATAGCACTTGCAGTAGGATGGTGGATCATCCTGTGGTAGAGGCAAGTACTTAGGGTCGTTTGTGCGCCCTATCTCATCAGGGCGTCGAGCATCTGGCAACTTCATCTTATTCCCTTTGTGGAGCAGATGGAATATCGTAACCACCTGGTCGTCTCTGAAGGAGTACTGTTTAGGAGGGAACTTGGGCTCCTGATTGTTGAAGCTGCTCTTCTTGGCCTTTGACTGCATGTCCCCAGTCAGCTCGACGGACATAATTTCCTTCCCTTTAGCTTGGGAAGACTGCGGAAGATCGCTGCGCCCTTTGTTGTTCGCGCCCCATTTGCTTCTAGGGGCGGATGACTCGAACTTTTTAGCCGATTTTTCGGCTATCTCAGCTTGTTCGACCAGTTCTTCCAAGTGTGGGCCTTGACAGCCCCCATGCGAACTTCTACTTGATCCGAGAAGTTATGTCTGCATGTTTGTAAAAGCATGGGTAAAGGCATCCCTGCTGGGCACATCAGAGATAGATTTCTAAACCGCTCAATGTATTCACGGACAGATTCGCCTTTCCTCTGCACAGTGGAAAGGAGCTTGTCCATGGTTACTTCGGTGTCATCCTCATAGAAGCGAGAGAGGAACCGAGTTTCCAGGTCGATCCAGGAATTGATAGAGCCCTGAGGAAGGCTTCGGAACCAGTCGAATGCCACCCCTTTCAAGGTGCCGATGAACAACCTAGCCATGATGGCGTCGTTGCTTAGAACATTACCGGTCTGGACCGGAAATAGTAGATGTGCTGATTGGGCGAGCTCTTACCATCATACGTATGCAACGTTGGTGGTTTGAACTTTGGTGGATATGGCACCGAATCCCATTCCAGTGGGTAAGGACGGACTACCCCCACTTTCTTCAATTCATCCTTCTGAGCCAGGGATGAAATTTGAGCTTGAAGGCCTTTAAGGACTTCGGCATCCAGGGAAGAGCCTCCCTTAGTTCTCTCTCCGTCTTGGGCGGATCATTGCTGAGATGTCCCTCCTCGTCATGATTACTCCCGGTATCATCATTCCGGTTGCTGAGGAGCTGAGCGAGCATCTGTTGAATATTGTCCAGGGCCTCTTGCTGAGTTCTAGAGGTCTGCTCCTGAGCTTCCAAACGCCGACGAAGGTCGTCATTGGCGTTCTCGCCATATTGACCGATGCTTTGTCCGTTCGCACCGAACTGACTGTTGCTGAAGAGGCATACCCGCTGTCTTCATATTCTCCATCGATGATTAGGGTGACCGCCTGAGTTGTGGCACGGTTGGGACCGTCGAGGAGGAAGGCTGCTCATAATTAGGGTATCGCCACCCTGGATCTGGTGCTTCGGAAAACACCTTCTTCGCGCACCAAGACTTCACCTAAGCCCGGGCTATAATCTGGATCTGGGGAGCCGAAAGGGGTGTCGTCAGAGGCTTGACTTCTTCCGCGCAGCTCTCCGCCCCTTCCGGTCATGTTGACGGATGCAGAGGCTGGATCCGGTGGCCCGCTCCTTTTGGGATGCCTCATCGGGACGCGCGCAGACAGTCGATCAAAGACTGATCGCCGATATGGAGCAGTGGCGAGGGTCGGTCGTAACCGACACTGCATAGAATGGACCATCACCAATTGGCAGTCACATCGTCGAAGACAGGAGGAAGTAGTCTGGAAATGCTTCAATCTCCGCTTGTCCGCCAAGAATTCTCGCAGGTCGGCCCTGTAGGGGCCTGAACAATCTGGTATGGGACAACGCATCGTTCCCCTTATTCCTGCGGAAAGGATCAGCACCGCATAGTGCTCTGGTTCTAGCCTCGCGGCTGTAACCCGATGAGTATGCCGAGGTACATAGCCTTGCTTGTGAAGACAGGGCTAGCAGTAGGCATTGCTGCTCTAGGCGACGGTATGGATCGCCGTCTTTGACTTTATGGTTGGCAGCATTGTTGGCGCAGGCGGGCATCTTGCCTTTTTCTTCATAAGAGAGGCGCGGATCTGGCGTGGCTACGCTGAAGTTTCAGCAGAGGACCTCTGTTTAGGCCTCCATATCTGTTTTGGCAGAGGATGCATAGGTTCGCAAGGACCTGAATAGCCACAAGCGGGGCTGCGGGGTGTTGGCAAATTCTGCCTCTGGTTTCTGATTTGAAACCTTGGTCATGAAGACCTTTCCGTGCTTCCGTGCTCGAAGCATCAGGCCCCCCAGAGAGGACTTCTTTAAATCTTCCTTGATCGATCTGGATAACAAGGTTCTCAAAAGTGCAGGATCTGGCCGCGGGGCATGTTTCCTTGTTGCGCCAGAGAACTGCGGCAGGTTTTCAGAGAACCTTTTCCGTCTCCGCAGAGACTTTGCTTGAAGATTTAGCCAGAGAAGATCTGGCTGCACCGGCTTTTCTGAATTCAAGAGATAGACCCGAAGGTCTGTTCGTCGCATTGCGACACTTGATTCTCAGCAGAGGAGAATACAGTCCCCAGCGGTCGCCATCTTGTTTTCCATTATGTTTGCAAAGGGGGAAAAACTTACAAATAAAAGTTTGAGGAGCTAAATTACAAGTATTCTTAAAAGATTACAAGTAGATCTCCTCAGAGATTCTGGGAAAATGTGCCGATAGGAGTCTGG
>JAVJIF010002812.1:0-149383 GCA_038442645.1 Agave tequilana
GAAAAACAAGTTTGGAAAATACAGTTTTCATTTTGAACCAATATTTCCTAGTTACAAAAATAGTCCAAATCTTTTGTAACATGCCTTGATTTTGTGCAAGCATGTTTGTTTATCAAGTATATTGGTAAAACTATTTTGTAGATTTTTCAGTATTTTATGGGATTTTATTTAAGCCAAAACGATCAACTTTTCAAGTCCCAGATTTTTGTTTCCAGGCTTCAGCCGGTCGTCCGACCGGTCGACCGAAGTCTGAAGTCGGTCGACCGGGCGGTCGACCGACGTGCACAGACGTGCACGCCTTTGAGCACTGGAGGGCCGGTCGACCGACCAGGTCGACCACCAGAGAGCTTCTGCTCTCTGGAAAGCCCCGTCGACCGGGACGGTCGACCGGCAGAGAGTCTGACTCTCTGTTCTAGAGGTTCGGTCGACCAGGCGGTCGACCGCAGCCCCAACGGTCAGAAAAATGACCGTTGGCGGTCGACGGGCCGGTCGACCGGCAGTTCTGACAGACCCCAACGGCTAGTTTTTCTAGCCCTATAAATTTGGGGGTTTGGGTATTGTTTTTCTCCAAGATTTTTAGTGGACTTTGAGTCAGTTTTTCCCACTTCATTAAAAGAGTTTTCTCCACTAAATTGAGAGCTAATACTTCCAATCAAAAGGGGAGTTTTTATCAAGAGTGTTTAAAGTGATCTTTGAGTTTTCCTCCTCCATTTTCATCCTAGTTTTTTCACACAAACACTTGAGCCATCCATTGCTATATCTACTTATATGAGTTTTGTTGTGAGAGGATTTTAGGTGATCAAGAGTTGTGATCACAAAAGTTCATCTTTGTTCTTTGAGGAGGCGGACAAGTGTGTTCGCGGTGGTTTAGAGTTCGTGTGTGAACTCTTGGTTTGAGGTGCGGCCTCGGCGAGCTAGTGGGCTTGCGGGTGTACGGACTAGGGAGTCCGAGAGCTTGTAGGTGTTGCGGCAGTAAGGAGTGATCCGGTGGGATCGATTGTAGTGGAAATCCTTCGTAGTGTCGAAGGCGGGGATGTAGAGCAAGTGTGCTCGAACCTCGAAACAAATCCCTTGTGTTTGCGATTGCTCATTCTCTCTCTCTCTCTTACTTGTTTATATCTTGCATTCCTTTATTGTGTTTATCTTTATATGCATGATATACTTGTGTGCTTAATTGTTATATGCTTGGGGATTATTTGCTAACACTTGTATTCAACCAAGAGAGCCAACGCGGCACCTTAACCCATATCTAGGGAATCTTGAAGAGTTAGTCCAGAGCCCTTCACGGGGAATTCGGCTACGCTCTTATGTTATACAAAGTGTTTAGTTTAATAGTTTAGTTTGGTCATAATAGTTTTTAATTCCGCATTTAGTGACCATTAGATTAGCCATCACTTATTCACCCCCCCTCTAGGTGATTTCACATACTATCATGATCATCAAATGAAGAGCTAGCACTATCTAGTTGAGTATCCGAATGTACCTCAAGGGAGTCAATCCCTTGGACCATGAAGCATTGAGAATCGGATTCTCCACTAGATTCTTCCTCCGGTTGGATTGGCATTTGAAGTTTGGAGGTGGAGGTGGTTGTCAACTTGTTCCACACTACAAAAGCGGAATAAAGATTAGAAACAAGCATAAGATAATCTTTAGAAAGCGTGCTTCTAATAGCCTCAAGGGCTTGTGCATTGGCCCCTATATGATTGCTATCATTAGAATAGGATTTCTTGGTAGTAGCAAGGTAAACATGCAAGCCTAGGGTCTTTAGGTAGAGGGACATCTTAGTCTTCCAAACAACAATGTTGGAAGGGTCAAACAGGTGGGGTCATGAAGTCCATGGGTATAAACTATATGTGTGTGCAAACAATAAAAGTGTGCAAATGCAAATGGTAGATTAGCTAGCCAAGATCTCACTCCTAGGTGATTAAACCTAAGTATCAGGAGCGTAGGCTCTGATACCAATTGAAAGTACACCTACAGGGGGGGTGAATAGGTGTACGGCTAATCTAATAAACTAAATGCGGAATTTAAAACTAATTACAATCACACTTAATACAACCAACGAGTGTAGTTGAATTCCCCGTGAAGGGTTCTGGACTAACTCCTCTTATTCTCTAGATAAGGGTTGAGGTGCTATATGAAACTCTCGTGGTTAAGTATAAGTGAGGCACACAAAACAACCAAGCATATAGATGAATAGGCAATATGAATATATGCAAGGCACAACACAAGCAATATAAGATATGAATGAATGAAATGATTTATTCTATGCACAACACAAATAAAGGAGAGAGGGTTGAGAGACAATCGATCAAACGCAAACTCAAAGATATGTTTCGAGGTTCGAGCACCGAGCTCTACATCCCCGCCTTCACCACCGTGAAGGATTCCCAATCCACTAGGAGTACCGAACTCCTCTCTCAACCTTACAACCTCCAATGAGGCAATACAACCACAATCCACCTCTACCGAAGAGGGATAGGCCCGTATCCAAACAACACAAATCACCTCTACCGAAGAGGGATACTGATTGAGATTTTCCTGCACACAGAATATAGAATATTAGTTTTAAAAGTGAAGATGTGTAAGGTGCTCAATTCAAATCCGCGGTAGCAATGGGCTATGCGGGTCGTGATCCTCAGGGAGGGACTAGCGATGGAAGCTTGTTAATAAGTTATCTCTTTTTTTTATTTATTTTTATTATTTACAAGGTTTTTGCAATGAGATGGTAAAGAAAATAATGAGTTGGAGTTGGTGGTCTAAGCTAAAAAGAAATAAAACTATAACACATACATACCTCTTCTACCTTGCTTACCTTTAATCTGTTGCAACGACTTACCTTGTCTTGGAAGGCGTTCAAGTATGGCGTATAGGATTGTCCACCTTCGCGATCTACACTATGAAAAGAAAAGGGCAAACTAAAGAGAAGGCTTGTTCATCTCCATAGGCCATCAAGGGCACTCTTCAGCTAGGCAGTCTCGAAGCAATAGATCTCACAGTTTACAAAACATTAGAGAGAAACAATGACATAGAATAAGAATATAAAAACAAAGATAAAGCAAGAATAGAGAAACAATAAAACAAGAATAAAAACAAACCAACCTCGAATCGATTCAATTAACAATGGAGGAAAAGTAAGACTTACACCGATTGTCACCCTCAGTACAAGTATATCTCCTTCCTCCATGAAAGCATCCTCTCCTCTCAGTTACAAAAAATTACAAAAGGAAAAAGAAAAACCTAAACTAGCCTAAAAGAAACCCTAACTTTACACTGGATTCTCTATTAAATTCTGTACGCCCTTTCTGTTGCGTCTGCAGGGTTATTTATAGATGCAGAAGGAGGTAGAGTCCAGATTGAAGTCGTCCACGAAAACTGGTACCAGGATAAGGCTGGATTGCCGCGGAAACGCGGCTTGGGCCGCGTTTCTCGCGGCCTGGTAGTGGCAGATGGCCACGCGCTTTGGTGCGTGGCTTCCCCTGGTCCGTCCATCTGGGCGTTGTCTTCTGGAAGTTGCATCTGACTGACTCTTTATTTTGGGATTTCGATATAACTTGAGAAGCAAGTTACCTAGATCTCAAATCTCCCAATATCTTTTTAAACGAATTTCCTTATCTTTAAACTCTCTTCTTTGGCTTTTATCCTCATCCTGCAAGTGTTTAGGGTTGAATAGAAGTCTATCCTTCCCTCTTCTTTTTATTTGCAACTATTGCCCTTGTGTAATTGCAATTTTGATATTTATTAATTGCAAATTTTGCATTGGGCTTTAAACATGGGCTTTTGGGCTTCTTTTGAGGCTTTATTCCTTTATTTTTATTTCTCAAGGTCTGCACACAATAAATCATAAAATATTAGTAAATGTGCAGAATTATATGAATAAATATGAAAATGTGATGGTAAATGTAATGATAAAAATGCACTTTTCACTACCAATCACACCCCCACACTTATCTTTTTGCTCGTCCTCGAGTAAAAATCAAAAAGAAAAAGAAAACTAAACTAGCTAACTCACTTTCGTAGGAATCACGGTTGCACTTAGCATGTGCAACAAGCCGTTAAACTCCTAGGTTACCCTAGAGGACGTATTGTCTCGTGAGGGTTTTCAGCGGATTACACCCACAAAATCCATAAAAAGAAAATATTTAAAATACTTTTGCAAAGACTAAGTAGTCTATAAGTTTTAGGATTATCATTTTTATTCATTCTTAGACTTAGTCTTTATAAAGTAAATTGTTTTCATTTTTAAGTAAGGATTAAAATTGAATTTGTGTATAGTCTTTTTCGTTACCAAAAATCATATGCATCCTTATAAATTTTTACTAGGAATTCCTTAACTTGGACTTTCATGCCTCTTTATTTGTTTAATTTTTTTTCTTTTTTTTAATATGTATAACTCATCTAATTTTCTTTCGTATAAGCATCAAGGCTTCTTGAGGCCCTCATACCTAACTAATTGACTATTAGATGTGTTAATACATATATAATATTTCTCAGTTTTCTTTGGCTTTCTAATCCACCCATGTAGCGAACTTAAAGTCGGTGGCTCCCAAACCGGTCGGATTTAGGGCACTGGGTGAGAAAACACCCCGCGGACTCAAATTCGAGTGAACTAAGCCACAAAACTAAGGACTTTATTTTATTTAGAACTCACCTTTAGGCGTGAATACTTATGCTTCTTGAGGCACATGTATCCAGCTTAATTTGTGAAATTTTTTTTTTATGAGGCACAAGGGTCTTTGTCTTAGAATCCTAGATATGCATTAGGTATGCACATTTCATTAAGGTAAAAATTAATACTAACTACTTATTCAATTACTCCTCCTATACCTAAAAATTCAACAATTTATTTATTTTGACTAAGTTTTTAGAAATCCTAATCATGATTTTCCTAATTCTTAGATTAACTTAGATTTCTTTCAAAAGATAAGTCAAAATATTGTCCTTTTTATAATTTTTTTTAATATTAGCAAATTTTTGTTAGTTTCTACCTATGTTAGTATGTTAGTAAAGCCCACCCCCACACTTATCTCATGCATTATCCTCAATGTATGAATGAATGCATATATGCATGAAAAAGGACAAGGGAAGGCAGAAGTTACCTTAAGGTGGTGGTTCCGGTGGTGGTCTAATTGGGCCAAGCGTTGCTACCCAATCATGATAATGTGGTAGTTCACGGGACCTACCTTTATTGACCTCTTTTCTATTTACATGTTTACAGTCCCCAGTATGAATAGGATCATGGAAGATCCTCTCGTGAAACTTATTTCCTTTACATGACCAGTCCTGGAAAATCATCACAGAGTCGTAGTCTATACCTATGTCCAACAAAAGAATGTGACTTGGTAGATTGGTTGACTTGGACTCAAGAATGATAGGTTCAGGAACGAATACCGACTCAGGAAAGAAACTTAAATCAAGTAAGGGTTCAGGAGTCGAGCTTGGTTCAAGAAGTGTGTCCAAGTCAAGAAGTTGAAACTCAAGTCCACAATCATCTTCCCACAATGGAATGTGACTCAATATTGGTGATTCAAGTCCAGGAATGATAGGTGTGGGAATCAAAACTGACTCTAAAAGATTACCTAAGTCGGGTGGAATTTGGACTTGATTTGAGAATCAAAGTCACATATCTCATTCGGTTCAATCTCATAAAAATGAGAACTTGCCAATTTGTCAATGGGACTTTCAAAAGTATGAAATTGGTCAAGTTCAATATGATGATCATCAAAAATAGGTGATTCAATTTCATGATCTATGGGTACGGGAATAAATGTTGGCTCAGAAAATTAGTCCAAATTGGGTAAGGATACCGGAGTCAACATAGATTCGAAAATGAAACTGAATCGCAAAGTTGGGGATCGGGTTCACATTCACAATCTAATTCAATCTCATTGAAATTAAAACTAGCCAATTTGTCCAAGGATTGGGATTGATTAAGTTCATATTGATGTGATGAAATTGAATTTTGATCAAGGTCTTCTAGACAGAATAATTCTTGGTTCCTATCAACTTGCTCAAGAATGTTTGAAAGTCTAGAAATTTGATCATTCATTATATCTTGCAACCGATCCACTTTTTCTTCTAACCCATCGAATAGATCAATAGAGGACTGAAACCTTGATGATGTGAGAAAAGACGTATATGAAGATAATGGTTGAACAGGTGGTTGACCATATGGCTCATGGGTGTTGAATCCCCATTGACTCTGTGAAGAGTAGTGATGATTATTCCAATCTTGTTCATAGTATTGGAACTGGGGCATGTCATAATTCGGATAAGACCAAGCTGGCACAGTAGGTTAGTCAAAGTTATGATATGCCGGGTTGGTAATATCCGAAAAGAGGTTGGTGTGTAATATGGATTCTCATTAAAATTGAAAAAATTGTTGTTATAGGCCATATCACACAAACACAAACAAAGAAAAAGTAAATAAACAAATAAGCAAACAAAAAGAAAAAAATTCTAACCTAAGTTAGGGTAGACCTATGACCTAGACGACTCCTAACTGGTTAGACTGTCCATGGGAGGTAGGGTGTAGACTTTGACCACAAGTTAATAAGCCAGGTCAGGGCAAGAGTGGTGGGAGGTTTTCCGTCAAAGACGTTTCTTAATTAAATAACCACCAATCTTCGGGCTTTCGGCCCTCAATCTCCTTCCTAGATACTGATTTGGCAGGAGTCAATTCCAACACTGTTCCCCCTTAGGATAATCTCCTAATTGAGTCCGAGATGTCCCTAGGGCCAACGTCTACTTAATTTTAATTAGGCTTGGGTTAGTGCGTGCTTGGAATCTGATTTTTGGGCCAAGGAAGGGTGATGAAATCCCTACCTTATCTTGTTAATGGGTTATGCCCTTAGAATAAATTTGTGCAAGTGTACAAAAATATGTAAATAAGATTCACTCAAAGCATGAAAATCAACCAAGAGATGAGTCCTATTCTACATGAAATGCGAACGTACCTTGCTCTAGCACTCTTCAACAGTAAAATAAAGGAATTGAAAAGACACGTGCCTAAAATGCAAACGTCTAATCAAATTTTTATCATTTTCAACAAATATTTTACTGTTGATTAATTAGCAGTATATAGGTTTATCACAGAATAAATTTTAACAGAGCAGAAAATAAATCTTGCAATTTGTAGCAACCTGCAGAAAGATCTGTCAGTAATGAACTACTAAGGCCGCGGAAACGCGGCTATTGCCGCGGATCCGCGACACTGTAGTAGCTTTGATGCTCTGCCTTCGAGGGCAGAGGCACAGAGTTGCTATATGTCCACTTCTACTGTTATTTTTCATGTTCTCCAAACCTGCAAACAGAAAGAATAAAAGAATTAGTTAACTTTTTTTATTTAGAGAAAAACTTACCGTCCCTCCCCGGCAACGGCGCCAATTTGTTGATTGAGATTTTCTTGCACACAGAATATAGAATATTAGTTTTAAAAGTGAAGATGTGCAAGGTGCTCAATTCGAATCCGCGGTAGCAATGGGCTATGCGGGTCGTGATCCTCAGGGAGGGACTAGCGATGGAAGCTTGTTAATAAGTTATCTTTTTTTATTTATTTTTATTATTTACAAGGTATTTACAATGAGATGGTAAAGAAAATAATGAGTTGGAGTTGGTGGTCTAAGCTAAAAAAGAAATAAAACTATAACACATACATACCTCTTCTACCTTGCTTACCTTTAATCTGTTGCAACGACTTACCTTGTCTTGGAAGGCGTTCAAGTATGGCGTATAGGATCGTCCACCTTCGCGATCTACACTATGAAAAGAAAAGGGCAAACTAAAGAGAAGGCTTGTTCATCTCCATAGGCCATCAAGGGCACTTCTTCGGCTAGGCAGTCTCGAAGCAATAGATCTCACGGTTTACAAAACATTAGAGAGAAACAATGACATAGAACAAGAATAGAAAAACAAAGATAAAGAAAGAATAGAGAAACAATAAAACAAGAATAAAAACAAACCAACCTCGAATCGATTCAATTAACAATAGAGGAAAAGTAAGACTTACACCGATTGTCACCCTCAGTACAAGTATATCTCCTTCCTCCATGAAAGCATCCTCTCCTCTCAGTTACAAAAAAATTACAAAAGGAAAAAGAAAAACCTAAACTAGCCTAAAAGAAACCCTAACTTTGCACTGGATTCTTTGTTAATTCTGTACGCCCTTTCTGTTGCGTCTGCAGGGGTATTTATAGATGCAGAAGGAGGTAGAGTCCAGATTGAAGTCGTCCACGAAAACTGGTACCAGGATAAGGCTGGATTGCCGCGAAAACGCGGCTTGGGCCGCGTTTCCGCGGCCTGGTAGTGGCAGATGGCCACGCGCTTTGGCGCGTGGCTTCCCCTGGTCCGTCCATCTGGGCGTTGTCTTCTGGAAGTTGCATCCTGACTCTTTATCTTGGGATTTCGATATAACTTGGGAAGCAAGTTACCTAGATCTCAAATCTCCCAATATCTTTTTAAACGAATTTCCTTATCTTTGCACTCTCTTCTTTGGCTTTTATCCTCATCCTGCAAGTGTTTAGGGTTGAATAGAAGTCTATCCTTCCCTCTTCTTTGTATTTGCAACTATTGCCCTTGTGTAATTGCAATTTTGACATTTAATAATTGCAACTTTTGCATTGGGCTTTAAACATGGGCTTTTGGGCTTCTTTGAGGCTTTATTCCTTTATTTTTATTTCTCAAGGCCTGCACACAATAAATCATAAAATATTAGTAAATGTGCAAAATTATATGAATAAATATGAAAATGTGATGGTAAATGTAATGATAAAAATGCACTTTTCACTACCAATCAGATACAAACTCCAACTCCACCTCTCACTAGAGGGAGCAAACACAACCTCAACCTCTACCAAAGAGGGAGGAACAACAAATGACGGTTTTACAACAAGTGGTATATTTCAACCACAAACCAACTTTCTCTTTCCACAAAACAAGATCCTAATAGAATAGGATAGATGATATAGCTCAAATGGAAATCAGGTGTTTTTGGAAATCAAATGACAAAAAAAACTACTTGGAAATCTCTTGTAGATGATAGAAATGAAAATCTAAAACAATATCCCAAAAACCTAGTTTTCTTTGATTTTCTAAAACCCTTGAAAACAATAAAAAATGAAATATTTGAAGCTCTAAAACACTTTGAAAACTTGTTTTTAAAACTAGAGAATAGAAAAAATTTTCTTATCAAAAGTCTTGTCAAAATCCCAAAGAGTTGGGGCTTAAATAGGCCCTCCAATAAACTAGCTGTTGGGCTGATTTTTCAGCCTGACAGGCTGGCAGTCGACCGGCCAGTCGACCGCCAACGGTCATAAATATGACCGTTGGAGCAGCCCGGTCGACCGCCCGGTCGACCGGCCCAGTCCACTGGCCAGACGTGCACAGACTTGTGCACGTCGGTCGACCGACCGGTCGACCGGCTCTGGATCACGGTCGACCGGCTCGGTCGACCGCCAGGGCCTGGCAGCCAATTTTCTGAGACAGAAAAATATGTTAAAAGTATTTCTAAAAATTCTTATAAATCTTCTAAAAATCCCCAAAAATAGTTTTATCATTTTGTATTGATATACAAACATGTGGTAAAAATTTCAACTCAAATATCAAGCATATTAAACTATTTTTGAGTCTTGCAAATTTTATCAAAAACCAAAAACTGTATTTTACCAAACTTGGATTTTTCAATACATGAATAGGAAAGTCAAAATAAATTTGTCTAAGAAGTTTAAGCATGCATGTACATATAGAATACATCTACTATACATATAAACCATTTAAACTTGTTTTGATCAATCTATTCATGAAAACCAAAATTCAAAACATGAAACGTGTGTGTATTGTGCACATGAGCATATCAATTATCTAAACTTTACACATGGATCTAAGACAGACTAAACTAGGATACCTAAGTCTTCTTGACGATCTTCCATCTTCAAGTCGACTCGATCCAAAATGATGATCCACGAGCTAGACTCCAATGAGTGCAAGGTATGATCGTGATGCTCGGGCCCTGGAATCATCATGAAAAGCTTCTAAACTCCTTGTTGAAGCTAATCATTAACTAATATCTTGGTAAATGATCTGAAACTAAAATCACAAGATTATTAGTAAACATAACTACATGAGTTAATCATCATCAAAACTAGAGTGGAAGACCTCCGGGCCAACATATGTGTCCAATAGTAGCTCATTGTAGGCTGTCTAAAAATCAATGAAGACAAATCATCAAAAAGCAGAGTCCAAACTCCAGACGCAGGGCTAATCATAGCCATCACTGCAATACCAAGACGAGAGGGTCAAAACCCGCATCTCACCATCACTGCAGCACCAGACGTAAGGGTCAAAACTCGCGTCTCAGCATCACTGCAGCACCAAGACGCGAAGGTCAAAACCCGCGTCTCAGCATCACTACAGCACCAAGACGCGAGGGTCGAAACCCGCGTCTCAGTATTACTTTAGCAATAAGGCGTAAGGTTCAAAACCCGTGTCTCGGTTATAACTGCCCTTATTACTGGGTCAATTACTGTTCACATAATGAGGGAGTTAACCCCCTTTATGGAGCATTTTTAGGGGACACGTTCACCCCCTGAAACCTCTATAAATGGCCCCGTTTGCTACGAAGAAAGGGTTATTGATCGGAAAATTTTGAGTAAAAAAAAAGAATTTTGGTTGCCAGCTGTAGAAGCACCAAGACTTCCATTGAAAAGAAGGAGAGAGTTTAACTCTTCTAACAACTTGCTGGGTACAAGTTTATCTTTGCACACACTCTCTTTGAGATTCTTGGTGGACAGGAGCTGTGTTACTCCGTTCGCTATCCAAAGAGAGGATTCCTAAGAGATCCTGACGTTCAACCGGTCAATGAAAAATAAGATTCACTTTCCACCGCCACATCAAGAACCCAGCACTAAATAAAGGGGAGATTCAAGGATGAACATCTTCCCTCTCTTGTAATCGGAGTGTTGATCGATTGTAATTCTTCATTGATTCAAGGAAATTTTACACGAATTTCTCTCACCAAACAAGAGATGGCGACTCCGCTGGGGGCTACTTTCTCTACCGACGAGCAAGTTGTGGCACAAGGTGACGTCGCCTATATGGGAAAAGCGGTCGAATCACTTGTTGTGGAGTTCGACCAAGCAAAGTATGAAGAGTTCCTCTCTTTCGGCTCCAAGAGCCCTAAGGCATGGGTCTATCGCAAAATCTCTTCGGGGATTTGCTCTCGAGTCCGCTCTGAGATCCTCTCAGACGTGACTGGAAAAAAGGATGTTGTGGCTAATCGCATCATGCGTAACGCCCGCGTCAACATCTCCCAGGAGACCCACGTGGTTAACGTTCCTGCTGTTCAGCATGTCCATCCCCTTCCTCAGCGCCAGGTTACCGGGGGTTCCCATTAACCCACACGACGTAACTAGAATGTTAAGTGGCGACAGAGACGGCGTGCGCGTCAACTACAAGCTAGAACAACTGTCTGTCCAACAGAGGTAGGATGCGAGGTTCAAGCCCGCGTCTCTTCTGAACCATGTCAGACACATGAGGTCCGCATTTGGCAACCTAAATGTGAGAGTCACCAAGCTCGCGTTTCTGAAGCACCGCTTTCCAAACGTCACAAGCAATAACGCCAGGTCCGTGCTCCTCATCCAAGACACGAGAAACACGCCTCTACATTTATACGTGAGACCCAGAAGGCCCGCGTTTTTCAAGCATCCTAACCCAGATGCGACAATTAGCAACGCGAGAGCCGCGTTTCTTCTCAGCAGAGACACAAGACTCGCGTTTTAGAGCCACAACGCGAGAGCTGCGTTCATTTTACAGGACATGAACTCCGCGTCTCAGAACCTTATATCTCTGCTTTGTGAAGCAAGGATAACTCTCGCAAGTTGAAAAGCCCTCAACAATCTAAGGCTAATCTCTTCGATCCCCCTACCACGGATCTAAGAGATTATTTGACAAAGAAGAGGAGTGCTAGTTTGATCACTCCATCGTGTTGCTGTAAACGGCTTATCACAATGCTCTCTGAATGCCGTTGCAGTTCACGTGCAAGCAGACAGTCTATATTCAGACAGTCAACTTTAACTTCCTGATCAGCCAAAAGATATCGCTCCCACAGAAGGAGGACCTTCTCTGACACAGAGTACCCTGAAATTATTGCAAACATGACAAGCAGAAGTAAGGAAAACAACCAGTGGTCAGCTCCGATGAGTCTGACACGGAACCAGAAGGAGTGTACCGGCATACTCGCACTCGGATTGGAGTGATTGCCCTGATCAATTACAGTGCCCTGACTCGGGGCATTGAAGTAAATTACTCACATTCCGCCGTTGCAGTCGCAGGCTTTGAACTCTTCCATAGAGAAAGAAGTCTTTATATATATGACAAATATTCCTGAGGAGACGGCCAGGCACTTTGAGCAACAAGCCCAGGTCCAGAGGGAACAATTTGAGATGATTCATGCTCAAAAAGAATTTATCGATACCCTCAAGCAGATGCTGAACAATTGCTTGAAGACAAGAGGAAGTAAACCGACAAAGCCTCCTCTAAAAAGTCTAAAGGCAAACGAAAAGAGGGAGAAAGCTCATCTTCTGTGCAAATCGAGAAAAGAGAACAATCTACTTCTAACTCGTCTAAATCCTCATCTAAGGGGGAAGACAACCAGGGCCATGGAAGGATTCATTCTAAAAGAATGAGTCAATTGAAGAAATATCTCGAGGCCCTTACTAATCGGAAAGGCCTCCAAGAAGCAGGAGTGGTCCGATCATATCCGGTCGAGTGGGACCTTGTTCCATACCCTCCCAAGTTCAAAGCTCAAACCCTACAAGCATTCAATGACAAAGGGTCACCGAACCAACATATCTACTACTTTAAGTCTCAGACGAGGAAGTGGTAGATAACGTTGCCATCGTGGTACGTTTGTTCATCGGCACCCTAAAACAGCTCGCCTTTGAATGGTTCATAAAGCTCCCAGAAGGCTCCATTAAAAATTGGGGTGATTTGGAGAAGGTCTTCCTGGCACGCTTTTTTGAAGACGACTCAGAAGTCACAATGCCTACTCTTTTGGCCACGAAGCAGCAAAAGGGGGAGTCCGTAAAATCATTTGTAGAAAGATTTCAGAATGTAGCACTCTGATGTCCTAGCGGTATGACCCAGGTCACCCTTATAGAAACCTGCTGCCACAATCTACAAACTTCGCTCCTTACCCAAATAGGAGTTACTGAAAGTTGCACCTGGAAGCAATTGGTCCAGCAAGGTGAACAGGCTGAAGAAATTATCACCAGGGTTAGGGCAGAAGAAAATAAATCCAAACCTAAAAGGTCGACAAGGCGTAAGCCAGACGTATACCTTCAAACAAAAAAGAAGGATAACTTGGCAACAGAAACCCAATCCCCTGTCAAAACTCAGTCAGTCAAGGGAAGTGGCTCTTCTAGTCAGCCACACGCCAATAAGTA
This sequence comes from Agave tequilana, assembly GCA_038442645.1. Classification (NCBI taxonomy): domain Eukaryota; kingdom Viridiplantae; phylum Streptophyta; class Magnoliopsida; order Asparagales; family Asparagaceae; genus Agave; species Agave tequilana. The sequence goes on from JAVJIF010002812.1 coordinate 13,440, forward strand.
GTATTCCTTCAAAGACAAACATGTTGACTCGTTATTCAAGTTACTCAAACAAGAGCAACAGACTGAAGCTTCTTGAAGCTAGACGTCCTGAGGAAGTCGGTAAAACTGATAATCCTAACTACTGCTTGTATCATAGGATGCTGGGATACCCCACTAAGAACTGTTATGTCTTTAAAGACATCCTTCAGGCTCTGATTGATGCAGAGGTATTAAAACTCCGTCCAGAGAAGAAGAAAGTGACGGCCAATATGACATCATTCCTCCAGTTTGGAAGACAACCTCCAACACCATCTGGAGTAGTCCCCATCCCAAAAGGGGAACTAAGAATGATCAATATAGACCCTCACCATCAACAAGAGAAGGATCTTGTACATGTCCCCACACCTCAGGAGGAAGTTATGTGGGCTCATCCCAACCTTGTGGACGGACAGCAATGGACCACTGTTACTAGCAGAAGGTTCAAAGGCAAAGCGAAAGCTTCGTCCTGTAATGTGATGTTCGCTTCTTCCCGAGAAGCAGAAACCAATGTTCCCTTTTACAACTAATTCAGAAGAGGAAACAATAGTTCTCGCCGCAGAACCCAATCAACTACTCGCGACAAAAACTCGTTCGAGCTAGTCATATTTAAAAAGTATTACGAAATGGTGACAACTCCTCCTAAACCCACTACAGAGAGCCAAGCCCCCCATGAAATAACCGGTAGAGAGGCAGAAAGAGCTTCAATTTTCTAAAGCTCTCCCAAAGGATAATGTGGAAGGATCCCCAACACCTTACCGCTTTGACATCCTGGCTCAACTGGCCAATATCCCAGCCAGAATCACTCTTTACGAGCTCCTGAGGCTGTCAAAGTCAACCAGAGAAGCTCTGAGAGAGGACCTAGCTAATGCTGAGGTCTTTATGACCCAGATATCGGCCGGACCACGGGAGGAAGATATAGAAGATTGCCTCCATGTCACCCAAATACTCCATGCATCACCTTCACGGCGGATGATATGTAGGTGAAGGGGAAACATGATCGACCCCTATACTTCACAGGGTATATTGGATCATCTGAAGTAAGCCGCATTCAGGTAGATCCAGGGTCCGCGTTGAGCATTATGCCTCGCCGGGTCATGCAACATTCAGGGATTCCTACCCACCGATTGAGCACCACCCAGACTACCATTTATGGGTTCAATGCCAATGGTACGCGCCCAATGGGGAAGATCAAGCTCAAATACCAAATTGGGGACTTAAAGTCTGAAGTGACGTGCTATGTGATTGATGTGGACACCTCATACAATTTGCTACTTGGACGACCATAGATTCATCTTAATTCCATCGTTCCCTCCACTCTCCACCAAGTTATGAAATATATCAACGGAAGTGGGAAGGTACGAACATTGATTGCCGAAAGGCATCCATTCAAGGGAGTCGAGAACTATTTCACAGACTCTCTCTTGTACCAGGACTCTTTGGAAACAAATGAGAACCTACAGCCAGAGGAGCCAGACTCTGGTAATGAAGCTGACACCGAGCCAGAGAAAGAATAGTGCATGTGAGAACTAGATCCACTTGTAACGAGCATTAATAAACTCGATGTTAATAACACTGCCAATGATGTAGGCAGATGGTATATTAATGATGAGTTAAATTTGACTTACTTTTCTTTACTCGCTTCTAATTCAGTGCCATCAGACACTAGTACTGAAGTAGATAATGACCCTTGGTCGGTAATGGATGCTCTAACATCAATGCATGTACCAATAAGGTCACACCTTGAAATGTACCAAGATGTCGGTGATACACAAGAATCAGTATTCATGGTTCCAGCAAGACGAAAAGGCCAAAAGCTAATTCTTTTCGGACAAATCAAATCTGAGCTGATATCTCGTGAAGAGTCAGAAAGCGAGAATGAACCCCTCAGTTCACCCATTATAAGCCAAATGTACTCAGAATGATAGAAAGCATGGGGTATGATCTGACAAACGGTCCTGGGTTGAACTTTGACAAAGGTAGAAGAACACTACTCCGATCTTTCATTCCGAAAGGAAAAACCCCTGATTATTATCATCAAACTCGCAGGGGGTTGGGCTATGTGTCAATTCTGATCCCATCAGCCTCTGAGTCTGAAGAGTCATTATACAATGACTACTCATCTGGCACGTCATCGTGGGAGTCAGACGTTAGTGTCGGCAGCCTCTTTGGAGAACTTTCAGTATATATGGTTTCAACATGCCACTTGGAAGACAGAGATGAAGAAATGATCCAGTCTGATATAAATCTTTGGATCAAACACCTAAATACTCTCTGGGATACTCACTTTGAACAACGCGAGCCACCTACAGAGGATAAAGTTACCCAGATTAACCAGGGAGATGAGGCTAATCCTAAGCCCATCTTTATAAGCGAAAGCCTATCACCCTCCGAGAAAGAAGATTTAATATCTCTTGTACAAGAGTATATAGATGTTTTCGCTTGGAATTATGAGGACATGCCTAGGCTTGATCCTCGAGTGGCTATGTAACGCCCCAATCCCGTAGGTACGGGGACGTTATGGCGACGTACATACGTGAGGTGAATACACGCTCACGCGTACGTTAAGCCTCAGTACAGTACATTACCTCTATATAGTCATGAGGTCCAGCATGAAATAAGTACAAGAATACCTGCAGAAATAGATCAGCGATCATAACAAATATGAAAAATAGGGACAGATAATATAACAGAAATAAATGCCCAAGATACCTATGAATAGGCCAGATGAGGAATATCCTATGTCACGCCAAGGTACTCTCTGCTACTCCGAGAACTCAGATCTCCAATCTGGGCACGCAAACCCAGGGTCGTCAGAAAGCGACCTAGTGAGTGGTAAAATGAAGGAGGCAGTAATATATACATAATAATACAAGCACGATACTAATATATATACATGGTGTGGTACAAGTGATATTATATCATAAGCATATAGGAAGTAGTGGAAATATATAAACATGTCATCTTTGGTACCATCACTACCTAGCCGGTTATCATCAGGTCAGATTTATAGTCGGGTCCAGTTTATATAATCAATAATGTTATCTAGTGGTGACGAGTCTACATGCTAGTGGTGATGTGATAACAGTGGTGATGTGATAACAGTGAACATGCAGATGGGCATATGCTACTAACCAGTATACGCTGTGGTGCATAGACAGTATTGATGTATGCAAGGTATATAGCGAATAGAATATATGCTCATATGCATGAATAGAATGCCACCACAGAAAATGTAACGTGTACCAGGTAAAGAAACAAGTATACATGTAATATGATATCAGATCAATAATCAGGAACAGTAATTAATAAACATGTATCAGGTACAGAACAGTAACATGTAGTAACCATGTATCAGGCATGTCATGTGATTTATACAATAGTAGCGATCAGTACCGCCTGCTATTTTAATTACTCTCTTCCAGTGTCCCATACCACTGGCGGTTCATACTGGAGCCCGCACTCCAGTAGAACCCATCCGGACATGGCCTACGGGTACCATTATCCAAACGAGAGAGTAACCAAATAACAAGTGTTCCCGACGTCCACTATTGTGTATACTGTTTTATTATGTTAATTGGAAACCCGTGGTCGAGGAGTTCTTATCGGGTGGGTGTATCCCGTACATACCCGGGACAACGGCCTTATCAGACCCCTGGCTGCTGAGACCAGGACCAGCCCGCTAGAGCTGAAACATGTAACATGAGTAACAGACGGTAGCCAGCACTACCCCGTCCCCTGCAGTGGGACGAACAATGGATCCAGACATCCACCCGATATGATCTAATCAACCGTCGAGTCTCCCCCATACCCAAGTTATCTTTATGATCTGATATGTCAAATATACAAGGTGACAAAAATAAATACAGTACATGATACGGGTAACATGATAACTGGACCAGAGCTCTATTGATAGCATAGAACAATATAACGGGAAACGGGAACAATATAACATGAACGATATAACGGGGAACGGGAACAATAGATGTGGGATTCTCACATATCGCATATCAACAGCTCTCATGTCCAGTATCGGGAATATCCATATCAGTAACGGGAACATGTATCCAGTAATGGGATTAACAATATCAGTAACGGGAAACAAGCATATAACATGTATCTGATAACATGGAACAATAATACAGATAATCGGAATGGGGATCCATATGACAACAATAATGTATGTGTGGTCGTGATATGTAAACATGACATGCAAGTGTAACAGTACTAGGTAAACATGACATGCATATGTCACAGTGATATGTGAACATAACAAGCACGTGTAACAGTGATAATGCGGTAGTCCGTGCATGGTTATATCCGTGTACCAGTGGAATGCCTATGAGTAGCACTAATCCGTATAATCGATCTATGTCTCACTAGTCCATGACATATTAGTGGTCAGTGTATTATCATGTCTAGTAAACTACATAGCCGTGTAATGCTGATACCGATGCATGTACTAATGGTGTCTAGTAGTCATGTCAAGTGTAGTGTCGTCAAATACCCTGAATCAGTACTCATGTGACGATAGTTATCTAACTATGAGCTACTACATGAAGTAATGGTATACACTAATATGGTGACCCAATGATCCGTGGGACAGTGGCGGTACAAACATAATATCTGTGTCCGAGTTGTCTACGACGTATGTCTTGTTACTATGGTTACCTCATCTCATTAATTAACCCATCAATCTGTATACTTATTGTGCCTTAATTGCAGGGATTACCATAATTATCATGATTTACCAATAATCATATTTTATTTTTAATTAGGCAATCAACCAAGATATGAATCATGATAAAATATAATTTATAAAAAGAAAACACTCACAAACTGGTGGTGGAGCAGTAGCTCTCGTTCCCACGATCGTAACGGATCCAGAATCGTCCAAATCGGAGTCCGGATGCTCCCGATATCGCCCGAATATGAAAAGGAATAAAATGGGGTTAAATATGTAAATAAATAATTTAAATGCAATTAATAAAATATCACAGGGGGTTTTCTGTAAATTTACCTGTAATGGATTTTGAAGCGGGTTCGGACTGTTAATGGGTCAGGTTTGGATCCACGACCCAAACCCATAACTTAAAGTAATGGGTTATGGGTTTACGGGTTTCAAATCAACCCGTACCCAAACGGGCTATTGGGTTCGGGTTCCACCCGAACCCAATAATCGATTAGAGAGCAGCAGCAGCAGCAGCTTTAGCTGCTGCTGCCACCCGATCAGGCCAGCCAGCCATGCCGGCTGCGGCAGCAGGGGCCCGCCGGCGGCGGCGGGGGTCCGCCGGCGGTGGCCGTGGTCGCCGGCGACGATCTGAGATCGCCGGCGACGGTCATAGGTAGGGAGAGAGAGGGAGAGAAAAGAGTGGGTGATGGGAAAAGAATTTACAGGAAAGAAAAGAAAAGAAGGGAAGAAGAAGAATAATAAAAAGAAGGAGAGGAAGAAAGGGAGGAGGAGGTGGTGGCGCCGGCCAAGCCGGGGCGGCGGCGCCGGTCGGCACTTGGCCGGGCGTGGGATCCCCTGTCCTAGAACAGAGTGGGAGAGAGGAGTGAGAGTGAGAGATTTAGAGAGGGAGAGAAAGTAATTAGGCATTTAATTAGAGAGAGAGTGAGAGATTTAGAGAGAGAGAGAAATTGGGAGAGAGAAAGAGAGAGTGGGAGATTTAAAGAGGAGGGAGAAGGGTCGGTGGCAATGGCGGTTGGGGGATTTTTCTGGAAGAGACCGGAGAAGAGAAGAGAAAGGAAAAGAAAAGAAAAAGAAAAAATTCTAAATAATAATTTAATTCATATTTTAATACAGTCAAAAATTGATTAGCTCCGAATGCTGCCCAAAAAAGTACAAAAAATAGAGAATATTACGCTGAGACGTAGTATGAAGACGGTTTGCAGAAATTCGATCCGGTTTGTAAATTAAAAATCTCGGAAGCTGTCGCCGATACGGGCGACACCGGTTTTGCCCGGATTTTTCGATAATTTCAGAAAAATCCCTAAAAATACCCGAAGGTAGATACTATGATTTTAAGACACACGGTGAAAGCTGATTCTCAAAATTCTACTCCGTTTGTGAAATAAAAATCGAAAGACCGGTTATCGGTATCGGTCGACACCGACAACGGAGATTTTCCAAAATAATCCAGAAAAATTCCAGAAAATTCTGAAAAATCTAGAATATTAGAAAATAATTTTAGAAACTGAAATCAGCTCAATCGGACTACTACGGAGGTCAAATCAATTTTGTACGTCGTATCGCGTACCGATACGGTGATACGTATACCGGGGATCCGGGTGTTACATTTCTCCCCACCTTACAGAAAATTGCGTCCTCGCAATTTCAATCAGGTGTGAGAATAAGATTTTCAACCCCAGAGCTGAAAAGCTTACGGGTCCACGATACTTCCGCTGCGCACTCTGCTATCTATAAGGAAACTTGAGATAGGGAAGTATGGTAGTGAACGAACAAGAACGGATTGGGAAGCACTAAGATGCAAAGAAAACGAGAAGGAAATCGGATATTCTGATTAACAACTGGAAGGAAGGAAGGAAGACAAACGAGTCAAGGAATGAATTATCAAGGTCATGGTATTCTTGTACTCGTTGCTGGAATCTCCAAATTCAGATACAGATCAGTTAATCTGAACCTGATTGTACTGTTGGTAAGAGCCCGAGGATTGACCCAGGTGGTTACCCACACCAGGTGTGAACCTAGGCTCTGATACCACTATGTAACGCCCCAATCCCGTAGGTACGGGGACGTTATGGCGACGTACATACGCGAGGTGAATACACGCTCACGCGTACGTTAAGCCTCAGTACAGTACATTACCTCTATATAGTCATGAGGTCCAGCATGAAATAAGTACAAGAATACCTGCAGAAATAGATCAGCGATCATAACAAATATGAAAAATAGGGACAGATAATATAACGGAAATAAATGCCCAAGATACCTATGAATAGGCCAGATGAGGAATATCCTATGTCACGCCAAGGTACTCTCTGCTACTCCGAGAACTCAGATCTCCAATCTGGACACGCAAACCCAGGGTCGTCAGAAAGCGACCTAGTGAGTGGTAAAATGAAGGAGGCAGTAATATATACATAATAATACAAGCACGATACTAATATATATACATGGTGTGGTACAAGTGATATTATATCATAAGCATATAGGAAGTAGTGGAAATATATAAACATGTCATCTTTGGTACCATCACTACCAAGCCGGTTATCATCAGGTCAGATTTATAGTCGTGTCCAGTTTATATAATCAATAATGTTATCTAGTGGTGACGAGTCTACATGCTAGTGGTGATGTGATAACAGTGGTGATGTGATAACAGTGAACATGCAGATGGGCATATGCTACTAACCAGTATACGCTGTGGTGCATAGACAGTATTGATGTATGCAAGGTATATAGCGAATAGAATATATGCTCATATGCATGAATAGAATGCCACCACAGAAAATGTAACGTGTACCAGGTAAAGAAACAAGTATACATGTAATATGATATCAGATCAATAATCAGGAACAGTAATTAATAAACATGTATCAGGTACAGAACAGTAACATGTAGTAACCATGTATCAGGCATGTCATGTGATTTATACAATAGTAGCGATCAGTACCGCCTGCTATTTTAATTACTCTCTTCCAGTGTCCCATACCACTGGCGGTTCATACTGGAGCCCGCACTCCAGTAGAACCCATCCGGACATGGCCTACGGGTACCATTATCCAAACGAGAGAGTAACCAAATAACAAGTGTTCCCGACGTCCACTATTGTGTATACTGTTTTATTATGTTAATTGGAAACCCGTGGTCGAGGAGTTCTTATCGGGTGGGTGTATCCCGTACATACCCGGGACAACGGCCTTATCAGACCCCTGGCTGCTGAGACCAGGACCAGCCCGCTAGAGCTGAAACATGTAACATGAGTAACAGACGGTAGCCAGCACTACCCCGTCCCCTGCAGTGGGACGAACAATGGATCCAGGCATCCACCCGATATGATCTAATCAACCGTCGAGTCTCCCCCATACCCAAGTTATCTTTATGATCTGATATGTCAAATATACAAGGTGACAAAAATAAATACAGTACATGATACGGGTAACATGATAACTGGACCAGAGCTCTATTGATAGCATAGAACAATATAACGGGAAACGGGAACAATATAACATGAACGATATAACGGGGAACGGGAACAATAGATGTGGGATTCTCACATATCGCATATCAACAGCTCTCATGTCCAGTATCGGGAATATCCATATCAGTAACGGGAACATGTATCCAGTAATGGGATTAACAATATCAGTAACGGGAAACAAGCATATAACATGTATCTGATAACATGGAACAATAATACAGATAATCGGAATGGGGATCCATATGACAACAATAATGTATGTGTGGTCGTGATATGTAAACATGACATGCAAGTGTAACAGTACTAGGTAAACATGACATGCATATGTCACAGTGATATGTGAACATAACAAGCACGTGTAACAGTGATAATGCGGTAGTCCGTGCATGGTTATATCCGTGTACCAGTGGAATGCCTATGAGTAGCACTAATCCGTATAATCGATCTATGTCTCACTAGTCCATGACATATTAGTGGTCAGTGTATTATCATGTCTAGTAAACTACATAGCCGTGTAATGCTGATACCGATGCATGTACTAATGGTGTCTAGTAGTCATGTCAAGTGTAGTGTCGTCAAATACCCTGAATCAGTACTCATGTGACGATAGTTATCTAACTATGAGCTACTACATGAAGTAATGGTATACACTAATATGGTGACCCAATGATCCGTGGGACAGTGGCGGTACAAACATAATATCTGTGTCCGAGTTGTCTACGACGTATGTCTTGTTACTATGGTTACCTCATCTCATTAATTAACCCATCAATCTGTATACTTATTGTGCCTTAATTGCAGGGATTACCATAATTATCATGATTTACCAATAATCATATTTTATTTTTAATTAGGCAATCAACCAAGATATGAATCATGATAAAATATAATTTATAAAAAGAAAACACTCACAAACTGGTCGTGGAGCAGTAGCTCTCGTTCCCACGATCGTAACGGATCCAGAATCGTCCAAATCGGAGTCCGGATGCTCCCGATATCGCCCGAATATGAAAAGGAATAAAATGGGGTTAAATATGTAAATAAATAATTTAAATGCAATTAATAAAATATCACAGGGGGTTTTCTGTAAATTTACCTGTAATGGATTTTGAAGCGGGTTCGGACTGTTAATGGGTCGGGTTTGGATCCACGACCCAAACCCATAACTTAAAGTAATGGGTTATGGGTTTACGGGTTTCAAATCAACCCGTACCCAAACGGGTTATTGGGTTCGGGTTCCACCCGAACCCAATAATCGATTAGAGAGCAGCAGCAGCAGCAGCTTTAGCTGCTGCTGCCACCCGATCAGGCCAGCCAGCCATGCCGGCTGCGGCAGCAGGGGCCCGCCGGCGGCGGCGGGGGTCCGCCGGCGGTGGCCGTGGTCGCCGGCGACGATCTGAGATCGCCGGCGACGGTCATAGGTAGGGAGAGAGAGGGAGAGAAAAGAGTGGGTGATGGGAAAAGAATTTACAGGAAAGAACAGAAAAGAAGGGAAGAAGAAGAATAATAAAAAGAAGGAGAGGAAGAAAGGGAGGAGGAGGTGGTGGCGCCGGCCAAGCCGGGGCGGCGGCGCGGTCGGCACTTGGCCGGGCGTGGGATCCCCTGTCCTAGAACAGAGTGGGAGAGAGGAGTGAGAGTGAGAGATTTAGAGAGGGAGAGAAAGTAATTAGGCATTTAATTAGAGAGAGAGTGAGAGATTTAGAGAGAGAGAAATTGGGAGAGAGAAAGAGAGAGTGGGAGATTTAAAGAGGAGGGAGAAGGGTCGGTGGCAATGGCGGTTGGGGGATTTTTCTGGAAGAGACCGGAGAAGAGAAGAGAAAGGAAAAGAAAAGAAAAAGAAAAAAATTCTAAATAATAATTTAATTCATATTTTAATACAGTCAAAAATTGATTAGCTCCGAATGCTGCCCAAAAAAGTACAAAAAATAGAGAATATTACGCTGAGACGTAGTATGAAGACGGTTTGCAGAAATTCGATCCGGTTTGCAAATTAAAAATTTCGGAAGCTGTCGCCGATACGGGCGACACCGGTTTTGCCCGGATTTTCGATAATTTCAGAAAAATCCCTAAAAATACCCGAAGGTAGATACTATGATTTTAAGACACACGGTGAAAGCCGATTCTCAAAATTCTACTCCGTTTGTGAAATAAAAATCGGAAGACCGGTTATCGGTATCGGTCGACACCGACAACGGAGATTTTCCAAAATAATCCAGAAAAATTCCAGAAAATTCTGAAAAATCTAGAATATTAGAAAATAATTTTAGAAACTGAAATCAGCTCAATCGGACTACTACGGAGGTCAAATCAATTTTGTACGTCGTATCGCGTACCGATACGGTGATACGTATACCGGGGATCAGGGTGTTACAGGCTATGCATCGCCTTAACATTAATTCAGACGTAAAGCCAGTCAAACAATAGCAACGACGGTTCCGTCTAGAAATAATGGAAGCAATTCAGTCAGAAGTCAAAAAACTCATAGACTCTGGCTTCATTAGGGAAGAGCAACATCCTGATTGGGTAGCGAATATCGTCCCCGTTGTCAAAAAGAACAGAAAGATCAGGATTTGCATTGATTTTTGCGATCTAAATGAAGCTTGTCCAAAGGCGAATTACCTCTCCTAATCACGAATGTTATGATTGACAATACGTGCAGATTTGAGCGAATGTCCTTCATGGATGGATTCTCAGGGTATAATCAAATCTAAATGTATCCTGATGATGAAAAATATTCTTCTTTTAGGACACCACTGGGGGTATACTGCTATACCGTCATACCCTTCGGACTGAAGAATGCAGGGGCTACATATCGGGGGGCTATGAATGCCATTTTCCACGAGCACATGCGTAAAACTGTGGAATACTATGTTGACGACATTGCAGTGAAAAGCCGTACCAAAAGTGATTACATAACCGATCTGAAGACAATCTTCGAAATTATGTGGGCACATCAGTTGAAGATGAACCCCACCAAATCCTTCCTGGGAGTGGCCAGCGGAAAATTCATAGGATTTGTGATAACTTTCACAGGAATTCATTTCGACCTGGAAAAAGTTCGCGCTATCCAGGAGATGCAACCTCCGAGGAACCTCAGAGAACTTAGGAGATCGTAAGTACGATTGGCATACATCCAAAGGTTCATCTCAAATCTCTCTGAAAGATGCCAACCCTTTACCAAATTGATGAAAAAGGGTGTCTCATTCATTTGGGACGATGCTTTCCAGCAAGCGTTCGAGGAGATTAAATGATACCTCACGCAACCACCAGTCCTTACAGCTCCGGTGTCCGGAAAACCTTTCCTGATATACGTCTGAGCAATGGATCATTCCTGAGGAGCTTTACTAGTCCAGAATAATGATCAAGGACACGAACAAGCAATCTATTATCTGAGAAGGACTATGATATGGACCGAACATCGATACATCCCAATCGAAAAGGAATGTTTGGCAGTGATGTTTGCTGTCCAGAAAATACGACACTACTTGGTAGGCCAAACTATAAACGTCATATCAAGAGTTAGCCCTTTGAGGTTACTAATGACAAAGCCATCGTCATTAAACGGCCGATTGGCAAGATGGGCCATACTGCTATCCCAATATGAAATGCGCTTTTTACCACAAAAAGCAGTGAAGAGACAAGTGGTGGCAAATTTCCTGGCTGAGCATTCGAATCCGAGGGGAACCAAATTTTATGAGGATCTCCTAGACGAGTTCGCTGAAGTTTGTCTGACCCAGACATCTTTTAAAAGACAAGTGTGGTAACTCTTCTTTGATGGTGAATCGAGAACAGGTTCGCAAGGACATGTCATAGAAGGAGTGGGGGTAGCACTCGTCTCCCCACAGAACTATGTGATTCGTCGAGCTTTCTCATTAACCGAGCCCTGCTCCAACAACGTAGCGGAATACAGTACCCTCTTGATTGGAATGCAAATCGCTGGTGAGATTGGCGTTAAAAATCTCGAGGCATATAGTGACTCTAAACTCATCGTCAACCAAGTTCACGGGGAGTACGAAGTCAGACATGAAGATCTAGTACCCTATTACAACGCAACTGTCCACATAGCCGAGAGGTTCATAAACTTTTACATCGATCATGTATCACGCCAGCAAAATGCGCATGCAGTGTACTGGCGTCTCTCGCTGCCTCTTTAGCCCTTCCAGCTGGAGTAGTAGAGAAAATACTTGTCTACAACCGTGACTTGTATTGCCCAAGAATCACTTCTGAGGATTACCAGAAGCTGACAGGAGACTGTCAAGTCAAAAAAGCTCTTGAGTCATCAGCCAGTCTAGAGCCTAGAGACTGGCGATTCCCTTACATTGACTATGTCTTATACGACATCCTGCCTGATGATCCCAAAGAAGCGGCTGCCATTAGAAGGAAAGCCCCCAAATTCTACTATAATGCGATCAGCGAACACTGTATCATCGATCGCATGACGGAATCTTGCTTCGCTGTCTATCATAAAAAGAGGCACACGAGGTACTGAAAGAAACGCATGACAACATGTGTGGAGCTCATCAACCTGGTCCAAAACTTGGGGATCGACTCCGAAGATTGGGATATTATTGGCCTAAGATGATCCCTGACGCCATCACTTATGCCAAACGATGTCACGCCTACCAAGTTCATGGCAGTTTCATCCATCAAGCACCAGGGTACCCTCACTCTATAACTTCTACCTGACCATTTGAGATGTGGAGGATGGACGTAGTTGGTCCCATAAGCCCACCATCATCCAAAGGACACCTGTTCATCTTAGCCATAATCGACTACTTCTCTAAATGGGCCGAAGCTATCCCTTTGAGGGAGGTAGACATCTGATGTGATCAAATTCGTTAAACATCACGTCATCTACCGTTTTGGTGTACCCCGACGAATTATCCATGACAATGGACCCCAGTTCGTTAATCAGGCTTTTCAAAGGTTCTGCAACAAGTTCAAAATTCAGAGTGTGTCATCAGCAGCATACTACCCAGCTGCTAACAGCCTTACAGAAGCTTTCAACGAGACTATTGGCAAGCTTCTCAAGAAATTCATCTCAAAAAGCCAACGTGATTGGGATGACAAATTAGGTGAATGCTAATGGGCCTATCGCACGACAATTTGAACCTCAACAAAAGCTACACCATTCTCTTTGTTATATGGGTGTGAAGCCGTGCTTCCACTAGAAATCTAAATTCTATCTCTACGAATCGCCTTGACAACAGAGATGACAAATGAGGAGAAGTATCAACTGCGACTCCAAGAACTGGAGGCCTTAGATGATAAATGTCTGCAGGCCCAACAGTAAATCGAGCTCTACCAAGCCCGGATTACCAGAGTCTTCAACAAGAAAGTTAAGGAGCGAACTTTCAAGAAAGGTGACCTTGTCTTAGTTGTCAGAAGACCTATGGTAATTTCATATAAGACAAAAGGAAAATTCTAACCCAAATGGGAAGGACCATTTGTAGTAGAGTCAGTCTACTCAAATGGAGCATATTGCCTCATAACTTCAAATGGTGATACACTCATGATGCCAATCATCGGCAGATTCTTGACGAAATACAATCATTGATAACACTTTTTCTCCGATCAAGTTAATATTACACCTCTGATCAAAACTCTAGATCCAAGAAAAGTTTCTTTCCTTTACTAGATCACATCATGATATATCAATGTCAAGCTAATCGAGCACTGGTTGCATCATGATGTATAATGTAAATATTGAGAAAGAAACAAAATGTGAAACTTGAGTTTTAGTATTAGTTGCTCTCCTAATTAACAACCGATGCCTCCGATGGCTAAAGATAGAAGAAAATATTGGCTTCTAAGTCTAATATAAGTCTTCGACAACTCATCATGCTGAGGGGAATAGCATGGCTAGCCCAACTCAAACGGTAGTTGATAAAGGCACACCAAATCCGTTGATAGTTGAGGGTTTGCTAAAAATCCTAAGTGGACTTGGTCCCACTCTCTCATCCAAATTCTCTTACCAATTCTCACTCACAAAATGGTAGGACCATAAAAACACAGGTTTTCATCTCCCTAATGAAATGAACTAGATTCTGTCAAGTTAATATTAAACCTCTGACAAATCAGATTTTTCAATCCCCAGTAGATTCAGTCAAGGTAATATTAAACCCCTGATAACAAAACTCTTTAAAAATCCTTGCTGCTATATTAATAGTGTAAATCACCTAGAGGGGGGTGAATAGGTGATAGCTAATCTAATGGTCACTTAATGACAAATAATGCGGAATTAAAAACTATTATGACCAAATTAAACTTATTACACTAAACACTATGTATAACACAAGAGTGTAGCCGAATTCCCCGTGAAGGGCTCTGGACTAACTCCTCTAGATTCCCCTTGAATGGGTTGAGGTGCCGCGTTGGCTCTCTTGGTTGAATACAAGTGTTAGCAAACAATCCCCAAGCAAGTATATGACAATATAAGCACAAATAAATGTATCAAGCATATAAAGATAGACAATGAGAGTATGCAAGATATAAAGGAGATAGAGAGAGCAATCGCAAACACAAGGGATTTGTTTCGAGGTTCGAGCACACTTGCTCTACATCCCCGCCTTCGACACACGAAGGATTTCCACTATAATCGATCCCACCGGATCACTCGGTGCCGCAACACCTACAAGCTCTCGGACTCCCTAGTCCGTACACACGCAAGCCCCACAAGCTTGCCGAGGCCGCACCTCAAACAAAGAGTTCGCACCCGAACCCTAAACAACCAAGTCCACACTAGGACCCGAAACAATGCGAACACACACGTCCGCCTCCTCAAAGGAACAAAGATGAACTTTGGTGATCACAACTCTTTGATCACCTAAAATTCTCTCACAATAACACTCCTATAAGATGAATA
This sequence comes from Agave tequilana, assembly GCA_038442645.1. Classification (NCBI taxonomy): domain Eukaryota; kingdom Viridiplantae; phylum Streptophyta; class Magnoliopsida; order Asparagales; family Asparagaceae; genus Agave; species Agave tequilana. The sequence continues at coordinate 28,485 of JAVJIF010002812.1, forward strand.
GATAATGGATGGCTCAAGTGTTGTGTGAGAAAACAAGAAAAGAGATGGTGGAGGAAAACTCAAAGAATCTCTTTTAACACACTCTCTTGATAAACTCCCCTTTTGATTGAAAGTATTAGCTCTCTATTTTGTGGAGAAAAACTTCTAAAAAGAGTGGGAAAAACTGGCTCAAAAACTATCTCCAAATCTTGTTCAAAAATAATGACCAAACCCCCAAATATATAGGCTGCCAAAAACTAGCCGTTGGGGTCTGTCAGACCTGTCGGTCGACCGCCCAGTCGACCGGCCAACGGTCATATTTCAGACCGTTGTGCCATCGGTCGACCGGCCGGTCGACCGAGGCAAGATACAGAGAGCAGACTCTCTGTCCGGTCGACCGCCCGGTCTGCCGGGGCCTTTCCAGAGAGCAGAGCTCTCTAGACGGTCGACCGGCTCGGTCGACCGGCCATCTGCCAGGTCAAGGCGTGCACGCTGTGCACGTCGGTCGACTGATCCGGTCGACCGACTTTAGAGTTAGTCGACTATACAGTCGACTTACTGAAGCCAGAAACAGAAAACATGGATTTAAACTTGGTCTTTTTGGCTCATATAAATTCCCATAAAATACAGAAAAATCTACAAAAATAGTTTTAATGTTATACTTTGATAATCAAACATGCTTGCATAAAATCAAGGCATGTTAAAAATGTTTTGGACTATTTTTGTAAGTTGGAAATATTGGTTCAAAACAAAACGGTATTTTTCCAAACTTGATTTTTCTAAAACTTTGTTTTTCCAAAACTTCTCCAAATACAAAAATACGATATTGTAATTCATTTTAAGGCACAGTGTGTATGGATATGATCCACTACACAATCAAGATGAAATATCTATATTTTTGACATTAAGCTCTAAATATGATTTTGGGTTAAACATATGTAAATGAAATACCGAAAACCAAAATGATATTTTTCCAAAATGAAAGTCTTTTCTAAACTGAAAATTCTTTTATGAAAAGACAAATAAATCAAGAGTGTGTGTGTATAATATACTTGAGCAATCCACCAACTATTCTATCCCTACTAAGATCTTGATCACAAATCTGTCACTAATTAAACACAAGATCATTAGTAAACATAACTACATGAGTTGATCATCATCAAAACTAGAGTGATGGGCCTTTGGGCCAACAATCTCCCCCTTTTTGATGATGACAAAACTCATGAAGTTATATATGCATGGATTAAAGTAAAGCCCCAAAGAAGCTCCCCCTTAACTCATGCATAACACAAAAATAAATAAATGTGCAATGTATGCTCTCAAACATGTATGCAAATGAAGGAGATAAACATGCACTCATAAAACAAATCAAATCTTTTTCTCCTATTTGCAATACAAAACATGTATGCATAAAAATAAATTTTTTTCAAAACATGCATATAAATCTCAAATTCTTCTCCCCCTTTTGTCAATCATCAACAAAGGGGTTTAAGTAAAAGCAAAATTTTCTCCCCCTTTTTGTCATAAACAAAGAGATCAATAAGGGGTAAACACAAATCAATCAAAAAAGTTATATGAGATATATATTCATGAAGAGGAAGACGCTAAGTTAGCTTCCCTACATATATGCATTACATGAAGAAGGGATGACAAGCCCTAATTCACATAACACATAATCTGTAATGAATAAGAGGAGATATGAAGCTCCCCCTACACACGTGTATCACATAAAGAAGAGTTTGTCAAGCTCCTCAATACAAGATACACTCAACATGAATCTATATGTAGAAGAGATGTTAAGCTCTCCTTGCATATAAGAGATACAAATCAAAAATGTTTTAATTTTTCTTATCAAAACAAAATTTTTAAGGTATCAGAGCTTTTTGTAAAACAAATAAATTTTAAGATACCAAATGTAAATAATCATTATTGTAAAACAAATTGATACCAATTGAAATTTAACAAGTATGGAGTTTAAGCATATTGATACCAATTGTAAAAATAATGATCAAATATTTTTTTATTTTTCATAAACTTATTACAAACTTTGTGCTTTAAAAAATGTGAATCAATTGTAAATCAAGCACTAAGACATCATATATATGTATGAAAAGAAATTGTCATTGAAGTCATACATATATATATGAAACAAAATATGAGTATATACAAAAGTATCAATTGAATATCAATTGAAAATAACAATGTAAATCATGTATATAACTCATAACCTACCACCCTTCATATGCTCAAGATAAAAATATTCAATAAGGCTTACAAGGCATACTCGCCCAGCCATTCGCCCATAAAGGTAGGAAGGGGTTTTCGAAAATAGGGTTTGAAAGTATATTATAGTGAAAAACCACTACCTATATGAAGAATAATTAACTAGTTAAAATAATTTTTAAAAAACTAGTTAAAGATCCTTCAAAACATGAAATCAAATCATATATTTTTCATGAGTTATACCAAATACACAAAAATTGACACTCAAGACGATAAAGCTCAAAAATATGTTCATGAAACAAAGTCATGACAAAACAAATAAAGTGTGAGTGTACAAGAATCATGTGTTTAGCATTTTACATAAAAGTAATCAATGAAGCTCAAATCAAACATGAATATCATTTTATAAATAAAACATGAAAATTCATTTTTCTTTTAAAACAAACTTCAAGGTATATGTATGATTTATCCAATTCTAATAATATGCATACATATCCCAAATATAAAAGAGTCTATTAATAATGTTTGCATGAAGGCAAGAGACTCACGGGTATACATGTATATTTATTAAATTTGAATACAAAATACATATACATGAAGTAAATCACTAAAATAGGTAAAACATGTATAAACGAGAATCATCAAAAGTAGATTATACATATGCATATAGTGGATACAAATGAGCATGAAGTTCAATCATATATGAATCAATTGTAATTCACTATTTGTACATGTATACATGCAAGTTTTGATAAAATCTACATTTAAACTAGTTCATACCTCATGAAGCACAACAGCACATGAAACTAAGACATGAACATGCTATATGATATATGAAATTAAAAGCATGTAAATATAATTGGAGTTTTAGAAATAGTTACCAAACTAGGAACTATGTTCCAAATCTCCGAACATGGTGGTTGTCCCACCAAAACTCCTTGATAGCGATGCATCCAAATGTATGTCCATCAAGTCCAATGCATCCACTACCAAGGCACCAATTCTCTCACGTTTTGTGAGAGCCCTCACCTACATCAAATACACATGGTGGGGGTTTTGGTACCCATTTTTGCTTGGGTCCTTTGGGGTTAGTACTATAAGGAACCCAAAATCTTTTATTAGCAAAATTGAAAGCATTAATCTTATCACAACAAAATTTTGCTAAATGGCCTTTGCGGCCATAATGTGTACATGTGTACACCTTAGTATGCTTATGTGTGTGGGTGTGAGCATGATGTTCAACATAAGCATGATGTGGATGTGCATGAACATGTGGAGTTTGTTTCTTTGAAAATAAAGACTCCAATTTAGTAAGATTGAATGCACATGTGCTCAAATTAGAGCTCAAACTATCTATTTTATGTTTCAACATATTTATCTCATTAGAGGTGACATGTAAAGCATGATGAGATATATGATCATTTTTCTTTTTCTTTTTACAAACATCTTCCTTTTATTTTTCACAAATTTTTTTTTCAAAAACTTATTTTCTTGAAAAACAACTTCCTTTTGTTTTCCACCAAATCAACTTTATTTTTCAAAATAGTGTTTCCTTCACAAAGATTATTTAATTTGGTCTTTAAGGAAACATTCTCATTTTTCAACATCTCATTTTCCTTTTCAATGCATGCAACCTTATTTTCTAATGAATCTTTTTCATTAAGCATGCAATCAAATTCCTTTTTCAAATTTTTGTTATCTTTTTCTAAACATGCAATGTTACTTCTAAATGAATCATGTTCTTTATGCATGCAAGCAATGTTCTTTTTCAAATTTTTATTTTCTTTCTTAATCATGTCATATTTTTCAAGCACAAGTTGACAAAAAGTAGTAAGCTCATCATATGACATGTCTTCATCATCGGATTCGGTGTTTACCTCAAGGGGGTTATCCCCTTGGACCATATAGCATGCGTTGGAGGTGTCGCTTCCAACGTCCGAATTGCTCCCGGCATAATATAGATCCTTTTCGCCAAGGGAGGTGATGATGTTCCATGCTACAAAAGCCGAATCAACATTAGAAACCCTAGATAAATAATCATCATTTAGGGTAGACTTAAGAGCATGAATGGCTTTTGCATTAGCCTCAATGTACATGCTATTATTAATATATAAATCATTAATTGTAGCAAGATAAACATGAATGCCTAGGGCCTTGAGGTACAAAGACATCTTAACCTTCCAAATTTGGATGTTAAGAATGTCAAAAGTGGGAGGTGACATGAAATCCATGGTGTGTGTACAAAATATTGTGATTAGCCTAAAATGAGGATCTTTAACTCTAGATTGTTAGACCCAAATCAAGAGCACTTGACTCTGAGACCAATTGTAAATCACCTAGAGGGGGGTGAATAGGTGATGGCTAATCTAATGGTCACTTAATGACAAATAATGCGGAATTAAAAACTATTATGACCAAATTAAACTTATTACACTAAACACTATGTATAACACAAGAGTGTAGCCGAATTCTCCGTGAAGGGCTCTGGACTAACTCCTCTAGATTCCCCTTGAATGGGTTGAGGTGCCGCGTTGGCTCTCTTGGTTGAATACAAGTGTTAGCAAACAATCCCCAAGCAAGTATATGACAATATAAGCACAAATGAATATATCAAGCATATAAAGATAGACAATGAGAGTATACAAGATATAAAGGAGATAGAGAGAGCAATCACAAACACAAGGGATTTGTTTCGAGGTTCCAGCACACTTTCTCTACATCCCCGCCTTCGACACACGAAGGATTTTCACTATAATCGATCCCACCGGATCACTCAGTGCCACAACACCTACAAGCTCTCGGACTCCCTAGTCCGTACACACGCAAGCCCCACAAGCTTGCCGAGGCCGCACCTCAAACAAAGAGTTCGCACCTGAACCCTAAACAACCAAGTCCACACTAGGACCCCAAACAATGCGAACACACACGTCCGCCTCCTCCAAGGAACAAAGATGAACTTTGGTGATCACAACTCTTTGATCACCTAAAATCCTCTCACAATAACACTCCTATAAGATGAATAGACAATGGATGGCTCAAGTGTTGTGTGAGAAAACAAGGAAAGAGATGGTGGAGGAAAACTCAAAGAATCTCTTTTAACACTCTCTTGATAAACTCCCCTTTTGATTGGAAGTATTAGCTCTCTATTTTGTGGAGAAAAACTTCTGAAAAGAGTGGGAAAACTGGCTCAAAAACTATCTCCAAATCTTGTTCAAAAATAATGACCAAACCCCCAAATATATAGGCTGCCAAAAACTAGCCGTTGGGGTCTGTCAGACCTGTCGGTCGACCGCTTGATCGACCGGCCAACGGTCATATTTCAGACCGTTGTGCCATCGGTCGACCGGCCGGTCGACCGAGGCAAGATACAGAAAGCAGACTCTCTGTCTGGTCGACCGCCCGGTCGGCCGGGGCCTTTCCAGAGAGCAGAGCTCTCTGGACGGTCGACCGGCTCGGTCGACCGGCCATCGGCCGGGGCCTTTCCAGAGAACAGAAAATAGGGATTTAAACTTGGTCTTTTTGGCTCATATAAAATCCCATAAAATACAGAAAAATCTACAAAAATAGTTTCAATGTTATACTTTGATAATCAAACATGCTTGCACAAAATCAAGGCATGTTACAAATGTTTTGGACTATTTTTGTAAGTTGGAAATATTGGTTCAAAACAAAACGGTATTTTTCCAAACTTGATTTTTCTAAAACTTTTTTTCCAAAACTTCTCCAAATACAAAAACAAGATATTGTAATTCATTTTAAGGCATAATGTGTATGGATATGATCCACTACACAATTAAGATGAAATATCTATGTTTTTGACATTAAGCTCTAAATATGGTTTTGGGTTAAACATATGTAAATGAAATACCGAAAACCAAAATGATATTTTTCCAAAATGAAAGTCTTTTCTAAACTGAAAATTCTTTAATGAAAAGAAATAAATTAAGAGTGTGTGTATAATATACTTGAGCAATCCTCCAACTATTCTATCCTTTACATTTTAGTCTAAAACAAAATCTTCTAAAAACAAACCTAGACACAAGTCTTCATCTTCTTGAAGTCTTCACTTGAAGCCTTCTTGACTTGGTCCAAATACCGTGCTAGCTCCAAAACTTGACTTTAAATCCTTTGTTGAAGCTATGCACCTACTAAGATCTTGATCACAAATCTATCACTAATTAAACACAAGATCATTAGTAAACATAACTATATGAGTTGATCATCATCAAAACTAGAGTGATGGGCCTTTGGGCCAACAAATAGTACACCTCTAACGGCAAATTTCCCAAATCCCTAGAAAGTTAAAAGTTGTCACGTTAATATTAAACCTCTGACAGTTTTGTTTACTTTACTCTACCAATTCTCTTCCATAGAGTGGTAGGTCTATAAATACAATCATTGCTATATTAACACTATACCTCTAACAATGAAAAACATCAATACTCCCCAGCGAGTATGAACTTCACTTGTCTTTCTTCTACATGGAACAACAAGTCTACAAATTTGTCAAGTTTAAAATTACACCCCTGATATTCTAAATTCTACTTGTCAATTCTCATCAATAGAATGACAGGTCCTCAAATCGCTCCTATCGAGCCAATTTCTGTCAAGTTAATACCACATCTCTGACAAATTACTGTTAAGTTTAACATTACACCTCTAACAGTGATTAAGTTCCTGTCAAGTTCAATATTAAACCTTTGACAGTCACTTTCCCTCAGACTTTCATATCGAAGCTGAGATGAGCGATGCTAAGTTTAACATCACACCTCTAGCGTCCAGTTCATTGTTAAGTTCAACAATACACTTATGATAATGACTTCCCTCAAACTTCCCCATCAAAGTTGAGATGACCGATGCCAAGTTCAAAATTACACCTCTAGCATTACCCTCACTGTCAAGTTTAACATTACACTTATGACAGTGATGCTTTCAATCTTCTCAAATGAAGCTGAAATCCCCATTGATTCAAGTTAACATCACACCTTTGACACACATCCTTATCGAGTTAACATCACACTTCTGACAAGATTTAATTCAACCCATTAAGTTAATATCGCACCTCTAACGGTACAAGCCCACTTAAAAATATTGTTGGGTTAACATTACATCTCTAACAGTGTTTTCATTAACTCCCTAGCTGAGTCTTAGTCAAGTTAATACCAAACCTCTGATGAAAACTCATTTGTAATTCTTCGTGGGGATGCAAATTTCACTTGTCATTCTCATTTATAGATTGGCAGGTCTACAAGAACCATCCTACTCCTGTCAAGTTAATATTACACCTCTGACAGTAGCAATGGAATTTTCCAACTTTGACTTGTTAAGTTAATTATTGTATTTCTATCAAATCAAGAGTCCCTACTTCTATGTGTCTAATTTTCAAAAAAAAAAGAAATTCAAGACGTATAAGAAGATAAGAAAAAGTGTCACTTTTATTTATATTCAGACATATGAAAATGATACAAGATGCTCTCTTATACAATAAGATTGAGTGTTACAATAAAGGAGTACAAAGAAGTCCCTCTCTCAGTAAAAGGTTGCACTCAATTCTAGAAGCATTCTCACCACTCCAAATACAAGATGTTTGGAAGAGCACTAAAGAAGGGCTGAGCATTGTTGTGACGATCGGATGCTGATTACATCATGATACATGACGTAAACATCGAAGGAGTCTATTGCTGACCAAGAATAATGATGTTTCTTGAGGTCGAAATGCAGTAGAACCTTCTGATTCCACCCGACCAACTGGTGTGGGTCATAATTCTTCATTGATGAACATCTCCACCAGCAGAAAGTCATCTAATGAACATAGATTTTTCGTCGATGTCACTTTTGGGTAAGATTGGTGAAGGGAGGATTCGAGACTTTAGAGGTGACGTCCTCTTTCCCGTGACCTGTAAGAGGACTATACCCACCACCATACCCGCTGTGACCATGACGAACCTGGGGGCACTGCCAGTGCATCATATCCAATAAGGTCTTGACGGACGTTATCAGTCGCGCGAATCCTCCTCGCCCATGAATAGGAGCCTTGATGTCTCCAGTGCTCGACCATCGAACAAGTTTGCTGGTCGATATATTCTCCCAAAGGCCCAGCGAAGATGCAAAAAGTTGACTAAGGCTACCTGCAAGAAATAAAAAGCAGAAGGTCAAAATTCTGTTAAGATAGAAATAGACGCAGTTGAAGTTGTGGACAGACGCGCACAGATCTGAACACGGTCTAGTTTTAGACCTGCATCCAAAATACGAGACGCAAAGTAGACTAGACGCAAAAGTTGCCACATCCTTGTTTGAGAAACAAGGGTTGCCACATCTAAGTCTGAAGGCCTCGAAAAGAATTAAAATTCTTTAAAGTCAAAAAAACCTTAAATGCGAGCTTTATATGCAAAGCTCGTGTCTCAAAGTCCAAGTACAAAGTTCATCACACTTGCGTTCAGAGGATTTTGAATTAAAATTCAAGGTCAATCGACTCCTGCTTCATCAAGAAGTCTAAAAGACACGGCTTTCGAATAACGGGCGCATCAGTCAGACTTCCAGAGAAAGATCAAGAGATCGACTCTCTTTGAGAGGCAAGAAAACAGAAACTCAGCGGGACTGAGTATTTCATGGCAACAAGTAGTTCCTACCCGCAGAAGAACCCTCTAGAGGTTGAACTTTATGCATCAAGGCGCGAATATAAAAAGTACTCAGAGAGATATTTTTTGACCATGAAATCACTTTACAGTGATAATCTTCAGGAAAGATTATAGGAAAGTATGAAAGCTTTGAGTTTTCGCTGTCCATTGATATACACCCCATTGAGGAAAGAAGAATAAGTCAAGATGAAGACCCTGAGAGTGCCTGCTCTTAAGGGAAACAGTCTAAGCAATGGATTGTTAAGGAGACAAAGCCTATTTATAGGCTAGCCATAAGGCCGGTAATCAATGGTGTTAAAATTAGAGCCATCAGCCTTAATTCCTACACGAACGTCAAAGCCCAATAAAGAGCTGACGCGTGGATTGTCGCTTCGGGAAAAATCGGAGAACACAAGTCCCCAATCTTCAACGTCGACTTGGCATTTAAAGGTCCAACTAGATCTTTAAGACGGGTTGCATGTGACGCTTAGGAGGTTGCATCAAGCACAAATTCAGAGGTCGCGTCCTGAAATCCGCATTCTTTCATGAACCCAAAAGCTGCGTTCCTTTCGTTCCTTTCAAAAGGGCCGCGACTGCGTCTCTTGGAGTGATTCAGAGCCGCGTCTCCTCAGCGAATTGGGTCCATTCAGATGTTGCGTCTTGAGTTCACATCATCTTGCAAAGACTTAAAAGTCGCGTTCTGAAGCTTGCGTTCTCAACAACCAGAGAAGACCAGCGTCATTCTCGAGGAGCCCGGAACTGCGCCTCCATTACGAGATGAAAGTCATATCTCCATCATAAACTCAATACAGCCTGAGTTTGCGCCTTATCAAGGGACCAGAGTCGCGTCTCTACTGAGCCAGTACCGCGTCCCCATCAACTAGCTGAGATCCATGCGTCAGTCTTGAGTAGCCTAAGACCGCGTCTCCACTATATTCTGACAGAATCAAGGGCCGCATCCATGGATCCGCGTCCCTCCATAACTAGAGCCGTGTTTTTATCAAAAAGAAAATTTTGCGCGTCTTCCCTGGTGAGTTTGAACGGCATCTCCGTTAGCGAGTCAGAGTCGCGTTTCCCAGAACTGCGTCTCCACTATAAATAAGAGCCGCGTATCGCTCAAGAACTCAGTTCAGCCTGAGTTTATTATTTATGGCCGACTAAAGACTACGTTTCACAAACAGTCAAGGACTACGGTTATGAAAATTGAGTTTATCTATAGCTAGCAAAGAACTTGAAAGGATAAAAATGAAAAAAAACCTTTGAAGGCTTTTTTATTTGATTCAAAAATGACAAAAGTAGCACAGACACTCTTGACAAATTGAGTGTTGCAAAAAAAAGAGGAGGGTGAACAATACAAAAAGGAGAAGAAGGATAGTAATCCTGCTTCGCCAAAGAATGAATTTGTTCCCGAAGGCGATGCATCTCGTGCTGACGTGTCCTTTCAGCCTCCACCAGAGCTTGGACTCACAGCTCCTCCTCAGACAAAAATCTCTTCGTAGCCAGTTGTGCCTGAAGAGACTCCAATCTGGAGGAATGAGCAGAGAGGTTTTCTTCAACCTTTATCCTGGCGGTTTCCAGTTTCCTCCAACCTTTATTCTTCATAAGGGGCATCTCTCATAACTAGCCCCGAAACTTCATACAGTTCATGAAGAGCGAGCCCCATCTCTCCAACTAGAGTAAAAAATGTGCCCATCAAAGGATTACAATGCTCGAGGATGCCATAAAAGTTGTGAGAACTTTGCGATAGGCCATACTGTACGGCCCTGACCGAGTGATATAACCCCACCTGCTGCAGCAGAGCCCCGAGCTCAACAAGCACAAATCCAACCATCCTACCCTACCAGGATTTGTTGGTGGAATGAACCCACCCAAGCGGAAGAAAGTCGACCGGAAAATCACCCCTAACTTTCATAAACTGGTTGATGAAAGTAGAGACAAGCTGAGGAGTTTCTCCCTTCGGATACTCAGGCCTAACTAACCCGAGAAATAAATCAAAAATGTCTTTCCCATGGCCTGCAGAATGTACTTCCTTGGCACCTAATCTGCCAAGAGAGACGCCGGAGACAAACCGAGAAAGATCCCAATCCATCACACGGTGAACGGACATTTGCTGAAGATAAGACATGGGATACATCCTCTCCATATTGGGAAGAAAGAACCTCTTGTCCCCTATCTGACGGAGCCACTTATAATCTCCATCATGTAGAATCCTATCATCCTCGTCAATGTCATCACCGAAGAGGAAAATAGGCTTCCGTAATGGAGTATGGGAATCCATCTCGAATAGCCCATCAAAGATAGTCTTTCGAAGGGTCACCATACTGCCCTTGGAGATCCTCTCCTTTCGCTCCTTTGACTTACCAGTAGTCACATGGGCAGTTCTCTAAAGCACGAAGGTCAGATTACGATCAGCGCCACCTACATGCCCAAAGTGACACTTTTTGGATAAAGGGTTGGAGGAGTATCGTACTGCAAAGAGGACAACACTTGGTTAGAAATCTAAAAAAAATGGCTAAGTGCTTGAAATTCAAACGCAAGAATGAGCTCAGACGCAAAAATCAGCAAAATCTGCGTCTAGACTAAAAAATGCAAGTCTTGCATGTTGCCTGCATTTCAAAATCTATAACTTAGAAAAAATTTTAAGTATCGAACTCAAACGCGTGATTCAGTAAAACTTGCGTCTAATCTTACAAGACGCCAGGATCACAAAAAAGTCCGCGTCTGAACTGCTCACACTTAGAAAAATTCTGAGTGCTGAACTCAAAACGCAGGGCTCAATGAGGCCCGCGTTCAACAAACAGATACGGACTTAGATTGATCAAGCAAAGACGCGAAGTCATCAAACTCGCATCTTGCCCACCAATTCAAAAATCGCGTCTGATGATCAAACACGGGCACGAGCTTTGCGTTGGCGGTTCACATTCAAAAGGGACTTAAGAGTTGAAAGAACTCTATAAGCCCCTTCAATGGCGAAAACCAAATCATATGGTTTTACACCTGAAATAGGGGCCTCCTGCGTGGAAGATGTTGGCCCAGAGGCCTTCCACTCTAGTTTTGATGATGATTAACTCATGTAGTTATAGTTTACTAGTAATCTTGTGATATTTAGTTTCAGATATTTGATCAAGATATTAGTAGGTGATTAGCTTCAGCAAAGGTGTTTTGGAGCTTTCACATAGCGATTCAAGAGCTCGAGCGTCAAAGTTCATATCTAGCACTCGGTTGGAGTCAAGCTCGTTGGATCGCGTTTGGATCGAGTCAGCTTGGAGATAAGAAGGCTTCGATTTATTTAGTTAAGATTTAGTTTAGATCCATCGTAAAGATTAGATAGTGTGATATGTTTAAGTTTACAACACACACACGTTTCATGTTTTGGTTTTGGTTTTCGGTTTAACCGATCTTAGTTTTCATGAATAGATAGATTCAAAACAAGTTTACATGGTTTAATATATATTAGATTTGATCTATATACATTTATACTTTACATACTTAGGAAAACTTATTTTGATATACTATTCATGTGTTTGGAGTTTTGTATTTAAACAAAACTTATTTTTGTATTTAATGTCAAAAACATTGATATATATATCTCTTTCATGTATATTGGGTTCTATTCATATACTATATACTTCAAAGTTGTTTAAATATCATGTTTTTGTATTTACATAAGTTTTGAAAAAATCGGATTTCCATTTCAAAAGTTCTAGTTTTGGAAAATACAGAATTTGGTTTAAGGCAAAGTTTTTAAGTCATAAAAAATGGTTCAAAATATTTGTAACATGATTTGATTTTTACTCAAAAATGCTTGTATTTCAAAGATAGATTTTTATAGAATTTATGTGATTTTATAAGATTTTTTTGAAGTTAAAAAGAGTTGTTTTTGAATCCTGTAATTTGCCCTACCACACTCTGGCAGTCGACCGGGACGGTCGACCGGACCAGTGGTCGGTCGACTAGACCGGTCGATCGATGTGCACAAGATGTGCACAAAGGCCAAGCGATTTGGCCGCTCGACCGACTGAAGTCAGCTCACTCTTGGGTGTGGCCGATCGACCGGGCGATCGACCGTTCACTTTGGCCCGGTCGACCAGGCGGTTGATCGGCCAGAGAGCAGTTGCTCTCTGGATCTGGTACGGTCGACCTGGCAGTCGACCGGAGGGCTCAACTGTCGAATTTTTGACCGTTAGCCGGTCGACCGGCCGGTCGACCGGAAGATCAAACTGACCATTTCAGCTGCCAACGGGTAGATTTTCTTGGGGGTTATAAATACCCCATTTGAGAGCTGTTTTTTTAATAAGTTTCAAGAGAAAAATTTCCATCTTCTCAAGTGTTTAATTCCAAGTTTTCAAAAGAGTTTTTGGGTTCAAAGTTTTCATCTTTATTTGTTTTAAAAGGGATTGAAAAAATCAAGAAAAAGAAAAGTTTTTGGGATTGGTTTTTGATCTACATTTTTCTATCTATTCTAGAAGTTTTTTCAAGAGTTTTTCTTTGAGTTTTTGATTTCCAAACTATTTATTTCTCATGCTTGAGCTTATCATTTCTATCCTTTCTATAGGATCTTTGTTGAGTGAGAAAAGATTGGATTTGTGGTCTTTGTGATCATCTTGAGTTGTAAACCTCCTTTCCTTGTTGTTGACTCCCTTTAGTGAGAGGTGGAGATTGTGTTTGGTTCCCTCTAGTGAAAGGTGGAGATTGTGTTTGGCTCCCTCTAGTGTGAGGTGATTGTGGAGTTGTTAGCTAAGTGCCTATCCCTCATTTGTGAGGTTGATTTTGTGCTGGCTTTGTGCCTTGCCTCTAAGTGTAGAGGTTGTATTGGTTGGGAGAGGAGTTGTGTACTCCATATTATAATTACCCCAAATCCTCAGTGGAGGTTCCCTGTGTGGGAAGTCCTATTGGACGAGATAGTGGAAATCCTTCTGTGTGAAGGCGGGGACGTAGAACTGTGTGCTCGAACCTCAAAACATATCTTGGTGTTTGCGTTTGATCCACTTTCTCTAACTCTCTCTCTCTCTCTCCTACTTTGTGCATTGATTCATATTGTCATATTATATACATGCTTGTATTATTTATGTGTGCCTCACTTGTGTCTAACCATGAGAGCTTCATATAGCACCTCAACTCTTATTCAGAGGAATCAAGAGGAGTTAGTCCAGAGCCCTTTACTGGGAATTCGGCTACACTCGTAGGTTACACTAAGTTGTTGCATTAAGTTTTTAATTTTCACATTATTGTTCTTTAGATTAGCCATACACATATTCACCCGCCCTCTAGGTGTACTTTAAGAAGAAACACCCATCGGAGTCTCAGGAGCAGTAGTGCTCGAGAACGACGCCACATGCTTAGCTTTTGGTGTCATTTTGACCGTAAAATTAGTGTCGAATATGGTGAAAATAGAAAAAGCTTCAAGCTTTTCTTAACCCTAAAATGCTCGGCGAAGAAGAAAAGTCTAATGATAACTCTTGAAAGACTGTTATCTTTTATAGGTACAGTGATCTCTAGAGATACGCAGCGTTTGGCTCGAGGCCTAATCCCCGTCTGACGCGTGGCGTGCATATTAAATGCAACGCAAAATTCGCACGCCAAAGGAAAGTGTCCCTTCAACTCTGCCGGACATGTGGCAACGCACCCAAAACAGGATTCGTGTTTAACAAAAACCGCGTCCCTCCAAAAGTCACATCTCTTCAGCGAGGCTAAAGCTGCGTTTGGTCAACAGAGTAGAGTTGCGTCTCCACTTTAAAGATCACATCCCTCTAAGAGCCGCAAGTCCTCAGCGAATTGATAGATGCGTCCCCACTCCAAGTAAGGACTGCGTCTTTTAAAGCAACATGATCACTGCGTCTACAAGACTTGCATTCAGTCTTTGATTCTGTGAATCAGTTCAACAGTACACTAGCACAAGAAGATGACTGTTCATCCCTGGTTTAAAGTACACTAACAACAAGCTCAGAGCACTGGGGAGGTCTAGACTGTGTATATAGACACTCGCCACGATCATTTCTGGTGGCTTCAAAGGGTTTTACAGTACACTCACGAGGACCATATTTCAGACAGGATCAAGCTCAGGACATCTCAAATGATTGTCAAGTATGAATTCAATCAGAGTCTAAAGTATTTCAAAATCCGTCCCAGTTAACCGCGGAATATTGAAAACTTTGGAGGGGGTTCTGTAGGCTGTCTAAAAATCAATGAAGACAAGTCATCAAAAAGTAGAGTCCAAGCTCCAAACGCACGGCTAATCATAGCCATCACTGTAACACCAAGACGCGAGGGTCAAAACCCACGTCTCACCATCACTGCAACACCAAGACGCGAAGGTCAAAACCCGCGTCTCAGCATCACTGCGGCACCAAGACGCGAGGGTCGAAACCCGCGTCTCAGTATTACTTCAGCAATAAGGCGCAAGGTTCAAAACCCGTGTCTCGGTTATAACTGCCTTCATTATTGGGTCAATTACTGCCCACGTAATGAGGGAGTTAACCTCTATTATGGAGCATTTTTAGGCGACATGTTCACCCCCTGAAACCTCTATAAATGGCCCCGTTTTCTACGAAGAAGGGGTCAGTTGATCGGAAAATTCTGAGTAAAAAAAAAGAATTTTGGTTGCGAGCTGTAGAAGCACCAAGACCTCCACTGAAAAAAAGGAGAGAGTTCAACTCTTCTAACAACTTGCCTTGTTTCTAACTACATTACCCGATTCATCCAACTTGTTCTTAAAGATCCATTTAGTGCCAATAGTTGGTCTATCTTGGGGCCTAGGAACAAGGTGCCAAACTTGATTGCGCTCAAATTGATTGAGCTCCTCTTGCATTGCAAGCAACCAATATGAATCGGCCTCGGCCTCGAGGACATTTTTAGGTTCTATGTGTGAAATAAAAGCAAAATTACCACAAAAATCTTGAATCTTAGAGCGAGTGGTTACCCCTTTTGATACTTCACCTATGACGAGGTCCTTGGGATGATGAGGATTGAATCTCCAATCCTTTGGTAGTGGTTGAGAAGGCTCCTTTTCATTTGCTCGATGTTCATTTCCTTGAGCCTCTTCCACTTTGGCTTCACTTCCATCACCATCCTTTGGCTTGTCTCCCATGGTAGAAGCATCCTCCAAGGTCACTTTCTCCAAACCTTCATCTAAAGCATCAATTTCTACACAATTCTTAACAAACTTGTTAGATTCCTCAAATTTAACATGAATAGATTCCTCAATAGTCAAAGTTGACCTATTGAAGACTCTATAAGCCTTACTAGTATTTGAGTAACCTACAAAAATAGCCTCATATGCTTTTGCATCAAATTTTCCCAAATTAATATTTGTATTTAAAACAAAACATTTGCAACCAAACACTTTGAAATAAGAAACATTAGGTTTTCTAGAAAAATACATCTCATAAGAAGTCTTAGTAGTATTTTTACATAGGAAAACACGATTTGCAATGTAACATGAAGTATGAACGGCCTCGGCCCACAAATAATGTGGTAGGCCATATTCATTCAACATTGTCCTAGCCATCTCTTGCAAAGTACGATTTTTCCGCTCAACTACTCCATTTTGTTGTGGAGTTCTAGGACAAGAAAGTTCATGTTTTATTCCATGTTCCTCACAAAAAGCGGTAAAGGGAAGGTTAATGAACTCACCTCCTCTATCACTTCTTATTTTAATTATTGAGGAGTCATTTTCCTTTTCAACTCTTTTCTTAAAGGCTTGAAAATATGAAAAGGTTTGACTTTTATGTTCAAGAAAATAAACCCAAGTAAAACGCGAAAAATCATCTACTAAAACATAAGCAAATCTACTCCCACTTAAACTTTTGGTTTGTGTAGGGCCAAATAAATCCATGTGGATTAGCTCTAATGGACGTGATGACATGATATCCTTAATTGATTTGAATGAGGACTTAGTTTGTTTCCCAAATTGACATGCGTCACAAACTCGGTCCTTTTCAAAGTTCAATGAAGGAATACCCTTCACCATTTCCTTAGAGTTAAGCCTAGAAATATGGTCAAATGAAACGTGGCCTAATCTCCTATGCCACAACCAAGAGTCGTCATCGAGGGCTTTTAAACATGTTATATTACAAGACATATTTAACATATCAATCATATAAACATTGCTTTCACGAAAACCGGAAAATACACAAACATTGGAAGTTCTATCAATTACTTTACAAGCAACATTGTCAAAAACTACATCAAAACCTTTATCACAAAGTTGACTAACACTCAAGAGATTATGCTTGAGGCCATCAACTAAACCACATTTTCAATTAAAGGAGAGGTGCCAAGTTTTACATTACCAATACCGATGATTTTACCCTTGGCGTCATCTCCGAAGGTGACGGTGCCACCTTCATGATATCTTGATAGGGTTGCAAAGTTGTTGATGTCCCAAGTCATGTGCCTTGAGCAACCGCTATCAAGATACCATAAACCTCTACGTCTTTGAGCTTTGGAAAGTACCTACATCATTTAAAACAATAGTTGACTTTGGTACCCAAACTTTCTTGGGTCCTTGAAAGTTAGTGTTACGAACCCAAACATTATGGTGTGATGCACTTAGTCTATCATAACAAAAATTAGCTAAGTGTCCTTTCCGTCCACAATGTGAACATGAGTACACTTTTCTATACATAAATGCATGGTGTATATGTGAAGTGTGAGCATGCTTTTGGGGTTTGTCATGTTGTTTAGGTTGTGTAGCATGAACATGAACATGAGCATGAGCATTTTTCTTTGGGGCTTGTTTCTTAGGAAACATAGCCTCAATCTTCTTTTTATCAAATTCACTACACTTTTTCAAAACAACATCTAATGAGTCTAATCTTTCCTTAAGCATGGCAATCTCATTAGAATCAATTAGTGGGGCCTTACCCTTGCAAGAAGTCTTATATTTTTCAAAATCATTTTTAGTAGTGGTCAAGGTGGAAACTAAATTATCCTTTTCTTTTGTAAGATTTACAACTTGAATACTAGTGATTCATTATCCTTTTTCATTTTCAAATACTTTTTCTTCATGAAATCATAATTTTGAGAGAGTTCCATAAATGCTTCACTTAACTCATCCATGGATAAATCTTCATCAAGAAAAGTTGGGGGGGTACCTTGCTTGTGCTCTCATTTGCCATGAAGCACATATTGGCGGTGTCAATCTCCTCCTCGGATTCACTTTCGTCATCCCATGTTGCTTTCATAGCCTTTTTCTTGTATGGCTTCTTGGATGAAGATGGCTTTACTTTGTCCGGACACTCCGCTACTATGTGTCCCGGCTTCTGGCAATTAAAGCAAATGATCTTCCTTTCTTCCTTGCCTCCTTGCCATCTCCTTCTTCCTTGGAACTTTGCCTTGTTGTACATCCTCCGGACATTTTTGACTAGAAGTGAGAGCTCCTCGTCATCTTCTTCTTCGTCATCTTCGTCGGAGTAGGTAGCATGACTTTTGAAGGCAATGGTCTTCTTTTTGGTAGGTGCCATGTCCTCTCTTGCTTTCCTTTCCATCTCATGGGTTTTGAGGTTCCCAATGAGACCTATGAGCTCCATCTCCTCATTGTCGTTGAGTTCCTTCAAGGTTGTTGCTTTGACCTCCCATGAAGTAGGAAGAGCACGGATGATCTTCCTCACTCTTTGATCATTATTGATATCTTCACCTAAAGAAGAGAGTCCATTAGTAATCTTGGTAAATCTTGTAACCATATCATCTATGGTTTCATTTTCTTGCATGCTAAATGTTTCATATTGGGACCTAAGAAGGTCAATCTTAGCCTTCTTAACTTGTGATGTCCCTTCGTGTGTGACTATCAAATGTGACCAAATCTCATATGCGGATTTGCAATGTATAACCCTAGCAATATCATCATCATTTAGGGCTTGTAGGAGTGCATAGTGAGCTTTGGCATTGGCATCGAATTCCTTAGTCTCTATTTCGGACCAAGTGGATTCGTCACCGGGGGGTACACTAAAGGACTTAGTCACGGCTTTTGCAACTCGGCTACCTAGAGATTGCAAAAACACGGTCATCTTAACTTTCCATATGGGAAAGTTAAGTCCATCAAACTTAGGTGGGGTTTTAATTCCATCGGCCATTTTTAAATGAATGTGGATGAAATGATTAGCAAACGTGGATCTTCTCTAAGGTTGTTAAACCAAATCCTAGAGTCCAAGCTCTGATACCAATTGAAATACACCTAGAGGGGGGGTGAATAGGTGTAATTGCTAATCTAATGCTCTTTTTAAATTTTACTTAAGTGAGTGATGCAACGATCTCTCAAAACACGACTCAGAGCCGAATACCCCTTGCGAGGTTCTGAACTCCTTCCTCCCAATTCCCCTTAAATGGGTTAGAGGTGCGCAATGCAACCGTGTTGTATTGAGGTGTGATCGAACAATTTCAAGTATGAAATGCGATGATGAAATGCACACAAGTATTGTATCAAGAAATATTGAAAGCAAGTAAAATAAACAAGTAAGGATAGCACAAGTAAAGGTTAGTTCACAAGCAATAAATTGGAAGTAATTGAAGCAAGAAATTAAGCAAGAGGAACGCCAAGCCAATCGCAAACAAAGTGATTTGTTTCGAGGTTCGAGCCCGTAGCTCTAGTCCCCGCCTTCACCTCCGTGAAGGGTTTCCACTATCCCCTTAGGATCCCGTACAAGTTAGGCCTCCAAAGACCTCAAGCCCGTAGCTTCACCTTACAAAGAAATTCCCCTTAGGAACTTGTCTCCACAAGAACAAAGGATTACAAATTGGTGATCTCAACTAGACCACAACACTCTTTCTCTTTTACAAACACTCTCACACTTTTACAACTTCACCTATAGAAAGAATATGAAATTTTTGGCTCTATGAAGTGTGGTGAGAAAAGCTTCAGTTGTAGAGTGATATTAGAGATCAAACAACAACTGAAAAACCAATTTGAAAGAATGGAAATGAGAGCTTTAAACTATTTTTCTTTTTCTCTTGAAAACTATGAAAACTTGTAATTTTTCTTGGTAAATAACTAAGGCCTATTCCCCACTATTTATAGGGAGAGAATAGGTTAAAACCCTGATTTTTTCTGCTAAAATCTTCTGCAAAAGCACCCCAACAACTCCTAAAAACTCTGTTAAAGAGAAACCCAAAAACAGTTTTTCAGAAATGCCCAAAGAGGAAAGAGCCGTTGGGCTTGTTGCAGGCTTACCGGTCGACTGCCGGTCGACCGGGTCTCTGCTGGCAAAAGAGCCGTTAGGGCTCCGGTTGACTGCCAGTCGACCGATCTCACAGAAGGAAACACAGTTTCCTTCTATCGGTCGACCGACCCAGTCGACCGAAAGATACAGAGAGCAGACCACAAAAATCAGTCGACCGATATTTAGGGTCGGTCGACCGGCAGACATGCACAGCCTCGTGCATGTCTGGCCACAGCAGCCGGTCGACTGATATTTAGGGTCGGTCGACCGGTCTGCCTGGAAAACAGTTTTCTGGGCAGATTTTTTTGAGTTAGAAAAATTTGTAAAAATTCCTTTAAAAATCTTAAGCTAAGTGTTATGCTGAAAATAGTTTATATACATGTATTTAAACAAGTTTTGAAGATATAAGGCTTTGGGTACATGTATGTATAAACTAAGGCATAAACCTAGAAATAAATATTTTGAAAACATAGAAACATACAAAACAAATGTGTGTGCAAATCCTAGAGCCAAATTTCACATATTCTATCTTTACAAAACTAAACTTACAAACTACACAGGTCTTCAAGACTTCAACTTGAGCTATCTTCTCTTGATCTTCAATATTGCAATTTGAGCCCAATTTGACTTGTCTTGAGTCCAATAGCTTGTATATGAGTGAGAGTACTTCTAGTATGATAATAAACCTGAAACACACTTAAACAACAAATAATATTAGTACAAATAACTAATATGTTTTGTAATCATCAAAATACACTAAACATGGGTTGATTGTAACCTTGGGCCAACAATCTCCCCCTTTTGATGATGACAAAACATATGAGTTATTAAACAAATAAAAGAGGAAAAGCTTGAAAAGCTCCCCCTTAAACAATGCTATATATTTAACATGAATATGAGAAACTATGTAAGCATACAAAAATCATTTTTAAAACAAAGTCATCACCATAAATAAGAAACTCAAACATGAACCAAATATTAAAACAACTAAAAACAACTTAGTATTTCTCCAAACTCATACATTTTTCTCCCCCTTTTTGTCATACATCAAAAAGGGTTAAAACAAAGAAAATTTTAACACATATTAAAAACCAAAACAAAACAAACTAAGATACTTTAAGTATCAATTTTACAAATATTTAATTCACCACAAATAAAAGAAAATCTTGCATAATCTAAAGGTTTTGTGAAAATATCCGCAAGTTGAAAATCGGTTGAAACAAAATCTATATCAATGTCACCTTTTTCAAAGTGATCTCTAAGAAAATGATATCTAATGTCTATATGTTTGGTTTTACTATGTTGATTAGCATTTTTGGTCATGTGAATAGCACTAGTATTATCACAATAAATTTTAACATGATCAAAATGTAAATCAAAATCGAGAAGAGTATGTTGCATCCAAAGAACTTGTGCACAACAAGCTCCTGCCGCAACATACTCCGCCTCGGCAGTTGATAGGGCTACACTATTTTGCTTTTTGGAAGACCAAGACACAAGACAATTACCTAAGAATTGGCATGTTCCACTTGTACTCTTCCTATCTACCCTACAACCGGCATAGTCGGCATCCGAATAACTAGTCATGGTAAATTGGTTAGTTTTTGGATACCACAAACCTAAATCAATTGTGCCCTTAAGGTACCTAATTATGCGTTTTACCGCAATTAAGTGTGATTCCTTAGGACATGATTGAAAACGTGCACATAAACATACGGAAAACATTATATCCGGCCTACTAGCCGTAAGATAAAGTAAACTACCAATCATGCTACGAAATAATTTGATGTCTACTTCCTTACCTTGTTCATCCTTGTCAAGTTTTGTAGTGGTTGCCATGGGAGTCTTTGCTACTTTGGATCCTTCAAGCCCGAACCTCTTGATGAGTTCTTTGGTGTACTTGGCTTGGTTGATGAATGTCCCATCACTACGTTGCTTGATTTGAAGTCCAAGAAAGAAGTTGAGCTCCCCCATCATAGACATCTCAAATTCCCTTTTCATGCATGATTCAAAATTCTTGCAAAGAGAAACATTAGTAGATCCAAAAATAATGTCATCAACATAAATTTGAACTATGAGGATATCTTGATCTACATGTTTGGTAAATAATGTTTTATCAACTTTTCCTTTCTTAAAATCATTTGAAAGCAAAAATGAAGACAATCTTTCATACCAAGCCCTAGGGGCTTGTTTCAAACCATATAGAGCTTTATCTAATTTATAAACATAATTAGGGTGTGTAGGATCAACAAACCCGGGGGGTTGTTCAACATACACCTCCTCATCAATATAACCATTAAGAAAAGCACTTTTTACATCCATTTGAAATAACTTAAAATCTTTAAATGAGGCATATGCTAAGGTCATCCGTATGGCTTCGAGCCGTGCTACGGGTGCAAAGGTTTCTTCAAAATCAATCCCTTCGATTTGAGTGTAACCTTGGGCAACTAACCTAGCCTTGTTTCTAACTACATTACCCGATTCATCCAACTTGTTCTTAAAGATCCATTTAGTGCCAATAGTTGGTCTATCTTGGGGCCTAGGAACAAGGTGCCAAACTTGATTGCGCTCAAATTGATTGAGCTCCTCTTGCATTGCAAGCAACCAATATGAATCGGCCTCGGCCTCGAGGACATTTTTAGGTTCTATGTGTGAAATAAAAGCAAAATTACCAAAAAATCTTGAATCTTAGAGCGAGTGGTTACCCCTTTTGATACTTCACCTATGACGAGGTCCTTGGGATGATGAGGATTGAATCTCCAATCCTTTGGTAGTGGTTGAGAAGGCTCCTTTTCATTTGCTCGATGTTCATTTCCTTGAGCCTCTTCCACTTTGGCTTCACTTCCATCACCATCCTTTGGCTTGTCTCCCATGGTAGAAGCATCCTCCAAGGTCACTTTCTCCAAACCTTCATCTAAAGCATCAATTTCTACACAATTCTTAACAAACTTGTTAGATTCCTCAAATTTAACATGAATAGATTCCTCAATAGTCAAAGTTGACCTATTGAAGACTCTATAAGCCTTACTAGTATTTGAGTAACCTACAAAAATAGCCTCATATGCTTTTGCATCAAATTTTCCCAAATTAATATTTGTATTTAAAACAAAACATTTGCAACCAAACACTTTGAAATAAGAAACATTAGGTTTTCTAGAAAAATACATCTCATAAGAAGTCTTAGTAGTATTTTTACATAGGAAAACACGATTTGCAATGTAACATGAAGTATGAACGGCCTCGGCCCACAAATAATGTGGTAGGCCATATTCATTCAACATTGTCCTAGCCATCTCTTGCAAAGTACGATTTTTCCGCTCAACTACTCCATTTTGTTGTGGAGTTCTAGGACAAGAAAGTTCATGTTTTATTCCATGTTCCTCACAAAAAGCGGTAAAGGGAAGGTTAATGAACTCACCTCCTCTATCACTTCTTATTTTAATTATTGAGGAGTCATTTTCCTTTTCAACTCTTTTCTTAAAGGCTTGAAAATATGAAAAGGTTTGACTTTTATGTTCAAGAAAATAAACCCAAGTAAAACGCGAAAAATCATCTACTAAAACATAAGCAAATCTACTCCCACTTAAACTTTTGGTTTGTGTAGGGCCAAATAAATCCATGTGGATTAGCTCTAATGGACGTGATGACATGATATCCTTAATTGATTTGAATGAGGACTTAGTTTGTTTCCCAAATTGACATGCGTCACAAACTCGGTCCTTTTCAAAGTTCAATGAAGGAATACCCTTCACCATTTCCTTAGAGTTAAGCCTAGAAATATGGTCAAATGAAACGTGGCCTAATCTCCTATGCCACAACCAAGAGTCGTCATCGAGGGCTTTTAAACATGTTATATTACAAGACATATTTAACATATCAATCATATAAACATTGCTTTCACGAAAACCGGAAAATACACAAACATTGGAAGTTCTATCAATTACTTTACAAGCAACATTGTCAAAAACTACATCAAAACCTTTATCACAAAGTTGACTAACACTCAAGAGATTATGCTTGAGGCCATCAACTAAAACCACATTTTCAATTAAAGGAGAGGTGCCAAGTTTTACATTACCAATACCGATGATTTTACCCTTGGCGTCATCTCCGAAGGTGACGGTGCCACCTTCATGATATCTTGATAGGGTTGCAAAGTTGTTGATGTCCCAAGTCATGTGCCTTGAGCAACCGCTATCAAGATACCATAAACCTCTACGTCTTTGAGCTTTGGAAAGTACCTACATCATTTAAAACAATAGTTGACTTTGGTACCCAAACTTTCTTGGGTCCTTGAAAGTTAGTGTTACGAACCCAAACATTATGGTGTGATGCACTTAGTCTATCATAACAAAAATTAGCTAAGTGTCCTTTCCGTCCACAATGTGAACATGAGTACACTTTTCTATACATAAATGCATGGTGTATATGTGAAGTGTGAGCATGCTTTTGGGGTTTGCCATGTTGTTTAGGTTGTGTAGCATGAACATGAACATGAGCATGAGCATTTTTCTTTGGGGCTTGTTTCTTAGGAAACATAGCCTCAATCTTCTTTTTATCAAATTCACTACACTTTTTCAAAACAACATCTAATGAGTCTAATCTTTCCTTAAGCATGGCAATCTCATTAGAATCAATTAGTGGGGCCTTACCCTTGCAAGAAGTCTTATATTTTTCAAAATCATTTTTAGTAGTGGTCAAGGTGGAAACTAAATTATCCTTTTCTTTTGTAAGATTTACAACTTGAATACTAAGTGATTCATTATCCTTTTTCATTTTCAAATACTTTTTCTTCATGAAATCATAATTTTGAGAGAGTTCCATAAATGCTTCACTTAACTCATCCATGGATAAATCTTCATCAAGAAAAGTTGGGGGGGTTACCTTGCTTGTGCTCTCATTTGCCATGAAGCACATATTGGCGGTGTGAATCTCCTCCTCGGATTCACTTTCGTCATCCCATGTTGCTTTCATAGCCTTTTTCTTGTATGGCTTCTTGGATGAAGATGGCTTTACTTTGTCCGGACACTCCGCTACTATGTGTCCCGGCTTCTGGCAATTAAAGCAAATGATCTTCCTTTCTTCCTTGCCTCCTTGCCATCTCCTTCTTCCTTGGAACTTTGCCTTGTTGTACATCCTCCGGACATTTTTGACTAGAAGTGAGAGCTCCTCGTCATCTTCTTCTTCGTCATCTTCGTCGGAGTAGGTAGCATGACTTTTGAAGGCAATGGTCTTCTTTTTGGTAGGTGCCATGTCCTCTCTTGCTTTCCTTTCCATCTCATGGGTTTTGAGGTTCCCAATGAGACCTATGAGCTCCATCTCCTCATTGTCGTTGAGTTCCTTCAAGGTTGTTGCTTTGACCTCCCATGAAGTAGGAAGAGCACGGATGATCTTCCTCACTCTTTGATCATTATTGATATCTTCACCTAAAGAAGAGAGTCCATTAGTAATCTTGGTAAATCTTGTAACCATATCATCTATGGTTTCATTTTCTTGCATGCTAAATGTTTCATATTGGGACCTAAGAAGGTCAATCTTAGCCTTCTTAACTTGTGATGTCCCTTCGTGTGTGACTATCAAATGTGACCAAATCTCATATGCGGATTTGCAATGTATAACCCTAGCAATATCATCATCATTTAGGGCTTGTAGGAGTGCATAGTGAGCTTTGGCATTGGCATCGAATTCCTTAGTCTCTATTTCGGACCAAGTGGATTCGTCACCGGGGGGTACACTAAAGGACTTAGTCACGGCTTTTGCAACTCGGCTACCTAGAGATTGCAAAAACACGGTCATCTTAACTTTCCATATGGGAAAGTTAAGTCCATCAAACTTAGGTGGGGTTTTAATTCCATCGGCCATTTTTAAATGAATGTGGATGAAATGATTAGCAAACGTGGATCTTCTCTAAGGTTGTTAAACCAAATCCTAGAGTCCAAGCTCTGATACCAATTGAAATACACCTAGAGGGGGGGTGAATAGGTGTAATTGCTAATCTAATGCTCTTTTTAAATTTTACTTAAGTGAGTGATGCAACGATCTCTCAAAACACGACTCAGAGCCGAATACCCCTTGCGAGGTTCTGAACTCCTTCCTCCCAATTCCCCTTAAATGGGTTAGAGGTGCGCAATGCAACCGTGTTGTATTGAGGTGTGATCGAACAATTTCAAGTATGAAATGCGATGATGAAATGCACACAAGTATTGTATCAAGAAATATTGAAAGCAAGTAAAATAAACAAGTAAGGATAGCACAAGTAAAGGTTAGTTCACAAGCAATAAATTGGAAGTAATTGAAGCAAGAAATTAAGCAAGAGGAACGCCAAGCCAATCGCAAACAAAGTGATTTGTTTCGAGGTTCGAGCCCGTAGCTCTAGTCCCCGCCTTCACCTCCGTGAAGGGTTTCCACTATCCCCTTAGGATCCCGTACAAGTTAGGCCTCCAAAGACCTCAAGCCCGTAGCTTCACCTTACAAAGAAATTCCCCTTAGGAACTTGTCTCCACAAGAACAAAGGATTACAAATTGGTGATCTCAACTAGACCACAACACTCTTTCTCTTTTACAAACACTCTCACACTTTTACAACTTCACCTATAGAAAGAATATGAAATTTTTGGCTCTATGAAGTGTGGTGAGAAAAGCTTCAGTTGTAGAGTGATATTAGAGATCAAACAACAACTGAAAAACCAATTTGAAAGAATGGAAATGAGAGCTTTAAACTATTTTTCTTTTTCTCTTGAAAACTATGAAAACTTGTAATTTTTCTTGGTAAATAACTAAGGCCTATTCCCCACTATTTATAGGGAGAGAATAGGTTAAAACCCTGATTTTTCTGCTAAAATCTTCTGCAAAAGCACCCCAACAACTCCTAAAAACTCTGTTAAAGAGAAACCCAAAAACAGTTTTTCAGAAATGCCCAAAGAGGAAAGAGCCGTTGGGCTTGTTGCAGGCTTACCGGTCGACTGCCGGTCGACCGGGTCTCTGCTGGCAAAAGAGCCGTTAGGGCTCCGGTTGACTGCCAGTCGACCGATCTCACAGAAGGAAACACAGTTTCCTTCTATCGGTCGACCGACCCAGTCGACCGAAAGATACAGAGAGCAGACCACAAAAATCAGTCGACCGATATTTAGGGTCGGTCGACCTGCAGACATGCACAGCCTCGTGCATGTCTGGCCACAGCAGCCGGTCGACTGATATTTAGGGTCGGTCGACCGGTCTGCCTGGAAAACAGTTTTTCTGGGCAGATTTTTTTGAGTTAGAAAAATTTGTAAAAATTCCTTTAAAAATCTTAAGCTAAGTGTTATGCTGAAAATAGTTTATATACATGTATTTAAACAAGTTTTGAAGATATAAGGCTTTGGGTACATGTATGTATAAACTAAGGCATAAACCTAGAAATAAATATTTTGAAAACATAGAAACATACAAAACAAATGTGTGTGCAAATCCTAGAGCCAAATTTCACATATTCTATCTTTACAAAACTAAACTTACAAACTACACAGGTCTTCAAGACTTCAACTTGAGCTATCTTCTCTTGATCTTCAATATTGCAATTTGAGCCCAATTTGACTTGTCTTGAGTCCAATAGCTTGTATATGAGTGAGAGTACTTCTAGTATGATAATAAACCTGAAACACACTTAAACAACAAATAATATTAGTACAAATAACTAATATGTTTTGTAATCATCAAAATACACTAAACATGGGTTGATTGTAACCTTGGGCCAACAATAGGATTTTACAATACAACTCCTATTTGGACTATGAGATGATCTTAGCCTTCGGATAGTTGAAGAATCTTAATCAATCCTGTTAGGAGTTTATCTTCTTGATTTAGAAGGATTCTAGACCCTTTAATATCTAGAAATAAACTTTCATTGAATAGGTTTCTAATCCAATTCGTATCCTACCAGAATAAGAAAACTCGCAATCACCTGAAAAGAAAATTGTTTTACCTTGATTTGCTTCTTCTGCTTCAAGTCATCATCTTCTCCAACTCAATTAGATTTTCTTGGACCATCATCTTCTCTTGAAAACAAGGTAAAATCATAATACTTAGAATATTGGAACAATGTGGTAACGTTAACTGCAACAGTGATAGTGGCGATAACCGTTTACACAGTGAACAATAGTGCACAGGTAAACAATAATAGTATGACAGTGCCCTGGAGTTACAGTCTAACAATAATTTCTCAGTAATTTCTCAGTAACATGTCCGAACACTGATTCCTTACTATACAGTCTCATCTAGAATCGATCAAAATCTCATAAGAATATATCTATAACTGATCCCTCAACTCATAATCTCAATAGAGTCATTGAGAACATTAAATATTAAGTCTGTATCAGAGTCTCCGATGTCATAAACCACAAGTCTAATAAATCAATAATTAGTTCTGTCATCCTATCAATCAACTTTGATTTTCAATCGATATATCCACCTCTAAGTTACTGGTATATCTAAGTCCAAACAAACTAAAATACATACTCATTTATATCTAACTAATCATCACTATTCAATCTGATTAAAATCATAAATTCACTCCCTCTTTAATCAAGCTCGATCATAAGCCTAAATATTAAAACACAACTCCACTGAATATATGTATAATTAATTAGATCTGCCCAATTCCAATTACACCTATTCCTCATCCCCCACGTCAAATCATACTCTAATCGAGACTACTGATAATCCAAGTCCAAGATCCAATCTATTTATAAAGCTACATCACTTTTAGATAAATGCTCAAAATATGATTTAACTCCCGTCTATTTTTCATCAAATAAAAGAAATCCAAACTTAAAAGTAATTCATATGAGAATCCACACATTTAACCACCATCCCAAACTAGTCAACCTCTAGATCCAATATATCATTTTTTAAATTATTACCAAACACAAAAAGATCAAGTATAATATACATCTTAGGTAAAGTTCACGCATCAAATTACAAAAGCAACAGATCCACTATATATCCATGCACTCCACTAAGTCGTACTAATCCAATCTACAGTCATCTCTAAGTAATTAAATAATTTGTTCACATACATTTAAACATAAAATATGTGCATGGTCCATCATCTCCAAGATCCAACTCTCTTTCAATGTATTAATCATAAATCAATATTCAATTGTCCTAATAGTATCAACAAAACATATAGAATCAACAACATGTCTTTCTGAGATTTTCATCTCACTAATTATCGATAAACATTTCACTCGATACAGCCCATCATTAACTCTAACATAGATGTCTGCAGTGGTTAATCAATTACTCAATATATACATATAAGGTGTAAAAACATGAACCATAACTAGCATGTATGAGTGATAACTTGACATGAACAAAATTTTAAATGGTAAAATATGGTTCGTTGAAAAGACTAAAATACTCACAATTAAAATTAAATAACGATAATTGTGTGAGGAACTTTCTCACGCGAAAACCGTGAGAAAATCATATAGGAGCAATCATGTAGATGATCCGAGCCAGTCATCTTGATTTACAAACTTTATTTATGCTATCAATAAAAAATTAAGCGATTCCAAGTCTTGTTATCATTACAACAAGCGATTACAAAACATTTGTTATATTCTTCGTAGAATAAAGATGTCATTTGATGCATGAGTTAAAAGGCTCAGTGTTATGTGAGTTTTTATTGGTATCCTAGCTTGAATGTATAGATCAAGATGACAGATTTGGATCATTCACGAAATTGTACTTATATGGTTTTCTTATAGAGCTTATTTAAAAAAGTTTCTTATTTGAAGATTTTCTTCTGCGTGTGTATGGTGGGGGGGGATAAGGTTACAATATACCTGGGGGTAACTAAGTTAAGTTACATACACCTCTTTTCATCACGCAAAAAATTTTGCTTGGTGAGATACAAATAAAAATTAATGTGAGCGGTCCCTACAAGATATTTAAAAATATTTTTTGTGTGGTGGAAAGAGGTGTGTGTAACTTAGCTTAGTTACACCTATGTGTATTGTAACACTACCAAATATATATATATATATATATATATATATATATATATATATATATATATATATATATATATATATATATATAATATATATATATATATAGACTTGTGTCATTCCGAAAGGAGTCGAGGGTGAATCTTTCCACTCAAATACTAACATCCGACATTCGAATACAAGGTCCACTTCATTGAAGTTGATCTATATTATTTCAAGTATTTATAAACCTCAAGTGTTTTGAATACTTTTTTCCCATGTATGGAAAAAAGAACGGCCTAAATAGTCAGTTGTTAAACAGTGTAGAACATTCGATACCAAAAAGAAATTGGTTTGTAGGGTATTTTAATGTTTAGATCATGATTAAATGATCGAATTGAGAATTTGTATGTCTAAAAATTTAGATCTAATCAACTCACTGCTTTCGGTTATTCATTTTGCGCCGCTTGATCGATGAGCAAAAAATATTCAAACACTTGATTTTTTTTTTTTTTTGGGTTTAGAGATACTTGAAATAATATAAATCAATTTTAACGGAGTGAATCTTGTATTCGAATGTTGGATGTTGGTATTTTAGGGAGAGATTTGAACTCGAACCATTCCAGAATGACACAATATATCCATTGAGCCTGAACAAGCAAACATCGCATCACAATTTACTTGGACTAAATTGAATCAAGAATCTTGATCCGCAGAAGTATATATCCTCCTTGAAGTACCAGCTCGATTACAACATTTCCCCCAATTAAACCTCAAATTTAGTTGTTTCCCTCTCGAAGGAAACAAGAAAGAAACAATTGTTCTTCTTCTCAAAGAACTCCCCTCCCTCCGTCCACCTTGATTAATCTCTCCACCATCCACTAATGGCAGCGGACGGCAATACCGACGACGGCTACCTCTACCACCCAGGCCATTCAACATTCGGCATTATCTTCAACGAAGGCATCCAAGTAAACTTGTTCAGGTGGTTCCCTCGCAATCTCCATCTGCGTCCCTTCCGCGTGCCAGGTGCTGGCCCCGCCAGCAACTTCATCGCCTGCTCTTCCTCCAGAGGCCTCGTCGCCCTTCGGCACAGTAACACCAATCTCTACCACATCGTCCACCCCCCTGTTAACATTCCAGATAATATTGCCAGTACTGTCCTGCCCCCACCCCCGAGGCCACACCATCCTCACAACACCCACGTCGTCCTCGCCACGATCCCCGAACGTTCTCGCTACCACCTCATCTGTGCCATCCGCAGGGATCCAGCCGACTACACCTTCGACGTCTACACGTCCAACACAGGGCGGTGGCATTCCACTCTTGATGAGCATGCCGTCTCCTGGGGCTTCGACATAAAGCCAAACTCTGGTGTTTCTTGCGGCAAATACGCCTTCTGGCTGACCGACACGCCAGGAATGGTGTTAGGCTTCGACGTCTTCTTTCGATGGGCCATCATTTTCAAGGGTCCGCGGACGGAGGATACGGTTCTTGATTATCCGGCGACCAATCTGCAGCTTGGAAGAGTTGGGGAACAACTGGGCCTTGTTCTTGTCAACGGGCGTGATCGCGAAATAGAGCTGCATACAATGGACACCGATGGCATTACCAGTAAAGAAGTTGAGTGGGATCCTGGCTTCGTGGCCGTGTTGGAGCGTGAAGAGCTGCTGAATCTCAACAAACGCATCATCGTCAGAGTGCTTCCAACCGACGGCTGTATGGCTCGGTGGGCTTCCTTCGACTGGGACTTTGAGGTTGACCGAGATATCAGGCGTAGGTGGATGCCACGACCCGTGAGGTTCGAGAGCTTCAAGATGGAAGTGTTGCTGTGGGTGGCCGGTCGGGTGCTTGTTTGGGAGGAGAACGCCGCTGAGAATTCGAGACAGCGTGTAGTGCCGACGAGAATATCTGTAGGGCAATGTATTACCGATGGCTTTCCCCATGTCTGTATTGGTTCACTTCCTGAGGACTTCCCTGTGATGAACGATGCTGATCAAGAGATGAACAATGCTGATCAAGAGATGGATCCCGACTCCTCTGTTGGTAGCAATTAATTCTTGATCAATTCTTGATGTTCTTGATTGTATCTGCTGTCCAATTAACATGGGTGTGTAAAGATGATCTCTTTGAGAAAATGAGGCTCTTGTAAAGGTGGTTCGTTCAAAGTTCTCAAGTAAAGATGATCTCTTCAAGTTCAAATGCAGTTCCTCATTTAAACTAGCAAGTAATTGCTCTCTCGAAAGTTTTTGATTGTTTGGCCTTGACATTAATGCTTTCTGATGATGAAGAAATCTTCTGGTGTATATCAAATTCCTAAGGGAGAAACTCTGTCTTTATATGATGACGACATGTGTACGTGCTGATCATGTCCCATGTACATGTACTTGAAGATTACATCCAAGATTTCTTTCTTGATAAAATTAAGACCAGAGAGGGTTAGGGCTGTGAGTTGCTGTTTAAGTTGGGAGACTAGGTTTCTATGTTTTGGGAAATAAAAAAAGAGTAAGAGTTAGTTGCATTTTTCTATAAGAAATTACATATATTTTATATATTACTAGTATTTTTTCATAAATCTTATATCTTGATTTTTTTTTTAAATAAACAATTCTAAATCAACTTGAAGAGTTTGCTATTAACTTTAATCTGATGTATGTGAAACTGAGGATTTTAGACACACATGTATACGTATACATACAAATACATATATTTCACACATTTTTCGGGAGCATGTATCTCGTCCTCTTATCACGTATCGTATCTCACTTCTGTTTATCGTATAGATAACTATGGAAAATACAATGAAAATTAAATTGGTGCTTACTTTATAATCAATACAAGTGGGAAACCCGCAGAATGCGGTAGAAATGTTAAAATGAGAGATTTTATAAATAAAAACAGAATATTACAATAAACACTTATTATTAATAAGAGATGTTAAATGGACTTTACAGTCTCACCAAAATATGCTTTCAGTTCAATTTAGGAAGAGGTATTGCCTACTTTTACAAAGTTTGCATGTTTAGATTTAGAACAATAACTTTTAATCACCATTTTTTTTTTGTGTTGGAAGCTTAATAAATGAATACTTATTATCTTAAAAATAATGCTTTAAAACTTTTAACATACGTACTTTATAACAACATTTGAAATACTCCCAATTTTTGCTCCAAATATTATTCATATTGACAAGAGTTGCAGTAGAGAGCCATGTTTCATAGTTTTATGAAAGTAAAGAAGATACATAGACTAACAGTTACGAGGGGAGACCTTCGAATCTTAGATTAATGGTAATAAAGTGAGATTGACGGGTGGTCCCAAATTAATGTTCTTTTTATAGCCTTTGTTTTTGTGATTGTGTGGGTGTATATATAAAAAAAAAATAGTAAATTTTTTATCTCACAATTTATCAAAAATTCTATTAGGGACTCTGGATAGTTAAAATTAACAAAATTAAGTCAATTTGATGGTTTATATTTTTTTTTATTGTTGAAGAGAATAATTTTCAAAAAATAGGAGAGTTGTGAGGAAACTCGGTAAAGTGATGTAGTTAAATGATACTGTTAGATGGAGGAATAGATCTGACAACTAATCAATGTTACCGATCTAATTGGCCAGGTTGGTGAATATCAGGTGGGAGGTTTTTCGTTCAGTATAACGTTTCTTAATTATAGAACCACCTTTCAATTACATTCCTTTGTTAAACACCAATTAGACTAGTATTAGGCAGTCTCAATATACAATAATATTTATGAGCATAAATATTTTAGTATAACCCCAGTATAAAAAATGCTAGTTCACTTATACAACAATTGGAGTAAGGTACGCATGTAGCGAATCTCATTAAGACAATTACGTCCTCCGCTACGGTGCTAATGGGTTACTGGACACTAGTCTCCCAAGATACAACACTCCTTCACAGTATTTAGATAGCACTACCAAATTACCGTACGGTCGAATCGTAGTTAATCAGTACATTCACAGGAATTCAATACAGTTGAACAAAGACAAATTTCAGAGAGAATATTTGCATTAACTTTGGAGGATTATTCATCGTAAAGAAAGGAGGGAGAGAAGAATTAATATTTTAGGAAGATAGAGATTCAGACAACAATTCTATTTAATAATCTGTTAAATTTTCTAAGCCTTCTTTTAGAACAAATCTTTTTTTTCAGATTTTTCTTCCAAAAATCTGAATTTTCAGACTGCTTTGCTTCAGATCTGAAATCCTCAGAGATGCTTTTCGCTCTGTTTTTAGAATCAAGGAAAGAAGCGCTATTTATAGCGCTCCTAAGATCAGTTGGAGGGCAAATCCTGTCTGAACCGTTGCGACGGTTCTTTTCTGAACCTTGCGACAGTTCCAGACAGGAACCGCTGCAGCGGTTTCTTCCAACCGTTGCAGCACGGGTTCGGGCAGCGGAGCAGGTCGGGTCAATACCCGCTGCAGCACCGCACCCATGTGACTCGGTTCAAAAAGAACAAGACCGGTTGGATCCACGCCCAAGCCCACGCCCCGGGTCGGGCCTGTACCATCGAAAATTTTTGCAGTGGAGGTTGTAAATGAGGGTTACCTATCGGAGGTGGAGGTGTAGGATTATTCGATGAACATTCACGCCTACTTTGGTACATACCATCGATAAGGCCTCAATCATCGAATTTGTGAGATAGCCTTTTGATTTCTTGGATCAGAGTGTTCATGGTTGATTCAAGAGCACCAAATCTCCAGTCAACAATGCCTACTCTCGTGGAGAGGCTAGACGGCTCGTCGTCATCTCTGGCCATTGTCGGAGCATTTGCCAAGCTCTACTTGATGCGGACGTGTAAGTGAAGAAGATGAACGACGCGAGTTAGATATCATATTAGCGCTGATGAACCTTGGAGAAGTCTCCGGGTAGGGAATAATCACTCAAATCCACAAGCAAAAATGATCCGAATCCACAAGCTAAGAGAATAACTCGAATCCACGAGCAAATATAATGAAATCTCAAAGTTTATTGATGAAAAGTTCATTACAAATATAAGAGATTCAAGGGCCTTTTATAGACTCAGAATAATTCCTATTATATCTATGAAACTAGATTAAAAAAAAGAAAGAAAGTTTAAAAAAAATAAAGAAACCAAAAAACTAAACTAGAAAAAACTTCACCAAATTCTAAATAGGCTCAGATACAACTTATACGCACATGTTGGTCGACCCGACGGTCGACTGATTGATAAAACTTTGCACTCGGGTTCTGGTTGGTCGAAACACTCATATTTAGCAGCTTGTATTATTCTGTATTTACATTTTTATGTATTCTATTTACTGTTAAGTAGGTGGCTTTTTAATGCAAATTCATTAATTAGTTACAATGTTCCAACATCCAGAAGTCGCTAACTAATCATCTCGCACGTACCCTTAACGAACTAACCTGCACAAATCTGTTTATAACGTCCTGATCAAAAATCGAATTGATGAGAGAATAACTTGAATTAGAAAAACAAAGCTATAAATACTGCAGTGATCTCCCTTCGTACATCCATCACTTGCATTCAAACCAACAAAAATAGAAAGAGAATTAAGCAAACTTCCCCTCATCTTTACATTGTCCAAGAACTCCCTTCCCCGATATACCTCTGCTTTGCTCAAATGGTGGCGCCGGAGGTTGAAGAAGGTTTAAACATCGTCGGCAATGGATACCGGCAAGGGCTTTCGACGGGCGGCATTGTCTTCAACGACGAAAGCAACAATCCCAACTTCTTCTACTTGTACAATCAATTCGCTCCCTTCCAGCTACCTCTTCTTGAAGAAGACGGCGACGCCGCCCATTACATTGCCTGCTCTTCTTCCCACGGCCTCCTCGCTCTCCGCAACACCACCACCAATTGCTACCTCATCGGCAACCCTTTGCCCCCCGAGCTCAACGAAGACAATGAGCCAAACACCGATGATCCCTACGTCACCCTTCCCCCAACGCCGAGGCTGCACACGAGTCTCAACACCCACGTCGTCCTCGCCACCGACTTAGCAATCCCCGGGTCCCCCGTCTACCACCTCTTCTGCGCCGTCTGCGAAGAAGAGCTGAGCAGCCATGTCGTGCTGGACGTCTACTGCTCCGAAGTGGGTTACTGGAAGTCCTTCCCAGCCATCGACCTCAACGGCCGCCGCATCATCCCAAACAGCGGCGTTTCTTGCGGCAGGTTACCCTTCTGGCTCACCACCAATCCGCGCTCCGTCTTCATGTTCAACCTCATGGGCGCCTACGGATTGGTGGACACCTACGGCCCAGCGGCCGTGTTCATTCCCATGCCGGTGGCTGCCGACGTTCTTGGTCACCCGCAGACTAGGCTGCAGCTGGGACGAGAAAATGACGAAAAAGATCCCCGATTGGGGCTCGTTGTTGTCAACGGAAAAGATTCGCGAGTGGAGCACTACATTTTCCAGAACAGCCTGGGCGAGCTGGAACGGGGCTCTCCTCGGTTCTTGAACATCCACCTACGTCAAGATCAGCAGGACAACCCCAAGGATGACAATGCTGTCCAAGTGCTCGGATATGTCAACAATGCGACCGGCACATGGGAAATTGAGCTCGCTTGCACGGAGATGCCGCGGCCCGTTAGGTTCGAGAGCTTCAAGATGGAGGTGTTGCTTTGGGTCGACCGTAGAATGGCGCTGTGGGAGGAGCATCCCGGGACGTGGCCTCTCATTGATTCGGCGAAGATCTTGGAAAAGATGGCAGTGTGGCCGCAAGTTGCTGATGGCTTCGCCCACATCCCTACTAAGCATCATCCAGCGGTGTTTCAGGTTTATATGGTTGATGACAACGGCGATAGTGATCAGAGTGGTGCAAGTTCTGATCAGAGGGGTGAAAGTTCTGATCAGAGTAGTTCTGATCAGAGTGGTGCAAGTTCTGATCAGAGTGGTGGAAGTTGAAAGAGATCAAGTACAGCTAGCGCCTAGCTTGCTGCAAGGTTAATTTTGCTGCACTTAGTTCTTGATTAATGCCTGAATGAAATGGCCATTTCCCAAAGGGTTGATGAGTTCCCATTTTCTTTGTAACCTCAGCTTGATCTTCATTAGTTGATCTCTTTCAAGTTTTTGATGGATTGATCCCTTTTCAATATTTTCAATGATGATGGATATCTTGGTATCGTCTATTAATTCTCTGTACCACTATGCATTGTATCACTTGTGTGCATGTACCTGAAGATTGCTTGAATTCTTGATTGAATAAAAGTGTTGTAAATTCTGGTTTAAATTCTTGAATGAAGAAAGTGTTGTTAGAATCTGTTTGAGTTCTTGACTGCAGATATATAGTGTTGTTGGAAAGTTCTTGATTAAGGACAAGAGGGATATGAGATTTCTTCCGTTTCTTTCTCTTTGTTCTCTCATTTGGGATACTGGAATCATAATTTATTTATTATTCATGATAGCTGATGGGGCTTCAATGGCACAAACAAGGTCTGAGTTTTAATTCAGAAGATCCAACTGTTGTGTTTAAGTACACGTCCATGATCTCTTTGTTCTTCTTGTTGATTTTCTATGGTCAGGCATTTGAAATTTGATGAGTTAGGTTGATATATGTTAATTTGATGACTTTCTTTTTTAAATAAACTAAAATTTTAATTTAACCTAAATTTATTTTTATTATTCTATTCACTTAAATAGAGACATCAGTCTGTACGAAAAGATTCAATAATTTCTAATATAATTATAGTTTCTAATATTGAAATAAAAATTCCATGATTTTAGAAAAAGAATTGTACATACCAAGAGTGATATGGCATGCCATTATATATAAGATTATCAATGCTTGATATGTAAAGTTAGTTAAACATTATAATGAGATGGATTTAGATAACAAACATAACTTTTAATTAAAAGAAAAGCATGTATAACCAGCAGATCAAGTAGGCAAAAACCAATGAGTGCAGAAATCTCCTTGTTTTAAAGAATTCAATCAGCCATCCACGAGCCTTCAAAGCCTAAATTTCTCTCCCAATGTCTCGGATAATATTTATTTGCAGAGCTTTTGCAAATGAAAATTAAATTGGCCTCAGGAATAAAATTAGACAACCTTTCTAACCCTATGCAACTCTTTATTGTTAAAAAAAGTCTTGATTGAGAGATTGAGCCTGTAAGTGCTGGTGGGGGGTCGAAGAAGGCTTCTTCGATGTTGAAGAAGTGGGCTCTTATAAATACTATGGAGACTTCGATCATGCTAATTTTTTTCTCAAAATTCTTCAAATTGCTCCTCTTCGTAGTTTGGCGCCAATGGAGGATGCTCACTCTACATGGAAGAAGAGAATGAGGAAATCCAATCGAGCAATGATGGTGAGGAGAGGGAGACAGAGTGGGACGGAACGCGCCTGTATGCTAGAGCGAGCAGGTTCTCTCAAGATAGTGAAGGACATGGAGGTGGAGCCTTCTCAATCTGGGGTTTCTGAGGCTAGAGGTAATTCGCATTCTTCTCACTTACGATCTCCTTATGCTAGAATTTTGCTTAATTTCTTTGGTAACAATGAGTTAATATGTGGATAATTTCTAAGAAATTAACTCACGCATCAAAATAAAAATAATGAAGTGAGTATAATCAAATCACAGAAAAAATAACGTAAACACATCGAATTATGTGGAAATCAAAATGAGAGAAAATTACACACAGAGAGAAATTCAACTATGTCAATGGCAATTACAGTTGAGGTTCTCTGGTGAGTTAGGATTTCTGAATTCCCTTCCTCCTTCATATTGGAAGAGTTTTAATATATATACAAGTCATGCCAGCATAAGGCTAAGGAGTCCTATGCGATTAGTACAATAAATTTGTTCATATCAAATCTGAGAAAGCAACATTAGGAAGTATAAAGTGGGTGTTACGATATCTACAAGGGAGTGCAAAGTTAAGCTTGGAGTTTCAGAAATTGAAAACGAGGAAGCCTGTGGCATTACAAAGCTATGTTAAAGCAGATTATACTTTAGATCTCGACTAGCGAGATCTATGACGAGCTATGTGTTGACGATAGCTGGTCATTAGTTGAAAGGCGGAGCTTAAGATGCGGTTGCTTTTTCAACAGTGAAGAGGGAGGTCATGTCTGCAGTTGAGGCATCAAAGAAAGCTTTGTGGTTGAATAGATTGGTCAAAAATTTTGGCATCATATAGGATTCAGTTCAGGTTCATTGCGATAGTCAAGTGTTATTTATTTTACTAAGGAGCATATGTATCATAAGAGGATGATGCACGTTGATGTGAGGTATCACAAGAGATGTCAATGGGTGATGGATGACAAGTTAATCGATTTGGTGTAAATCAGTACAAAGAAGAATTCAACATACATAATGAGAAAGACCATTCCGGTAGAGAAGTTTAGTGCATCTCTAAACTTCATCCACGTTCTCCAAAGATATAATGGAGAAGAGGCTTTTGGGAGTGGGCCGTGTGAAGTCTCAAAAGGGAAGACAGCTCGACGAATGATGCGTAGGCAAATTTCTATAAAGAAACTCAATGAATGTGAGTCAAGGTGGAGATTCTTAGTTTTGGGTGCCTCAATTCACTGGAGAAAAGTTCAAGTTAAGGTGGAGGAGTTACAAACTTCAGAGACTAAAGCACGGACGAGCACGAGGAGATGCGTTCAGGATAGTCGACTAATAACCCAGGATAGTCGACTTATACACAGACTAGTCGGCTGGTGCAAGCAATCAAGTCAACTAGAGGTGCAACAGTAAGTTGGGATATCTCAGTAGTCGACTGATGTATCAGATCAGTCAATTGGTACAATCAACAGAAAGTTGGGGGTTTACAATAGTCGACTAATATGTCTTATTAGTCGACTTGTGCACACATTAGTCGATTGATCGGAGCTATTAGTCAACTAATACGGCAGTTCTTACAGTTTTCTTTTCTGAAGCTGTTTGCAATTTGAGTTGAATTCGAGTTTCTTTCTTTCTTGCAGTGGTGTTGTTCGTATTGCTAGAGTTTGTAAAGGGTTAGGAGCGTATAAATACACTTTGAGAGTGACCTATATGAGAGTTTTTTTACCGTTAAGAGTTGTGTGAGAGAGATATTCTTATAACTCTTGTATTTCTTCTCTATTTTCAATAAAGTTTTTCTCCTACTCCAGTGGATGTAGGCACACCTAGTCGAACCACGTTAATCTGATGTTCTTACTTGTGGTGATTAATTTTATTGTTTTCTAGTGATAGATCACCCTACGTTTCTACTGCTCGCCGAATCTCTCGGTGTTCTCTTGTTGTGTTTTTTCTCTCAACATTTTATATTTTTGTTTTTCATGATTATTTATTTTCCTTTACTTCATAACCTTTTTTTTATTCTTTCCATTATTTTATTTTTTGTACAAATATTGTTTTTAATATCTTTCATTTCTACTTTAATGTTTTAATGAAATAAATAAATATTTCTATTATTTTTGTTATTTTATGAATTGATCAATATTATGTTGTTTCACCTAAGTCATTAGAAAATATACTCGTGCCTCAGGCACACGCACTTTTCTAGCTTTACTGAAATGAATAGCAAGCTAGAATCCTTTTGATTCCATCTTTTTCCTAACAAAAACCTTTATAATGTAGTTATATAATCTGGTTCCAAAGACATTACTCACATGAGCATGGCAATTAGATTCGAGCAGTCTGGGTGAGTCCAAGCTAACCTGATGTACTCACAAGCTCTAATTAACCTCATCCTCCACACTACTTGGATCAAACTGAATCAAGAATCTAGCAAAGCAAAGCCTATATATATCCCATTGATCTGCTTTCATCGATCACTTGCATGCAAACCAAACAACAAAGAAAGAAAAAAAGAAAGAGAATTAAGCAGCTTCCCCATCATCTTGATTGATTGTCAAAGAACTCCCTTCCTCGATCTCCACTGCTCTAATGGCGGAGCCTGAACGTGAAGAAATTTTGATCGGCCGCAACGGGTACCATCAAGGACGTTCGACGAGCGGAATTGTCTACAACGACGAAATCAATGCCACATTCTTCTACTTGCATGATCAATTTGCTCCTTTCCAACTACCTCAAGCAGGTGGTCATTACATTGCCTGCTCCTCTTCCCACGGCCTCATCGCTCTTCGCAACACCGCCACAAATCGCTACTTCATCGGCAACCCTTTCCCCCTGAGCACGACCCAAATGCCCCGAACGCCGGCGATCCCTACGTCACCCTTCCCCCGACGCCGAGGCCACACGATTTTTTCAACACCGACGTCGTCCTCGCCACCGACTTCTCAATCCCCGCACAACCTGTCTACTACCTCGTCTGCGCCGTCCAAGCGGAACGACGCAACTACGTCTTCGACGTCTACAGCTCCGAGCTGGGTCACTGGAGCTCCTTCCCAGATATCAGCCTCGGCCGCCGCATCGTGCTAGGCAGCGGCGTTTCTTGCGGCAGGTTTGCCTTCTGGCTGACGATGTATCCACAGTCGGTGTTCAGGTTCAACATCATGGGGGCCTACGGCTTAGAGGCGGACTTCAGCCCAGTGGCCGTGCTCTGGCCAATGCCGGTGCCAGCCGACGTTCTTCATCATCGGCAGACTTGGCTGCAGCTGGGACGAGAAAATGACGGACGATTGGGGCTCGTTGTTGTCAACGGGGCCGTTAGCAGAGCGGAGCTCTACATTTTCAAGAAGGATGGCACGGTCGATCCGAGTTCTCCTCGTTTCTTGAACATACGACGTCAAGATCAGCCGA
The DNA here is from genome assembly GCA_038442645.1 of Agave tequilana. Lineage (NCBI taxonomy): Eukaryota > Viridiplantae > Streptophyta > Magnoliopsida > Asparagales > Asparagaceae > Agave > Agave tequilana. The sequence goes on from JAVJIF010002812.1 coordinate 70,120, forward strand.
ACCCCAACAGTGCTAACGCTGTCCAAGTGGTCGGAGATGTCAACAATGCGACCAGCACCGGCGACATTGAGCTTGCCTGCCAGGGGATGCCGCAGCCCGTGAGGTTCGAGAGCTTCAAGATGGAGGTGTTGCTGTGGGTGGACGACAGAATGGTGCTGTGGGAGGAGAACGTGGAGGCATGGCCGCTCGTTGACTTGGTGCAGGTCTTGGAAGCGATGCCGGTTCGGCCGCATGTTGTCCATGGCTTCGCCCACGTCCATACCGCGCTTCTTCCCGGGATCTTCCGCTTGAGGGGTGGAAGACGACGGCGATGAAGAAAACAATAACCCTAACCAGTTCTTTGATTGAAGATACAGCGTTGTCGTATTTGGGTTGCTCAATTCTTGATTGAAGAATGTGTTGCAGATTCTCTTTTATTTCTCGACTACTCATAGTAATGTGTTCTTGATTGAAGACACAATGATATAAGAATTTTTCCGATTCATTCAATTGGGCTATTAGAATTGTAAATAATTTATATTTAGCTTCATGTAGCTGATCATGATGCTTCAACTGGCAGAAATGGCACCGACATGCTAAACTTGTTAACCTTTTTTTTTTTTTTTGAGTGAAACTTTATTCTTTTTTTCCCCTTATTTTCAATTATAAAAAGTTTATGAAAAGAAAAATGCCATGCCTATAAGAAATTACGATGAAAAGAACAGAAAATTTAAACATTAGAGATTATTAATTACGATGAAAAGAACAGAAAATTTAAACATTAGAGATTATTAATTACGATGAAAAGAACAGAAAAGAACAGAAAATTCTCAGAGCCAAAATTTAAAGTCAAATCAATCCAAAATTCAGCTGGGCAGGAGAATTTTTCGGTTACGCAGCCGAACATTGTTCAACATAGAAAACAGAACAAGATTTAGCTCGGATTCAAACTGAACACCTTTTAATATTTTGATCATAACTTTCGCTACAAAAATCTATTTTTGATGATTCAAGATACTATAGAAAGAGTATAAAAATGACTACAATTCTTATGTTGATAACTATTTTCAATTCTGTCATTTGGTAAGTCATATTTAGCAATCAACGTCAGTTAGCTGTAGACTAATTAAGATAAAATTCCCTCATTAAATTGAAGTTAGATTAGAAATCCTAATATGTTTACTTATTGTAATTGGCTCTGAGATCTATAAAAAGAACTGCAATCTCTCATAATTGTATCAGTCTCATCAAAGAAATAAACTTTATACTAGTTTTTAGAATTCTTTTTTTTAAGGTTTTGGAGAAGAAATTTTGTGCATCAAAGTTGAAGAACAGCGAGGAGGCATCATCTAGGGTTCCTAAATTGGTATTTTCTAAACTTTTTCTCCTTCTATTTTACTAATTCATGGAGTTCATATTATTTACCATGTTTTGCATCTCTTCTAGTATGAACTAATTCTTCATAACTGGGACATTGATGTAGGTTAAATATTATGACGATGTAATCTTGTTGCTTTGTACAATTTTACTATTTTGCTTCTCAAGTTTAATCTTTTGCATGTTAAGTTTTTATTCCCGATCTTCTTATTATAAATTGATGGCCAATAATTATATAGATGGTTAGGTTTGAGACCGAGAGGAGATAACCTAGCGTAACATCATAGGGATAGACTCTACAACTTGATAAATTAAGATATAAAGTTGTGCAATCATATAGAAAGATGCATCGTGCTTAATACTTCTTCTAACTTATAAATCTACTAGATCAAAAAATTGTAGATTCTTACATTAGAGGATAGAATTAGTATTACTCGAGAGAGAATATTAGTTAGGATTAGGATTTTGATTATTAATGTGAATAGTAAGAATTTACTAGCACAAGCATAATTTTATATCTGATTATATTTACCGAAATCAATTGCCTTACCATATTTCTCTTATTAAAGCCAACTTTTTTTAGTTTCTTGTTAGTAGTTTATTCTTAATCATCTCTTTAATTAATTATTCAAATAAAATATGAAAAAAATAGTTTGGTACTCAATAGGCATCAATCCTCGGTGGAACGATACTGTACTCACTTCTTTATTACTTGTAAACGATTAGTGTACTTGCCAATTTGTAACATCAGTGCTACAACGGCTGGCAGCACGCTCGGCGGCGCTGCAGCAATTGCCGCATCTGGCAGCACCCCTTGGGGTTGTTGTCGCTGCCACGGTCGGCTAGCAATGCCCCTGGGGCGCTGCCGCTACTCCTAAGGCTGGCAGCTCCCATGAGGGGCGCTACCGACTCTGCTAACGCTGGCAGTGCCCCTTGGGCTTTGAGGGCGCTACTGCCACCTCGGCAAGAGGCGCTGTCGCTGCTGCCAATGCAGCCATTGTCACCACTGCCACTGCTGCCGCAACTGGCTGGCAGCACCTACAGGGTCGCTGCCACAACAAGTAATGCCTACGGGGACTACCAATGTTAACATAGCTGGAAGCACCCACGGCGGCACTGCCATGGCTTGCCCACGAGCAGCGCTACCACTGCCAAACATCCCTGCGGGATTCTAGAGGACTACTCTCTGGGCTAGAACCGAGGTTGGAGCAGTCTTTGAAATCACCCAGGGGGGGTGAATAGGTGATAATGCTAATCTAGTGAACTAAATGTGGAATTTAAAAACTAATTGCAATTACACAAGATGCAAGCAACAAGTGATGCACACAACCAAGCCAAGCATATAAGTATGAATGATCAATGTGATATGATGCAAGGCACAAAAGTAAAGAGAGAGATAGAGTAAGAGTCAAGGGATCAAGCGCAAACAACAAAATATGTTTCGAGGTTCGAGCACCCAGCTCTACATCCCCGCCTTCACCCAGAAGGATTTCAACTCCACTAGCTTGTCCACAAAGGACTCCCACAAAGGGAACCTCCACCGAGAATTTGGGGCAATAACAATTACAAGGAGTACCCAACTCCTCTCTTTACAACCACAACCTCCTTCTAGAGGCAAAGCACCAAGCCAGCAAACAATCACCTCACAACTTGAGGGATTAGCACAAAGCTTACACAAGGATCACCTCACAACTTGAGGGATACAACCCACTTGCACAACCTCCTCAACACAATGAGGGAAAGGCACAAAGCCAAGCAAATGAAGGGTTTACAAATTGGTGGTCTAACAAGCAACCACAAACAATCTCTTTTCCCACACAAGGATCCTATAGAATGAGATAGTAGATGTAGCTCAAGTGTGGAGAAAACCAAAGGAATGAAAATCAAAATCTCTAAGAAATCTTTGGGAAAAACTAGAAACCAAGATGAAGAAGTTGAATCAAAATCTTTTCCCAAAAACCCTTTCTTGATTTTCCAAACCCTAGCAAAAACACCAAATGGATTGTTCAATTAAAGCCCAAAAACTTATTTTGATTGCTGTGAAAACACTAGAGAAAGCTCAGAAAATTCGTCCAAAAATTCTTAGTGAAAACTGGCCATTAATGGGGTATTTATAGCCCCCAGAAAAATATAGCCGTTGGCAGCAAATTCTGCCAAAAAAGAACTACCGGTCGACCGGTCGGTCGACCCTCCAACGGTCATATTTGACCGCTGGCAGCTACCGGTCGACCGCCAGGTCGACCGCCCAAAAACAGAGAGCACTGCTCTCTGGTACGGTCGACCGGCCGGTCGACCGTCCCGAGTGTCTGCCAGACGTGCACAGGGCTGTGCACGTCGGTCGACCGCCAGGTGGACCGGCCCTTGGTTCGGTCGACCGTGCGTCGACCGACCTGGCCTGTCAGCCACTGTTCTGGGTCAGAAAAACAGGGTAAAACATATTCTAATAAATACATAAAAACTTGTAAAAATACACAAAAATAGTTTTATCATTTTATTTTGAAATATAAACTTGTGATAAAAATTTCATCACACATTTTGAAACATTTTTGTGTCTTATCATTTTTACCAAAATCGAAAACTGTATTTTCTAAAACTTGGATTTTTGAATTTAAAATACATTTTGTCCAAAAACTTATCCAAATATAAAAACATGGTATTAAACAACATTTAGGCATGATGCATATGGATGGAAATCCAATATACAAGAAACATATACATATCCATGTTTTTGACTTTAATTCCAAAATATGTTTTGTTAAAAATACCAAAACATAAAACACATGAATAAGTAAGTCAAAACTAAGTTTGTCTAGGATGTTAAGCATGCATGTATATAGAATGAATCTACTATAAATAAAACCATTTAAACTTGTTTTGATCTATCTATTCATGAAACCAAGATCGGTTAAACTAAAAATCGAAAAACCGAAAACCAATATTCAAAACATGAAACGTGTGTGTTGTGAACTTGAGCATATCATACTATTCTAATCTTTACAATTTGGATATAAACACAAAACTAAACTATGTACCGATGTGTTCTTGTAGAGCGCCGTCTCCAAGCTGACTCGATCCAAAACTTTGTGATTCACCGAGCTTGACTCCAATGAGTGCTATATATGATCTTGTCGCTCGGGCTCTTGAAACACCATGTGAATAGCTTCCAAATCATCTTGTTGAAGCTAATCACTAACTAATATCTTGATTAATGATCTGAAACTAAAATCACAAGATTATTAGTACACATAACTACATGAGTTAATCATCATCAAAACTAGAGTGGAAGGCCTTTGGGCCAACAATCTCCCCCTTTTTGATGATGACAAAACTCATGGAGTTATATATGCATGGATTAAAGTTAAACTTCAAAGAAGCTCCCCCTTAACTCATGCATAAACAAATAAACATAAATATGCAATGAATATGATACACGAAACATGCATAGATATGCATAAAACAATAAAAGGCTCTAAATACCAATGAAATTTTCAAAAACAAATAAACATGCTCTAGATACCAATTAAACTTAATATATGCAAAATAAAACTAATGATCTCTTTTACAAGCTCTTGATACCAAAAATAAACATGTTCTTTAAATAATGCTTTTGATACCAATTGAACTTAATAAAAAAATAAAACATGCATACAAACATGCATATAAACTCAAATTCTTCTCCCCCTTTTTGTCAATCATCAATAAAGAGATTAAAGACAAAACAAAACTAATAAAAACATATTCTTCTCTTCTTTTTATTCAAAATAAAGAATCAATCAAGGGATGTTCTCCCCCTTTTTGTCTAAACTCAAATATGATACCAATTAAAAAATGTGTTAAGGAAGTGCATATTGATACCAATTAAAAGTGAAACTATACCAATTGAAAAACAAAAATCTTGATACCATTGATAAGTAAACAAATATCATATCAATTGTAAATAAACAATCTTGATATCAATTGAAATTAAACATTACAATTTTGAATTTCTAAACATAAATCTTAATATTATTCTTTTTAAGCATATAAACAAATTTGATTTTGATATCATATGCTTTAAATAAAAACTTTTAATCATAAAGTGTGGGAGTGGAAAACAAAATACCAATGAAAGATAAAATACGAGTTTTTCTCCCCCTTTATGAAATACCAACAAAAACAATGCGTAGGCTCGAATTAAGATACCAATTGAAAGCTAAATCAATTGAAACAAAGTTGAAGCTCAAGCCTTAGCATAAACAAATATATATGTATGGAATATTAGATACTAATCGAAATTGATACTATTTGAAATGTAAGCATACATACATAAAAAATATATGAGCATACAAGAAATGTCAATATTGATACCAATTGAAAGAATCCAATGATACCAATTGAAACAACAATAAGATCAAGTGTATATCTCATATTCCTATCCTCCCAATCATGTTCAAGTTTAAAAAGATTTTCACTATAAAGCATACATGAGCATGATCGCCCATCCATCCGCCCTTAGAAGGTAGGGTTTTCAAAAATGGGTTTGAAAATGTAGTATGTTTGAAAATCTCTACCATAGTGAAGAATACGAACTAGTTAAATGGAAAACTTTTAAACTAGTACGAAATCCTTCAAGTAAGGAATAAGAAAAAATTATTTTTCATGAAACATATGTAATTCACATGATCACTAAACACTCAAAATCCATAAAGCCCATATCATACTCATGAAAACACAATCATGAGAAACATAATAAAGTGAGTGAACAAGTGTAATGTGAAACACACAATCATGAAAATATTCAATTATGCTCATTACCAATTGAAATTACTTAAAAACATGAAAATCATCAAAACGATTAAACTTCGAGGCATATGTATGTCATGTACAAACTAAAGTATACATACATATCCTAAACATAATGAGTCCACAAAAGTATATGCATGAAGGCACGTGGCTCAAAGGATGTATATGTATAATCAATAGTTTGGACAAGATAGACATATACATGAAGTTAAAACACATGATAATAGAAACATATCCAAAATGAGGAATACAAGTTAGAATGCATGAATCATCAAAACTAGACTATACTAACACATCTAATGAGTACAAATAGGCATTCAAGCACAAACATAAAAAGATTTACTTGTGGCCCATTTTATGTACAAGTATAAATCCTAGTTTTCATGAAAACTAACATCTAAACATATATTCAAATCATGAAGCATAAAACGACACATAAATCAACATGATAGACATAAAAATGATCATGAAGTAAATCCACATGCTATTAGAATCATGATATACATAATAGCTAAACGAATGGTGAGAACACAACAAATGGGTCCATCTAAACATGGGTGATCTCAAAAGTTATACATGCATGTCAAAAGTCTAATAAACATGGCATTCAACATACTAAACAAAACATGAGTCATCAAAACAAAATATCATAAACATTCATATGATCATTATGTATATGCATGTGCATTAGATCTAGAGCATACATATTAGTTAAAAACAAGGTGAGAACACTAAATATAAATCCATATAAAACATGGGTGTCTCAAGTAACTAAACATGTATAACACTAATCTAATCAACATGACATAAGCATAATAAAACATGACATGCTATAAATAGATGAACATGAAAAGCATGTAAATATAAATGGGAGTTAGAGATTGATACCAAAACGATGAAGGCACCTCTCTAATTCTCCAAACCAATGGTGGTCCTCTCCACCAAACCTCCACCTTGAGAGTGATGCATCCAAATTGTTTTCTTTAAGTACGGAACGCATCCACTTCAAGGCACCAATACTCTCACGTGATGCGAGAGCCCACACCTACATCAAAAATCAAAGGGGTGGTCTTTGGTACCCATTTTCTTTTGGGTTCACGGGGGTTAGTATCTTTTCTAACCAAACAAAATTAGTTGCTAAATTTTCATCATAAATACGATCATAACAAAATCTAGCAAGGTGGCCCTTTCGTCCACAATGTGTACACGTGTACACATGAGCATACATAGTGTGGAGTTTGTGACTGTGATGAGCATGTGTATGCCGTGGAGGGTGTGCATGCAAAGATGGAACTTGTTTCTTATGAACCAAGGTTTCCAAGAGTGTATGATCCAAAGCACATTGGCTCAAAGTGGAGCCCAAACAATCTACACTTTTCTTCAAAACATTTATGTCATTTTTAATACTAGAAGATAAAGTGGAGCATGCAAAAGATGTGCTAGGTGAAGCTACACTAGCATGGCAAACATGTGAATCTATATCAATTTTTAAAGATTCATTTTTCTTTAAAACAAAATCCAATTCTTTTGTAATGAAATCAATTTCATTTTTCAAAACAAGGTATCTTTTAAAATAAAATCTAATTTAGAAGATAAAACCTCATTGTTTTTCACAACATCATCACAATCATTTTTGCTTTTCAAAATATCAATCTCTTTTAGGGTAAGGTCTAGTTGAGATCTTAGTGAGTCACGTTCACTAGTAATCTCTTCCTTCTCTTGCAAAACCAATTCAAAAGTTGAGCACAAATCCTTCATTTCTTCTTTTAATTCAAAGTGTTTCTTTTTCAAAAGGTCATATTTTTCCACAAAATTTTCAAGCTTAGAGGCAAGTTCTACATTTAAATTTTGAACTTCAAAACACCCATAGCAATATGAACTAGAGCTATCATCTAGTTAAGAATCCGATTGTACCTCAAGGGAGTCTTTCCCTTGGACCATGAGGCAATGCTCGTCGAACTTGTCTCTCCTAGATCTCCTCAACTTATTAATAATCCTTGGTAGCTCGGGAGAAGTCAATATGCTCCAAACTGCAAAAGCCGAATCATAATGATCAAACGCATGTAAAAGATCTTCATTAAGAGATGCTCTAAGTGTCTTAAGTGCTAATGCATTAGCCTTTCTATGCTTGCTAGCATTTGGGTAGGATTCTTGAGTAGTGGCTTGATAAACTAGATGTCCTAGGCTTTTAAATGACCACTCATCTTAGCCTTCCAAATACATGTCTAGAAGAATCAAACATAGGAGGGCTACCCATGAGTGCAACTATATGTGTGCAAATGAAAATGCAAATGAGGATTAGCAAACCAAGATCTCACTCCTAGGTGGTTAAACCTAAATATCAGGAGCGTAGGCTCTGATACCAATTGAAATCACCTAGAGGGGGGGTGAATAGGTGATAATGCTAATCTAGTGAACTAAATGCGGAATTTAAAAACTAATTGCAATTACACAAGATGTAAGCAACAAGTGATGCACACAACCAAGCCAAGCATATAAGTATGAATGATCAATGTGATATGATGCAAGGCACAAAAGTAAAGAGAGAGAGATAGAGTAAGAGTCAAGGGATCAAGCGCAAACAACAAGATATGTTTCGAGGTTTGAGCACCCAGCTCTACATCCCCGCCTTCACCCAGAAGGATTTCAACTCCACTAGCTTGTCCACAAAGGACTCCCATAAAGGGAACCTCCACCGAGGATTTGGGGCAATAACAATTACAAGGAGTACCCAACTCCTCTCTTTACAACCACAACCTCCTTCTAGAGGCAAAGCACCAAGCCAACAAACAATCACCTCACAACTTGAGGGATTAGCACAAAGCTTACACAAGGATCACCTTACAACTTGAGGGATACAACCCACTTGCACAACCTCCTCAACACAATGAGGGAAAGGCACAAAGCCAAGCAAATGAAGGGTTTACAACTTGGTGGTCTAACAAGCAACCACAAACAATCTCTTTTCCCATACAAGGATCCTATAGAATGAGATAGTAGATGTAGCTCAAGTGTGGAGAAAACCAAAGGAATGGAAATCAAAATCTCAAAGAAAATCTTTGGAAAAAACTAGAAACTAAGATGAAGAAGTTGAATCAAAATCTTTTCCCAAAAACCCTTCTTGATTTTCCAAAACCCTAGCAAAAACACCAAATGGATTGTTCAATTAAAGCCCAAAACTTCTTTTGATTGCTGTGAAAACACTAGAGAAAACTCAGAAAATTCGTCCAAAAATTCTTAGTGAAAACTGGCCATTAATGGGGTATTTAAAGCCCCCAGAAAAATATAGCCGTTGGCAGCAAATTCTGCCAAAAAAAAAACTACCGGTCGACCGGTCGGTCGACCGTCCAACGGTCATATTTGACCGCTGGCAGCTACCGGTCGACCGCCCGTCGACCGCCCAAAAACAGAGAGCACTGCTCTCTGGTACGGTCGACCGGCCGGTCGACCGTCCCGAGTGTCTGCCAGACGTGCACAGGGCTGTGCACGTCGGTCGACCGGCCCTTGGTTCGGTCGACCGTGCGATCGACCGACCTGGCCTGTCAGCCACTGTTCTGGGTCAGAAAAATAGGGTAAAAACATATTCTAATAAATACATAAAAACTTGTAAAAATACACAAAAATAGTTTTATCATTTTATTTTGAAATATAAACTTGCGATAAAAATTTCATCACACATTTTGAAACATTTTTGTGTCTTATCATTTTTACCAAAAATCGAAAACTGTATTTTCTAAAACTTGGATTTTTGAATTTAAAATACATTTTGTCCAAAAACTTATCCAAATATAAAAACATGGTATTAAACAACATTTAGGCATGATGCATATGGATGGAAATCCAATATACAAGAAACATATACATATCCATGTTTTTGACTTTAATTCCAAAATATGTTTTGTTAAAAATACCAAACCATAAAACACATGAATAAGTAAGTCAAAACTAAGTTTGTCTAGGAAGTTAAGCATGCATACTATACATAAAACCATTTAAACTTGTTTTGATCTATCTATTCATGAAACCAAGATCGGTTAAACCAAAACGGAAAAACTGAAAACCAATATTCAAAACATGAAACGTATATGTTGTGAACTTGAGCATATCATACTATTCTAATTTTTACAATTTGGATCTAAACACAAAACTAAACTATGTACCGATGTCTTCTTGTAGAGCGCCGTCTCCAAGCCGACTCGATTCAAAACTTCGTGATTCACCGAGCTTGACTCCAATGAGTGCTATATATGATCTTGTCGCTCGGGCTCTTGAAACACCATGTGAATAGCTTCCAAATCATCTTCTTGAAGCTAATCATTAACTAATATCTTGATTAATGATCTGAAACTAAAATCACAAGATTATTAGTACACATAACTACATGAGTTAATCATCATCAAAACTAGAGTGGAAGGCCTTTGGGCCAACAGTCTTTATAATAATTATTTTTGGCATGCTAGTTGCGTCACTAAATAATTATTAGTATACTTTATTTGAGTGAGAGTATAATTGAGATTTATTTTAACCTCCTATACATATTTTGCGCAATACCTAAATTAATTGATAATAAATATTTGATATAAATGATGATTTGAGTTTGACGATCTTTCGATTTTGTGTCGTGTATGAATTATTAGTTTTAAATTAGATGTTTTGCGTCAAAATAAATATTATATGTGTGTGCCAATAATAATATCTTTCATCCTTGTTTGCGCATCTTAGATGGCGTCCAAGAATATCGTTGCTGACTTGAACAAAAGAGAAAAACTGGACAGTGAAAATTATGACATTTGGCACCGCTATGTTCAGTATCTCCTCGATGAGTAAGAGATTTTTGAAACCCTGACACGGTCTATGGATGCGCCCCGAGAGGAGGACAGTGGTCCACAGCACTGAAACAATGTTGAGGCTTATGTAAAATGGCACAACAAAGATCATTATGTGTGCTTTGTTATGCTAAGCAGCATGCATAATAATTTGATCAGCGCGTTCGAGAACTATAAGACTGCCTGTGAAATGTGGAATGCCCCGAAACTCAAGTTTGGTGAAACCTTTGCTACGAGTTTGTGCACATTGACCTCAAGTTTGACTCTCATAAGATGCGCCCAGATGAGAATATGAAACAACATCTTAGATAGATGTTATCCATGATTTGCGAACTCAAAGCAGTTGGAAATAACTTGAGTGATTAATAGCAAGTCCAAACTGGCATCCGTTCTCTGCTTGATACTTGGGAGTAAATGAGACCAAACATGACACATAATGAGAATATTAAGATGTTTGATAACCTTTCGCCTCATTTAGAGCTTGAAGGTGAGCACTTAGAAGCGGCTAAGATTAATGGCTCGTCTTATACTGCTCAGTTTGGTTCACGCAAGCCATCTGGGCTGAAGCGCAAGAAAAATCAAGGCGAAAGAATGAAATTCTTGGACCTGCGTCTGAGAAGGCTAATTCTACTAAGCGCAAGAGAGATAAGCATGGTAGTAAGAAGGGAAAACAAGCATAGCGTAATTTAACTGTGGAAAGGAAGGACACTTCGCTCGTGATTGCACTGAGCTGAAAAAGGTATTTCCTATCTTGAGTTCTCACTTTATTTTTGTTACTAGCCATGTAATGATAGCTCATCCATCCTCTTAATGGATTGTTGATTCAAGAGCAATCGAATATGCAGTAAGAGAGCGAGTTGGGTTCGTGGAGTATCATTGAATACCATCAGGTAACAAGGTTCTCTTCATGAAAAATGGTGATAGTGCGGATGTGCTAGGTATGAATACCTACAAGCTAGACTTGTACAGAGGACACGCACTTCTAATTCATGATTTCTTTATACTCCTGATGTTTGATGAAACTTATTGTTAGTTGCAGCTTTGCTTAAGCTAGGATTTCGTTTGTCTTTTGAAATAATGGTGTACGAATATTCATGGGAACCACCTTTTATGGTAGTGGCTTTATCAATAATGAATTATTATTTTTGGATAATTGTTATTCAAATAATAATTCTAGTTTTTTTTTAACTACTGCAGATAATTCTGTTACTTGGCATGCTAGACTTGCCTATATTGGTCAAAAAAGGATGAACAGGTTAGCTCGAGAAAGCTTGTTAGGACAGCTCGCTAAAGTCTATTTGCTTACATATGACATTCTTTATCAAGTAAGTCGACTAAGAAGCCATTTGGTAAAGTCATGAGAGCATCTTTACCTCTTTAATTAATTCATTCTGACATTTGTGTGCCAATGAGTATGAGTGCAAGGCATGGTGCCACCTATTTCATTACATTTATATATAATTATTCTCGCTAGGGTCATACTTTTCTGATCTCCCATAAGTCAGAAGTATTAGTTTCTTTAGACGTTACTTGAGTTTGGTTGAGAATCAGAAAAATGGAACAATGCAAGCTCTTCGTACTGACCGAGGAGGTGTGTATTTATCTGAGATGTTTAAGTAACTTTGCAATGAAAAAGTTATTATGAGATAATTGATGATTTCTTACACTTCGCAACAAAATGGTGTAGCGAGGAGACAAACTGTACTCTCTTAGACATAATTAGGTCGATGATGGCACATGCCAACCTTCCAATATCTTTCTGGGGGATGCTTCATTGACAGTGTCCTACATCCTTAATCTTGAGCCCTCCAAATCGGTTTCAACAATGCCATATGTACTTTGGATGGGCAGAATGTCTGACTTAAGTTACAAGCGCCCTTGGGGCCAGCTAGCTATGTTCACAACAATCTCATACATTTGAGAAACTTAGCCCTAGAGCAAATAAGTGCGTATTGAATTAGATACTCTGATGAATCCAAAGGGTATATTATTGTAACGTCCCGATCCCGCGGGTACGGAGACGTTACTGTGACGTATATACGCAGGTCAGAACTACCCTCACGTATATACACTAAGCATCAGTACGGAAAGAATCAGAGTACGAAAGCACGTGGTGCATTATACATTCCAACAAATGAGTACAACTACAAAGTTATCACCAGATGTGACACAATATTATAAGGATATTACATCACCAATAGGCGCAAATGCGAGAATACAAAAGGGTATACAAGTATGAACAGTACAAATGATGCTCATGAGTTTACAGAGGAAACTCGAGAGACGCACAAGGGCCCTAGAAGGATAGGGCTCTGGACGGTCTGTTGGGGATCCACGCTTCAGCTGCGCACTCTGATCAGCAACTGGGAGAATTCACACGTTCCAAGATCCAAAACCTGGACATAAGGATCCAGGGGAGTCAGAACTCCCCTGCGAGTGTTTATGTGAATGCCAAGTGGCGAGCATAGATAAGCACACGTGTATCGATAAATCTGAATCATAAAGATGCATCGTAAACCGTGTCGTGGGCACAAGCATTCAGGAGCAAGTAGATATACAGCAAATGATATCAAGCAGCGAATACTCATGGTATGATAAGATAAGAGAAGAAGACTGGTGGACTAGAACTCAAGTGGTAAAGCAGGATTGTTTGGTGGGAAAATGAAGACGCGTAAATTCTTTATTTGATTGTAAAGAAATTTACAACGGATCAATAATCTGATTACAAGAGAAGAAAGATATTCAAGCTCAGATCTCCCCTTTGTTTAATGCCGGGTTCTTGATGTAGCGATGGAAAGTGAATCTTATTTTCCATTGACCGGTGAACATCACTATCTTCTGGGAAATTTTCTTTTCTGATTATGGACGGAGTAGCACAGCTCATGTCCAATAAAATCTCAAAGAGACTTGAGGTAAGAACTAACTTAAACTCAGCAAGTTGTTAGAAGAGTTTTTCTCCTTTGTATTTTTCAGCTGGAGATTCTGATCTTTCTAAGGCTTACAACTAAAGTTCTTTAATTAAAAACTTCAACCCAAACCTCTTTCCCCCTCTTCAGTAGCAGACTGAACTATTTATAGGGGTTTCAGGGGTAAAACTGTCCCTTAAAAATACTCCATAATGGGGGTTAACTCCCTCATTACGTAGTCTAATAAAACCCAGTAATGAGGGCAGTTATAACCGAGATGCGGGCTTTGAGCCTCGCGTTTTGTCGCTGAGGTAACGCTTGAGAAACATGAACTTTAAGTTCTGCATTAAGCTTTATGTGAGACGCGGGCTTCAGGCTCTGTGTCTGGATATTACATGGATGCCTGAGACGAAGTTCCAGGCTCTGCATCTTGGCCATTACAGTGAGGTAGAGACGAAGGTTTCGACCCTTGCGTCTTGATACTACAGTGGTGCTGAGATGCAGATTTTGTGTCTGTGTCTTGGTTATTAAGACGCAGATTTCAACCTTTGCATCTTGGTGCTGTGCTAATGGCTCAGCTGTCTTGCGTCTAGAGTTTGGACTCTGCTTTCTGATGACTTGACCCCAGTGATTATTAGACAGTCTGCAGAACCCCCTCCAAAGTTTTCAATATTCTGTGGTTGACTGAGACGGATTTTGAAATACTTTAGACTTTGGTCGAGTTCGTATTTCTCATGATTGGACTGACAATCATTTGAGATGCTCTGAGCTTGATCCTGTCTAGAATGTGGTCTTCGTGAGTGTACTATAAAACCCTTTGAAGCCACCAGAGGTGATCATCGTAAGTGTCTAGGTACGCAGTCCAGACCTCTTCAGTGCTCTAAGCTGGTTGTTGGTGTACTGTTGAAGCAGTGGTAAACAATCATCTGCTTGTGTCAGTGTACTGTTGAACTGATTGCAGAAACGAAGACTGAATGCAAGTCTTGTAGATACAGAGGTCATGTTACTTTAGAGACGCAGTCCTCATTTGAAGTGGAGACGCGTCCCTTACTTTGCTGAAGAAACGCGGCCTCTGAAAGGACGCCATCTTTGAAGTGAAGACGCAGATCTTACTCTGTTACTAGACGCAGCTTTGACTTTGCTGAAGAGACGCGATCTTTGGAGGGACGCGGCTTTGTTAAACATAAGTCCCTCATTCTGGGCACGTTACCACGTGTCTGGCGTAGTTGAGGGGATATCTTTTTTTTAACGCGCGAAATTCGTGTCCATTTAAGACGCATGCCATGCGTCGGGCAAGGATTAGGCCTCAAGATACACGCCGCGTATCTCTACGGATCACTATGTTTATAAAAGACAACAGTTTTTCAAGAGTTAACATTAGACTCTTCTTTTTCTTCGCTGAGCTTTGTATCGAGGGTTAAGAAAAACTTAAAACTTTTTCCATTTTCCTTCGTCTTTAACACCGATTTCACGGTCGAAATGGCACCGAAGACTAAGCCTGCTGCTTCGTCCTCGAGCGCTGTCGCTCTAGAGATTCAAATGGGCGGTTCTTCCATGCAGGAGGCCCCCATTTCAGTAGTAAAACCATCTGAACTGGTTTTCACCATTAAAGGGGCTTAAAGAGTTCTTTTAACTCTTAAGTCTCTTTTGAATGTGAACCGCCAACGCGAGGCTCATGCCCGTGTTTGATTTTTAGACGCAGCTCTTGCATTAGTAGGCAAGACGTGAGTTTAATGACCTTCGCGTCTTCGCTTCATAAGCTTGAGTCCGTATCTGTCTGTTGAACGTGGACCTCGTTGAGCCCTGTGTTTTGAACTCTATACTCAGAATTTTTCTAAGTGTGGGAGGTTCAGACACGGATTTCATGTGATCCTCGCATCTTTAAGGCCAGGCGCGGGTTTTACTTAGTATCGCGTCTGAGTCCAATACTTAGAAAAATGTCTAAGTTAATTAATTTTAAAATGCGGGCTTTATGTAAACCTCGCATTTTTTGAATCTAGACGTGGATTTATAGACGCGGTCTTTGAGTTCTTGCAAGAATGCGAACTTCAGGACGCAAATCTGAATTGTTGTATAACGCGGCTCTAGATCACTAAGAGGACGCGGCTCTGGATCACTTAAGGAGACGCGGCTGTGGTTCTATAGACGCGAACTCCAAGACGAAGCTTTCAAAGTGTCACATGCAATCCGTCTTAAAGATCTTGTTGGATCTTTTAATGCCAAGTCAGCGCTGACGGTTGGGAACTTGTGTCATTTGATGTTTCCCGAAGTGGCAATCCACGTGTCTGCTCCTTATTGGACTTGAGGCTCGTGCAGGTATTTAAAGCCGATGGCTTTGATTTTTATGCCATTAATTACAAGCCTTATAGCTTGCCTATAAAAAGGCTTCACCCCCTTAACAATCCATTATTTATACTGTTTCCCTTTGAGAGCATGCGCTCTGAAGGTCTTCGTCTTGGTTTGCCTATCTTTCCTTCAAGGGGATATGTTCTAATAAACAGTAAGAACTCAAAGCTTCCATGCTTTCGTTTAATCTTCTCCGAAGATTATCATTGTCAAGTGATTTCAAGATCAAAAAGCATTGCTTCAAATGCTTTTACGGCTGCGTCTTGGTGAATAAAGTCCAACTTCTAGAGAATGCTTTCCCGGGTAGGAACAACTTGTCGCCATGAAATACTCAGTCTCACTGAGTTTCTGTTTTCCTGTCCATTGAAGAGATTCGATCTCTTGATCTTCTCTTGAAACCTGATTGATGTGTCCGTGTTCGGTAGACGCGTCTTTCAAACTTCTTGATGAAGCACAAGTTGACTGACTTTAAATTCTAAGTCACAAGTCTTTTGAACGCGAGTGTGATAAACTTTGTGCTTGGACCTTGAAACGCGAGCTTTGTACATGAAGCTCGCGTTTGAGGTTTTTGACTTAGAGAACTCTAACTCTTTTGAGACCTCTGGACTTGGATGTGGCAACCCCTGTATCTTAAACGCGGGTGTGGCGAACTCTGCGTCTAAGTTACTTCGCGTCTTATATCTCAGACGCAGGTCTAAAGCCAGACCGCGTTCGGATCCATACTAGTTAACTCCGCGTCTGGAGTTCATGACTTCAGTCTCGCGTTTGCACCTCAGGTTTTCTGTTCCTGTCTTCGCAGAATTTTAACCTTTTGATTTTTACTTCTTGCAGGTTCTGACAGCCTCAGTCAGTCTTCGGTGTCTTCGCTGGGCTTATAGGAGAATATTTCGACCGGCCAGCTTGTTCGATTAGCGAGCACTCGGAGAGTCAAAGCTCCTGTTCATGGGCAAGGAGGCTTCACGCAGTTACTAATACCTGTAAAGGCCTTATTGGATATGATGCACCAGTAATGCCCGAGTTCGTCATGGTCACAATGGGTATGGTGGTATACATGGTGTCCTTGAAGGTCACAAGAAAGAGAACGTCACCAGTAAGGTCTCGGATCCTCCCTTCACCAATCTTACTCAAAGGAGTGATAGCGATGAAAAATCCATACTCGTTGGATGACTTTCTGGTGGTGAAGATGCTCATTAAGTGAAGGATTACGGCCCACACCAGTTGGTCGGGTGAAATCATAATGCTCTCTACATTTCGACCTCGAGAAACACCATTGTTCTCGGTTAGTGATAAGCTTCTTCAATGTTTACATCATGCATCATGATGTAATCAGCACTCGATCGTCTCAACACTGATCAATTGTGATATGAACCAGTGGAGGAAGAGAGGAACCTTTCTGCAGCGTTCTCCCAAACATCTTGGATCTGGAGTGGTGTAAATATTTTAAGGAGTGAGTGGAACCTTTCACTGGGCGAGAGGGACTTCTTTGTACTCCTTTATTGTAATACTCAATTTTATTATATAAGAGAGTGTCTTGTATTACTTTCATATGTTTGAATATCAATAAAAGTGACACTTTTTCTTGTCTTCTTATATGTCTTGAATTCCTTTCTGCATTGAAATCAGACAAATAGAAGTAAGAACTCTTGGCTTGCCAGAAATGTGATAATTAACTTAACAAGTCAAAGTCGGAGAAAAAATTCCATTTCAGGAATTTTAGATTACTGTCAGAGGTGTGATATTCACTTGACAGGAATGTGAGTTAGAGGTGTGATATTAACTTGACTCCATGGGAATTTCAGTTTCATTTGGGAAAACTGAAAACATCACTATCATAGGTGTAATGTTAAACTTGACAGTGAAGGTAATGCTAGAGGTGTAATTTTGAACTTGGCATTAGTCAGCTCATCTTCGATAGAAAAGTTTGAGGGAAGTCATTGTCATAGGTGTATTGTTAAACTTAACAATGAACTGAAAGCTAGAGGTGTGATGTATAACTTAGCATCACTCATCTCAGTTTCGATATGGAAGCCTGAGGAAAGGTGACTGTCAGAGGTTTAATATTGAATTTGACAGCAACTTAAACACTGTTAGAGATGTGGTGTTAAACTTAACAGTAATTCATCAGAGGTGTATTGTTAACTTGACAATGATTGGTTTGCGATGGAGCAATTTTGAGGACTTGTCATTCTATTAATGAGAATTGACAAGTGAAGTTTGAAATGTCAGAGGTGTAATTTTGAATTTGACAAGAATTGATTTGCGATAGGAGAAATTTTGAGGACTTATCATTCTATTGATGAGAATTGACAAATGAAATTTAGAATGCCAGAGGTGTAATTTTAAACTTGACAAGAATTTGAAGACTTGTGACTCCATGTAAAGGAGAGACAAGTAAAGTTTGTACTCGTTGGGGAGTATTGAAATTTTTCATTGTCAGAGTATAGTATTAAACTTAACAATGATTGCGTTTGTGGACCTACCACTCTATGGAAGAGAATTGGTAGGGGATTTTGGTGGAAAATAAAATGAACTGTCAGAGGTGTGATATTAACGTAACAATCGTTGGTTTCCTAGAGACATGGGAGATTTGCCGTTAGAGGTGTAATCTTAACATAACAGCGAGGATTTTTAATGAGTTTTGTTGTCAGAGGTTTAATATTAACGTGACTAAACTCACTGGGGATCGGGGAATCCGGCTTGTTAGAGGTTTAATATTAACATGACTGAACTCACTGGGGATCGGGAAATCCGGCTTGTCAGAGGTTTACTGTTAACGTGATAAGTCCCAACTCATTTTGTTGGAGAAATAAATACAGGTATTTTGTGATCCTACCATTCTGTGGATGAGAATTGGTAAGAGATTTTAGAGGAGAGGATGGGACCAAGTCCCTTAGGATTTTTAGTAAACCCTAAATTATCAACAGATATAGTGTGCCTTTACCAACTACTGTCTGAGTTAGGCTAGCCATGCTATTCTCCTCAGCATGATGAGTTATCGAAGACTTCTGTTGGACTTAAAAGCTAACATTTTCCTCTATCGTTAGTCGTCGGAGGCGTCGGATGTCTAAAGAAGAGTCACCAAGCTAAAACCGAAGTCTTGCATTTTATTTCTTCCTCAATATTTACATCATGCATCATGATGTGACCACAGCTTGATCAGCTTGACACTGATCGACCGTGATATGATCCACTGAAGGAAAGAAGCTTTTCTTGGATCTGGAGTTTTGATCAAAGGTATAATATTAACCTGATCAGGAGAAGAATGCTACCAAGGATAGTATTTCTTCAAGAATTTGTCGTTGATTGGCATCATAAGCGTATCACCGTCTGAGGTTATAAGACGATATGCTCCATTTGAGTAGATGACTCTACTACAAATGGTCCTTGTCATTTGGGTTAAAATTTTCCCTTGGTCTTATGCGTCTCACCATAGGTCTTTTGACGGCTAAGACAAGGTTGTCTTTCTTGAAAGTCCGCTCCTTGACTTTCTTGTTGAAGGCTCTGGTAATTCGAGCTTGATAGAGCTCGATTTGCTGTTAAGCTTGCAGGCGTTTATCGTCCAAAGCCTCCAGTTCTTGGAGTCGCAGTCGATGCTTCTCCTCATTTGTCATCTTTGTCGTCAAGGCGGCACGTAGAGATGGGATTTGAATTTTCAGTGGGAATACAGCTTCGCACCCATATACCAAGGAGAATGGTGTAGCTTTCATTGGGGTTTGAACCGTCATGCGATAGGCCCATAAGCATTCACCGAACTTGTCGTCCCAGTCACGTTGGCTTTTCGAGACAAATTTCTCGATAAGTTTTCCAATAGTCTTGTTGAAAGCTTCTGCAAGGCCGTTAGCGGCTGGGTAGTGCTTAGTGGAAAAATTGAAGATCGAAGTGTAAATTCTTTATTTGATGGTAAAGAAAATTACAACAGACCAATAATCCTTTCACAAGAGAGGGGAGATATTCAAGATCAAATCTCCCCTTTGTTTAATGTCGGGTTCTTAATGTGGCGATGGAAAGTGAATCTTGTTTTCCGTTGACCGGGTGACGTCAAGACTTCTTGGGAATCTTCTCTTTGGATGGTAGACGAAGTAACACAGCTTCTATCCAACAAGAATCTCAAAGAGATTTTAGGCAAGAACAAACTTGAACGCAGCAAGTTGTTAGAGGAGTGGAACTCTCTCTTTCTTTTAGCTGGAGATATTAGTCCTTCTACGGCTTACAACCAAAGTTCTTCTGACCAGATTTTTTCCGACCACCCATTCATAGCAAACTGGGCTATTTATAGAGGTTTCAGGGGGTAAAAGTGTCCCCTAAAAGCACTCCATATGGGGGTTAACTCCCTCATTACGTGGGTAATAATTGACCCAGTAATGAGGGCAATTATAACCGAGAATCAGGCTTTGGGCCTCGCGTTTTGCCATTTAGGTGATGCTTGAGAAACGCGAGCTTCAAATTCTGCATCAAGCTTCACGTGAGACGCGGGCTTTGGGCTCTGGGTCTTGGTTATTGTAGTGATGTTGAGACGCAGGTTTCAATCCTCGCGTCTTGGTGCTACGCTAGTGGCGATGATTAGCCTTGCGTCTGGAGATTGGACTCTGCTTTTTGATGACTTATCTTCAGTGATTTTTAGACAATCTACAGAAGCTCCTCCAAAGTTTTCGATATTCCACGGTTGACTGGGACGGATTTTGAAATACTTTGAACTCTGGTTGAATTCATACCTCTTATGATTGGACTAACAATCATTTGAGATACTCTGAGCTTGATCCTATCTGAAATGTGGTCTTCGTGAGTGTACTGTAAAACCCTTTGAAGCCACCAGAGATGATCGTGGTGAGTGTCTAGATACGCAGTCCAGACCTCCTCAGTGCTCTGAGCTGGTTGTTGGTGTATTGTTGAACCAGGAGTAAACAGTCGTCTGCTTGTGCCAGTATACTGTTGAACTGATTGCAGAAGCAAAAACTGAATGCAAGTCTTATAGACACAGGGGTCATGTTGCTTTAGAGACGCCATCCTCACTCAGAGTGGGACGCATCTATTAATTTGCTGAAGAAACGCAGCCTCTGGAGGGACGCGATCTTTGAAGTGAGGACGCAGCTCTCACCCTGTTGACTAGATGCAACTCTAGTCTTGCTAAAGAGATGCGACCTTTGGAGGGATGCGGTTTTGGGCCCCTCAAGAATGACGCGCGGGTTTTCAGCTGGTTGGTAGGGACGCGGCTCTGACTCAATAGAGACACGACTCTGGTCCCTTGAGAGGGCGCAACCTTGAAGCGCGAACCTGCGTTCTTGATAAAGGAGGCACGGCCTTTAGGTTCAGAACGCAGCCTTCAAGTCTTGTGAATGGGTGTGAACTCAAGACGCAATCCCTGCATAGGTATGAAAGGTGAACCCCACTCGCTAAGGAGACGCGGCTCTACACCACTTCAGGAGACGCGGTTGTGGACTCTTCAGTAGGAATGAAAGGAACGCAGCCTCGGGTTTATGAAAGGTCGTGGACTTGTGGACACGACCTTTGAGTCTGCGCCTGACGCCGCTTCCTAAGCGTTACATGCAGCCCATCTTTAAAGATCTTGTTGGATCTTTTAATGCCAAGTCGGCATTGACGATTGGGGACTTGTGTCCTTCGATGTTTCCCGAAGTGGCAATCCACGCGTCAGCTCCTTATTGGACCTGATGTTCGTGCCGGAATTAAGACTGATGGCTTTGATTTTAATGCCATTAATTGTAAGCCTTATGGCTTGCCTATAAATAGGTTTCATTCCCTTAACAGCTCATTATTTAGACTGCTTCACTTTGAGAGCATGCGCTCCGAGGGTTTTCGTCTTGATTTGTCTATCTTCCCTTCAAGGGGATGTGTTCTAATGAACAGCAAGAACTCAAAGTTTCCATACTTTCCTTTAATCTTCTCTAAAGATTACCACTGTCAAGTGATTTTAAGATCAAAAAGCATCGCTTTAAGCGCTTTTTACGATCGCGCCTTGATGCATAAAGTTCAACTTCTAGAGAATTCTTTCTCGGGTAGGAATCATTTATCGCCATGAAATACTCAGTCCCACTGAGTTTCTATTTTCCTGTCCATTGAAGAAATTCGATCTCTTGATTTTTTCTTGAAATCTAATTGATGTGCCCGTGTATTGTAGTCGCGTCTTTCAGACTTCTTGATGAAGAGCGCGCTGACTGACTTTAAACTCTAAGTCACAAATCCTTTGAACACGAGTGTGATTAACTCTGTGCTGGGATCTTGAAACGCGAGCTTTGTACATGAAGCTCGCGTTTGAGATTCTTGACTTAGAGATTCTATCTCTTTTGAGACCTTTGGACTTGGATGTGGCAACCCCTGTTTCTCAAACGCGGGTGTGGCGACCCCTACGTCTGGGCTACCTCGCGTCTTATATTTTGAACGCAGGTCTAACACTAGACTGCGTTCAGATCTGCACTGACCAACTCCGGGTCTGAAGTTCACAACTTTAGTCTTGCGTCTGCCCTTCAGCTTTTCTGTTTTGCCTTAACAAAATTTTAATCTTTTGGTTTTTTGCTTCTTGCAGGTTCTAGCAGCCTCAGTCAGTCTTCTACATCTTTGCTGGGCTCATGGGAGAATATTTCGACCAGCCAGCTTGTTCGAGCTCTTGAGATATCCGTCAAGGCCTTATTAGACATGACGCACCAGCACTGCCCCGGGTTTATCATGGTCACAGTGGGTATGATGGGGAGTATGGTGTCCTTGGAGGCCATAGGAAAGAGGATGTCACCAGTAAGGTCTCGGATCCTCCCTTTGTCAATTTTGATTAAGGAAGATCCAGCTTTCTGGTGGCAAAATCTGCCATTAAGCGAAGGATTACGGCCCACACCAGTTGGTTGGGTGGAATCAGAATGTTCTTCTGCATTTCGACCTCGAGAAACACTATTGTTCTCGGTTAGCGATAAGCTTCTTCAATATTTACATCATGGATCATGATGTAATCAGCACTCGGTCATCTCAACACTTGGTCAACTATGACATGATTCAGTGGAAGAAGAGAGGAACTTTTCTTTGGCGCTCTTCCAAACATCTTGTATTTTGAGCGGTGTAGATGTCTTGAGGAGTGAGTGCAACCTTTCGCTGAGAGAGAGGGACTTTTTTATACTCCTTTATTGTAACACTCAATCTTATTGTATAAGAGAGCGTCTTGTATCACTTTCATATGTTTGAATATAAATAAAAGTGACACTTTTTCTTATCTTCTGATATGGCTTGAATTCCTTTTTTGCATTGAAAATCAGACACATAGAAGTAGAAATTCTTGACTTGCTAGAAATGCGATAATTGACTTAACAAGTCAAAGTTTGGGAAAATTCCGTTTCAGAAATTTAAGATTACTGTCAGAGGTATGATATTAACTTGACAGGAACGTAGGTCAGAGGTGTGATATTAACCTGACCCAACGGGAGTTTCAGCTTCATTTGGGAAGACTGAAAATATCACTGTCATAAGTGTAATGTTAAACTTGACAGTGAAGGTAATGCTAGAGGTGTAATTTTAAACTTGGCGTTAATCATCTCAACTTTGATAAGAAAGTTCGAGGGAAAGTCATTGTCATAAGTGTATTGTTGAACTTTAACAATGAACTGAACGCTAGAGGTGTGATGTTAAACTTAGCATCGCTCATCTCAGCTTCAATATGGAAGCCTGAGAGAAAGTGACTGTCAGAGGTTTAATATTGAACTTGGCAGCAACTTAATCACTGTTAGAAGTGTAGTGTTAAACTAACAGTAATTTGTCAGAGGTGTAATTTTGAACTTGACAAGAATTGATTTATGAGAGGAGCAATTTTGAGGACTTGTCATTCTATTGATGAGAATTGACAAGTGAAATTTAGAATGTCAGAGGTGTAATTTTAACTTGACAAGAATTGATTTGCGATAGGAGCAATTTTTAGGACTTGTGACTCCATGTAGAGGAGAGACAAGTGAAGTTTGTACTCGTTGGGGAGTATTGAAATTTTTCATTGTCAGAGGTGTAGTGTTAACATAACAATGATTGTATTTGTGGACCTACCACTCTATAGAATAGAATTGATAGTGGATTTTGGATGGAAAGTAAAATAAACTGTCAGAGGTTTAATATTAACGTGACAATCATTGATTTCTTGAGACTTGGAAAATTTACCGTTAGAGGTGTAATATTAACATAACAGCGAGGATTTCTAATGAGTTTTGTTGTCAGAGGTTTAATATTAACTTGACTGAATCCACTGGGGATTGAAAAATTTAGTTTGTCAGAGGTTTAATATTAACTTGACTGAATTCACTGGAGATTGAAAATCTGGTTTGTTAGAGGTTTAATATTAACTTGACAAATCGTAGTTCATTTCATTAGGGAGATGAACACAGCTATTTTTGTGGCCCTACCATTCTGTGGGTGAGAATTGGTAGGAGATTTTGGAGGAGAGGATGGGACCAAATCCCTTAGGATTTTTAGCAAACCCTCAGCTATCAACGGATTTAGTGGGCCTTTACCAACTATCATTTGAGTTGGGCTAGTCATGCTATTCCCCTCAGCATGATAAGTCGTCGAAGACTTATGTTGGACTTAAAAACTAACATTTTCCTCTATTCTTAACCGTTGGAGGCGTCGGATGTCAGTAGAAGAGTGACTAAATTAAAATCAAAGTTTTACATTTTGTTTCTTCTTCAAATTTTAGATCATGTATCATGATGTAACCAGCGCTTGATTAGCTTGATGCTGATTGACCGTGATGTGATCCAATGAAGGAAAGAAGCTTTTCTTAGATCTGGAGTTTTGATCAAAGGTGTAGTATTAATCTGATCAGGAGGAGAGTGCTATCAAGGATAGTATTTCTTCAAGAATTTATCGTTGGTTGGCATCATGAGCGTATCACCGTCTGAGGTTACAAGGTGATATGCTCCATTTGAGTAGACCGACTCTACTACAAATGGTCCTTTCTATTTGAGCTGAAATTTTCCTTTGGTCTTATACGTCATCATCATAGGTCTTCTAACAGCTAAGACAAGGTCGCCTTTCTTGAAAGTTCGCTTCTTGACTTTCTTGTTGAAGGCTCTGATAATTCAAGCTTGATAGAGCTCGATTTGCTCTTGAGCTTGTAGGCGTTTATCGTCCAAAGCCTCCTGCTCTTGGAGTCGCAGTCGATGCTTCTCGTTATTTGTCATCTCTGCTGTCAAGGCGACACGTAGAGATGGGATTTGAATTTCTAATGGGAGTACAGCTTCACACCCATATACCAAGGAGAAAGATGTAGCCTTCGTCGGAGTTCGAACCGTCGTGCGATAGGCCCATAAGTATTCACCTAACTTATCGTCCCAGTCACGTTGGCTTTTCGAGACGAATTTCTTAAGAAGTTTTCCAACAATCTTGTTGAAAGCTTCTGCGAGGCCGTTAGCAGCTGGGTAGTATGCCTTTGAGGACATACTCTGGATTCTGAACTTGTTGCAGAACCTCTGAAAAGGCTGGCTGACGAACTGGGGCCCATTACATGAACAATCTGTTGTGCACACCAATGTGATAAATGACGTGATGTTTAACGAATTTGACCACATCAGATACTTTTACCTCCCTCAAGGAAATAGCTTCAGCCCATTTAGAGAAATAGTCGGTTATACCTAAAATGAACCGATGTCCTTTGGATGAAGGTGGGCTGATGGACCGGCCACGTGAGATTGTAGAGTGAAGATATCCTGGTGCTTGATGGATGAAGTCATCATGGACCTGACATGCATGACATCGTTTAGTGTAAGTGATGGCGTCAAGGATCATCTTAGGCCAATAATATCCCAGTCTTATGAGTCGATCCCCAAACTTCGGATCAGGCTGATGAGCTCCACACATGCCATCGTGCACTTCTTTGAGTACTTCCTGTGCTTCCTTTTGCGACAAACAGCGGAGGAGGATCCCATCATGCGATCAGCGATACAGTATTCGCATGATCGCATTATAATAGAATTTAGGGGCTTTCCTTCTAATGACAGCCGCCTCTTTGGGATCATCAGGAAGGATGTCATACAATGCATAGTCGATGTACGGGAATCGCCAATCCCTTAGTTCTGGACCTTTTGAAATCTCTAAAGCTTCTTTGGCTTGACAGTCTCCTGTCGGTTTTTGGTGATCTTCAAAAGCGGTTCTTGGGCAATACAAGTCGTGACTGTAGACAAGTATTTTCTCTACTACTCCAGCTGGAAGGGCTAAGGAGGCAGCGAGAGATGCCAGTGCATCTGTATGCGCATTTTGCTGGCGTGGTACATGGTCGATGTAAAAGTTTCTGAACCTTTCGGCCATAGGATAGTTGCGTTGAAATAGGATACTAAGTCTTCATGCCTGACTTCGTACTCTCCGCGAACTTGATTAACGATGAGTTTAGAGTCACCGTATGCTTCAAGATTTTTACGCCAATCTCATTGACGGTTTTCATTCCAATCAAGAGGGCATTGTATTTCGCTACATTGTTGAAGCATGGCTCGGTTAATGAGAATGCACGAGGGATCACATAATTTTGTGGGGAGACTAGTACTACCCCCACTCCTGCTATGACATGCCCCGCGGACCTGTTCTCGATGCACCGTCGAAGAAGAGTTGCCACACCTATCCTTTGAAAGATGTCTGGGTTAGACAAACTTCAGCGACCTCGTCTGGGAGATCCTCGTAAAGTTCGGTCACTCTCGGATCTGGATGTTCAGCCAGGAAAACTGTCACTGCTTGTCCCTTCACGACTTTTTATGGTAGAAAATACATCTCATATTGGGAGAGCAGTATGGCTCATTTTTCCAGTCGATCATTTAGTGACGATGGCTTCATCATGAGCAATCCAAAGGGTTGACTTTTGATATGACATTTATAGTCTGGCCCACCAAGTAGTGCCGCATTTTCTGGACGGCGAACACCAACGCCAAACATTCCTTTTCGATTGGGTTATACCAATGTTCGGTTCCGATCATGGTTCTGCTCAGATAGTAGATTGCCTGCTCATGTTCCTGATCATTATTCTGGGCTAGTAAAGCTCCTAAGGAATAATCCATCGCTCGAATATATATCAAGAAAGGTTTTCCTAAAACTGGAGCTGTAAGGATGGGTGGTTGCGTGAGGTATCGTTTGATTTCCTCAAACGCTTGTTGGCAAGCATCGTCCCAGATGAATGAGACGCCCTTCTTCATTAATTTGGTGAAGGGTTGGTATCTTCCGAAGAGATTTGAGATAAACCTCCAGATGTACGCTAGTCGCCCTTGCAATCCTCTAAACTCCCTAAGATTCCTTTGAGGTTACATCTCCTGGACAGCGCGGACTTTTTCTGGGTCTAAGAATTCCTTTGGATGTCACCACAAACCCTAGAAATTTACCGCTGGCTACCCCTAGGAAAGATTTGGTGGGGTTCATCTTCAATTGATGTGCCCGCATGATTTCAAAAACTGTCTTCAGATCTGCTATGTGGTCGCCCTTGGCGCAACTTTTTACTGCAATGTGGTCGACGTAGCATTCCACTGTTCTATGCATGTGTTTGTGGAAAATTGCATTCATAGCTCTCTGATATATTGCCCCAGCGTTTTTCAGTCCGAATGGCATGACAATTTAGCAATATACCCCCAGTGATATCCTGAAAGAAGTATGCTTTTCATCATCAGGGTACATTTTGATTTGATTGTACCCTGAGAATCCATCCATAAAGGACATTCGTTCAAACTCGCACGTATTGCCAATCATGACATCCGTGATTGGGAGAGGGAATTCGTCTTTGGGACAGGCTTCATTTAGATCACGAAAATCAATGCAAATCTAGATCTTCCCATTTTTCTTGGTAACGGGGACGATATTTGTTACCCAATCGGGGTGTTGCTCCTCCATAATGAAGCCAAAGTCTATAAGTTTTTGACTTCCGACTGGATTGCTTCCATTATTTCTGAACGGAATCATCGCTGGTGCTGTTTGACTGGCTTCACGTCTGAATTAATGTTAAAACGATGCATAGCCACTCGAGGATCAAGCCCAGGCATGTCCTCGTAATTCTAAGCAAAAATATCTATATACTCTCGCACAAGAGATATTAAATCTTCTTTCTCCGAGGGTGATAGGCTTTCACTTATAAAGATGCGCTTAGGATTAGCCTCATCTCCCAGGTGACCTTATCTTCCGTGGGTGCTTCGTGTTGTTTGAAGCGAATATCCCAAGAGTGTTTAGAAATTTGATCTAAGGATCTATATCAGACTAGATCATTTCATCATCTCTGTCTTCCAGGTGGCTTGTTGAAACCATGTTTACAGAAAGTTCTCCGAAGAGGTTGCCGACACTAACATCCGACTCCCACGATGACGTGTCAGATGAGTAATTATCGTATAATGACTCTTTAGATTCGGAGGCTGACGAAATTGGAGTTGACACATAACCCAAACCCCTGCGAGTTCGATGGTAATACTCAGAGGTTTTCCCTTTTGGAACGAAAGATGAAAGTAGTGTTCTTCTTCCTTTGTCGAAGTTCAAGCCAGGACCATTTGTTAGATCATACCCTATCCTCTCCATCATTCTGAGTACATTTGGCTCATAATGAGAGAACTGAGGAGATTCGTTCTCGCTTTCTGAGTCTTCGCGAGACATCAATTTGGACTTAATTCTTCCGAAAAGAATTGATTTTTAGCCATTGCGTCTTGCTGGGACCATGAATACTGATTCTTGCGCATCACCGACATCTTGGTACATTTTGTGAGCTGACTTCATTGGTACATGCAATGATGTCAGAGCATCCATTGCCGACCAGGGGTCATTATCTACCTCAGTACTAGTTGTTTTCCATTATGTTTGCAAAGGGGAAAACTTACAAAAAAGAGTTTGAGGAGCTAAATTACAAATATTCTTAAAAAGATTACAAGTAGATCTCCTCAGAGATTCTGGAGAAGTGTGCCGATAGGAGTCTGGTCAGCGCGCGACCACTTTGTCCCTTTGACGATGCGAGCGATGAGATTCCCTTCTCGCCTGGTTCCGGGAATCAGAGAACAGAAGGTTGGTAGAACCCTCTTGCTGCTTCTCAAAATCGCCTTCAATTAGGAATTCCTTCTCGCCTGGTTCCGGAGATTCCTTGAGAAGAAGGACGATGTTAGGGTATCAACACCCTGGATAGAGAAAGCAATTCTCTAAAAGGTCTCTGAATTCGAGAGCGCACGGTGCGTCGTGAAGAAGCCTCTGCTTGTGGAGTCCTCTTTTCCGATCGATCGATCTTCTCTCCTTGTACCCCTGGCGGGCTATTTATAGGGAGAGCAAGGGTATAATCGTCCCTTGAAAATATAAAAACAGATTGAATCGAATCTGTTTAAAATCTGGAAAGTAGCCTTGCTGCGAGGCTAAGATCAGCTTCTGCGAAGCTAGAATTGGCAGGTCGGTTGACCTTCTTGATCCTTTCCATATCGTTGGAGGATTTCCCCTGATCTTCTTACTCGTTTTAGAGGAGTCAAGAGATTGTGGCAATCAACTGCCAAATTTGATCTCTGATTTGATCTTAATTGGATTTGACTTGATTGGATCCAATCTCATCTGAAGATTTGATTGGTCAAAGGTTGACCATAGCAGACCAATAGCGGAGCCGTCCGCATTGAGCTCGTAGTGGAGCTGGAGGCAGTTTCTGGCGAAGTCCGAAAGAAATCCTTTGGCGGAGCTGGAAGTCTTCTGTGGCGAAGTTGCAAGTTAGCTTCTTGGCGAGGCTTTGGGTGGCTTCAAGGCGAAGTCGAGTGATATTAGCCTCTCAGGCGAGGCTATCCCTTTGGGCTCATGTAATGCTAAGTGCTAGCATCTTAGACCTGCTGAGGTCTGTTTAGAAACAATCCGGGTTCACTGTCTGCTTGCTGGATCAGTGGAGTCCAAGTTGCTTCCTTGTCCCTCGGAGATGGGTGAAAACTGGTCTTCAGCTCGTCTGTCACTTGTCTTTTGTAAATGTCAACAAGTTTAGACATTGTTCGGACCAATAAGAATCTTGTCTTTTTAAAGTGTCAATAAGACCCCCTTCAAAGTTTTCGAGAGTCTGCAATGGCTCAGACTTTGAAATACTTTGAACTGCTTTGATTGGTGGTGTGTGGAGTATGAACGTCGCCATGATGGTTGAGTTCAGCTTCGCTTTAAATCCTGCTTTGGGATGTAGATTCGCCGAGGAATCATGTAGACTCGCGTCTGGGTAGCTTCGCGGCTAGGTAGGTTCGCTCTGGAACATCTGTCGCTTTCCCGAGGCCAACTGCCATGGGCCAGTTATGAGGAGGATTACTCCTTTCTTCGTGCTGATTGAGGGAGATATTCTCCGATTTGCACGTTTCCAATGGAGGATATTCCCTTTCTTCAAGGCGCAATAAGTACCTTTATGAGGGAGACGTTTCTCCCTTCGCACGGTTCCAAGGGAAACCGTCCCTGTTCTCAAGGCGCAGTAAATGCCTTAAATGCGCTCGTGCTTCCACGCTTGAGGCGGCAGCGCTCAGGCCATGGGGCCTATAAATAGGACACTTGAGGTCCTCTGAAGAGAAGTGATCTGCTCTTCTCCTCTTCTCTTGGTTAAGAGAGATACTCAGATCTCTGAATTAGTGGGAATGCCCACTCTGGTTATTACCCGGCCAAGGACCGGTAAGTCTTGATCATTCAACGACTTCACCGATTTTAGGGAATTCATCTCCCTTAATTCAGCTTTAGCGGCTGCTTCAGGGATTAGCTTCCCTTGTTCTCCATTTAACTGATCTGCGGAGAAGGATTTCAGCATAGCTTCCCAGCGAAGCTATCATTCTGACTTGATCACAGAAGGATCATTGCATGTTAAGTCCGCTGCACAGGCAGAACTTGGGACTTAGTCTCTTCAAGGTTGAGCCAGTCTTGCCATATAGGTGAAGTTAAGACTGTGTCCCATAGGATCAGTCTGACTTAGCCATATAGGCGAGGCTAAGACTTGGCGTTTACTGAGCTAGCCCATCATCACTGTGCAAGCGAGGCTTATCCTCTGCTCCAATCGAAATCAGATTGCTTCGCCCCAAAGAATTCGGCTTTAGCGCTTTTGTAGTATCTTTTGTGTTTAACTGCTAACTTGTTCTGATTTTGCATTGCAGTGAGCTATGTTCGCCAATCTTGTGACTTGACGGAAGGAACCATAAAATTGCCTTAGGCTTCCCCGGTTGAAGCTTTACTTTTAAGCAGGAGGAACAACTTGGGGCAGCCGATGTGTGTTCCAGAGGCTATTGGCAGCCTCTTATACGAGATGATTCGTTCTGAGGTGAGGCTGGTAGCCGCTTTGTCGGAGATGATCCGCTTCGGGATAGTGGACGTCACCTGTGAGATCACTGGCATCATTGCCAACTTTCAACTTTGGTGGCCTTTGTCGGGAACGATTCACTTCGGGAAAGCGGGCGTCACACCTGTTAGATCACTGGCATCATTGTCAATTCCCATTATAGGTGATCTGACATGTTGGCGGTGATAAGTTTTATTGCCAGGCTTCAACAAAGATGACCTCGCTTTCTAGTGGCAAAATCTGCCATTTTTGTGGAGAATTATGGCCGTATCTCCGTGACACAACTGGTTACGGCCTTGTGCAGGAGGAAGGCCTTTCGTGTCCAGTCGGTCTGACTTAGAAGCAGATAAAACCGCTTGTATGCCTTTTACGCAAATGACACTGTCGAGTCACTGAATGTGTTGTATGAAACACAACTTTGATGTAATACCAATGTACCCTTCCTTTTAAATCAATGAAAGTTCATCTTCTGATCATCTGATTTTTGCTTACTTTCATTGAAAGTTTGGCCATAGCGGGGCTAAACTGTATGCGGAGTTAAGGGCATAGTCCCTTCTTTGAATGAACTTCGTGAAACTGGTATGTCCCGCGAATAGCGCCTTTTTAAGGGGCTAAGATAAGCCTTTCGGCGAAGTCCCTGAAGGATTGCGCGAAGCCCGCATTTTAATCCAGGGCAAAGTTAACCCTTAGTGGGATTGAATCAGCGCTTCTCGGGGAGGCGCTTCGGGCGACGTTTCAAATTAATTCGAAACGGCGGCTTTGTGCCTTTTTCGAGGCCTCGTTTCAGGTGCTGATTGGCCTATAAAAGCCCAATCGGGCTGAGCAGGAAAAGATCTCCTTTTTCAGAGAAATTTTTGACTTTCCCTCTTCCTCTTCCTTCTTCATTCAGAGAACTTTGAGAACTTTTGCAGCTCTTCAATGGCGCCCAAGAGACGAGCAGGAAAAGAAGTGGCAACTTCTGCAGCGGAGGGTCCTTCTCCTCCTCTGGCCATCGAACGACCAATCGCCGGTAGGGAACTTTCCCTTTTGATTAGAGACTGTCGTCTCTCCTTTAAGGCTGACTTCTGGCTTGAAATCCTTAGAAATAAGGCAGGCAGAGGTCGGCAGTGCGATTGACGCATCCGCCAGTGCTCTTCTTGACGCTGAAGATAGGATTGCGAGGCCAAGGAGATGATTAGGAAGGGGAACCTTCTCTTGTCCAAGGCTGAACCGGTGCGTCTTAAAGAAACTGCGCGGCTTGAGCAGCTCAAGGCTCAAAGTGACGAACTCTCACAGCAGGGATTGTCGCAGAGGTCAACTTTGGCGGAGGTCGAAGCTCGTTTGGCCCAGGCAATGGATTTTGATGAGGCTGAGCTGAAGTCGCAGGCGCTTGCCCAGGCTGCTGATGACAGGAGGACGAGGCTGGCTTCCCTTGGAGAGCGGATCAGATCCTACAATGTACGACTGTAGGTCGTAATACATATGCTTCCATGTATCCCTCCTTTTTGGAATTAATGAAAATAATCATTTTTTGTTTTGACTCCCTGTTGAATCTTCAAATTGCTCCGCTTTCTGAATTGTCGGTTCCAAATTGTATTGGTGCCATTTGAGAGAATAGTCCTTTGTTGGATTGAATGCTGAAACTTGGCAGTCTGTCAGTTCAGAGGTCGCGATGACATAACTGGTTGAGGAGCCACCGAGCTTCAAAGTTGGTGATACTTGTCTTTTATAAATGTCAACAAGTATCGAGACCTGTTTTTTGTAAATGTCAACAGGGCTCGGAATTGAGACTTAGCTGTCTGCTGGTTCAGAGGTCGCAATGACATAACCGATTGAGACGCCACCAAGCTTCAAAAAATTGGTGATACTCGTCTTTTGTAAATGTCAACGAGTATCGAGACCTGTCTTTTGTAAATGTCAACAGGGCTCAAGGTTGAGACTTGTCTTTTGTAAATGTCAACAAGCTCGAAATTGAGACTTAGCTGTCTGCTGGTTCAGAGGTCGCAATGACATAACCGAATGAGACGCCACCAAGCTCAAGGTTGGTGATACTTATCTTTTGTAAATGTCAATAAGTATCGAGACCTGTCTTTTGTAAATGTCAACAGGGCTCGGGGTTGAGACTTGTCTTTTGTAAATGTCAACAAGCTCGAAATTGAGACTTAGCTGTCTGCTGGTTCAGAGGTCGCAATGACATAACCGAATGAGACGCCACCAAGCTCAAGGTTGGTGATACTTATCTTTTGTAAATGTCAATAAGCATCGAGATTGAGACTTAGCTGTCTGCTAGTTCAGAGGTCGCAATGACATGACCGATTGAGACGCCACTAAGCTCAAGGTTGTAATGGAGTTTGGGAAAAGTTCTCATTTTCACGGGGAGAAATGAGGGAATCACTGTCATAGGTTTAATGTTAACGTAACAGCGAAATGTATTTGAGGATTTACCATTCTATGGACGAGAATTGGTAAGTGATTTTGGAGCTCTCGTCCTCACGGGGAGAAACGAGGGAATTGTTGTCATAGGTTTAATGTTAACGTAACAGCGAAATGTGTATGTGGCCTTACCATTCTATGGTCGAGAATTGGTAAGTGATTTTGGAGAGGGAATCAAATGGGAACAGGTCCCTTAGGATTTTTAGCAAACCCCCAGCTGTCAACGGGTTTGATATGCCTTTACCAACTACCGTTTGAATTGGGCTAGCCATGTTATTCCCCTCAGCATGATGAGTTGTCGAGGACTTATGTTGGGCTTAAAAGCCAACATTTTCATCTGTCCTTAATCGTTAAGGATATTGGATCGTCTGGTTAACGTATGTGTAACCCTGACTCTCCTTTAAGACAACCAGTATACGGCCAGGTTCCTACTGGTTTATGGTTGTATGATCTCGCTTGGAGGAAGAGAAAGGCTCTCTTTGTGTGTACTTTGCACACGAAGGTCTTGATCAGAGGTGTAATATTAACTTGATCATAAGAAGGATCCTTGATTAAGGATAATACTTCTTTAAGAATTTGCCATTGATCGGCATCATGAGTAGGTCGCCATCTGAAGTCATAAGGCGGTATGCTCCGTTTGAATAGACTGTTTCTATGACAAACGGTCCTTCCCATTTAGGCTGAAATTTGTCTTTGGTCTTGTGCGTCATAATCATCGGTCGTCTGACGGCCAAAACCAGGTCTCCTTTTTGGAAGACTCTCTGTTTGACCTTCTTATTGAAGGCTTTTGAGATTCGAGCTTGATATAGCTCGATATGCTGCTGAGCTTGTAGCCGCTTCTCATCTAAGGCTTCGAGCTCTTGAAGACGCAATCGATCATTGTCTTCTAATGTGCACTTGGTGGTCAGAGCAACTCGCAATGACGGCATCTGGATTTCCAACGGGATGACTGCTTCGCACCCATATACCAGGGAAAAAGGCGTATTGCCTGTCGGTGTCCGAACCGTGGTTCGGTAAGCCCAAAGATATTCACCAAGCTTTTCGTCCCAATCTCGCTTGTTCGAGGAGACGAATTTCTTGAGTAGCTTGATGATCGTTTTGTTGAATGCTTCCGCCAAGCCGTTAGCGGTGGGATTATAGGCAGTTGAAGCCACATTCTGAATTCGGTATTTATCGCAGAACCGATAGAATACTTGGCTTATGAATTGGGGACCGTTGTCGTGGATGATCCGCCTAGGGACACCAAATCGATGGATGACATGGTGCTTGATGAAATTAACCATATTAGAGGTTTTGACTTCAACCAGTAGTATAGCTTCTGCCCACTTTGAAAAGTAGTCGGTTATTGCAAGGATAAACCGATGACCTCTTGTGGAAGAGGGGCTGATTAGCCCTACGACGTCGATTCCCCATGCTTCGAATGGCCATGAAGCAACAGTCAGGTGGAGCAGCTCCGAAGGCTGGTGTATGAAGTCCGCATGGACTTGGCATGCTTTACACCTTCGTGCATATTGGATGGCATCGGCTATCATAGTTGGCCAATAATATCCAAGCCTATACAATCTGTCTTTGAGCTTTGGACCTGGCGGATGAGCTCCGCAAATGCCGTCGTGCGCTTCTTGGAGCGCTTCCTGTGCCTCTGAATTGGAAAGGCAACGGAGGAGGAGACCGTCATATGAACGACGGTAAAGTATCTTCAAAGTCGGATCGTAGTAGAAACGGAGAGACCTTCGTCTGACGGATGCTGCTTCTTTAGGATCGTCTGGAAGCAGACCGTGCAAAGCATAGTCGATGAGAGGAAAGCGCCAGTCTCTTGGTTCAAGATCCGTGGAAACATTATAGACTTCTCGAGTTCTCAACATATGCTTGGAGCATACAAGATGTCGAGTTGCGACTGTGAGGTGATACTTGGTGTCGGCTGGCAAGGCTAGTGTTGTTGCTAATGCAGCAAGAGCGTCCGCCTTGGTATTCTGAGATCGAGACACATGCCCGATATAAAAGCCTTCAAATAAGTTGGCCAATTCGATGGCTGTATGGTAATAAGGCACCAAGTCCTCATGGCGGACTTCATATTCGCCTTTAACCTGATTGATGATCAGTTTTGAATCACCATAGGCTTCGAGGTATCGTACCCCCATTCCATGAGCGAGTTGAAGACCGATGAGCAGAGCATTGTATTCTGCTACATTATTGGAGCATGATTCTGTCAAAAAAAATGCTCTGGGAAGAACATGGTTCTGCGGGAGATAAACACAACCCCCACTCCGGCAATAATCTTGCCTTTAGGGCCCATTCGCGATGCTCCATCGAAGAACATCTGCCACATTTCCTCTTCTGAGGTTGTATTAGACTCGAAGACCTCATCAGGGATGTCTTCGTGAAGCTTTGAATGTTCCGGAACTGGATGAGCAGCCAAGAACTCTGCAAGAGCCTGGCCTTTAACCGCCTTCTGAGGTGTGAAGATCATGTCGTATTGAGACAATAAAAGTGCCCACTTAGCCAATCTTGAATTCAATGATCCTGGCTTCGTCATAAGGAGACGCAATGGGTTACTCTGAAAATGACATGTATGGTCTGGCCGACCAAATAATGTCGTGTCTTCTGAACAGCGAAGACGAGAGCTAAACACTCTTTCTCGATAGGGTTGTAGCGAGATTCCGCTCCTATGAGAATTCTGCTTAGATAATAGATGGCCTGCTCGTGGCCATTGTCGTCCTTTTGAGCGAGGAGGGCACCGAGGGAGTAGTCCATAGCTTTTACATAAAGCAAGAATGGTTTCCCTGATGTAGGGGCCACTAAGACTGGAGGCTTTGTGAGGTACCGCTTGATGTCTTCATAAGCTTCCTGGCAAACTTGATCCCATACGAAGGAAGCACCCTTTTTCATGAGTCGGGTGAACGGTTGACAGCGGCCTGAGAGATTTGCAATGAATCTTCTAATATAAGCCAGTCTACCTTGCAAGCCTCTGAGCTCTTTGAGATTCTTCGGTGGATGCATGCTCTGAATGGCTTTGACTTTGTCTGGGTCAAGATGAATCCCTTTTGATGTGACAATAAACCCAAGGAACTTGCCACTTGACACTCCCAAGAAGGATTTTGTCGGGTTCATTTTCAGTTGATGAGCCCGCATTATGTCGAACATCGTTCTCAGGTCGCGAAGATGTTCATTCTTGTTGCGGCTTTTGACGGCAATGTCGTCGACATAGCACTCCACCGTTTTTCGGAGATGATCGCGGAAGATTGTACTCATTGCCCGCTGATAGGTTGCTCCAGCGTTTTTCAGTCCGAAGGGCATTACAGTGTAGCAATATACCCCCAATGGTGTTCGGAACGAAGTATGCTTCTCATCGTCGGGATACATCTTAATCTGGTTGTACCCTGAAAAGCCGTCCATGAAAGACATCCTTTCGAACCCGCAGGTTTTGTCAATCATGACGTCGGTGATGGGTAATGGGAATTCATCTTTGGGACAGGCCGTATTGAGATCACGGTAGTCGATGCAGATCCGTATGTTCCCATTCTTTTTTAGGACGGGGACGATGTTGGCTACCCAATCTGGATGTTGTTCCTCCCGGATGAAGCCACATGCAATGAGTTTATGAACTTCAGCTTCAATAGCTTCCATAATGTTCGGGCGAAACCGACGTTGTTACTGCTTGACTGGCTTAATGTCGGGCTTGATGTTTAGACGATGCATAGCGACCTGCGGATCAAGTCCAGGCATGTGATTAGACGGGAAAGGTGTTGTATTGTGGAGTATAATTTGCACACAAAATATATTCAATGAAAAGAGAGATAAGGTTTAGAAACAACCTCAAGTGCTTTGATTACTCCACAATGTATTCGAAATGTAATCAATATACCCTTTCCTATCTCCGTTATAGCATGGGCTATACCGAGTCGATTCTCCGGGAGAGCTTGCGATGGAAGCGTTACGGTTGGTAGTGAAGATATAAAACGAAGATTCTTCTTTGCTCAAAAGAATAAAGAATCGTTGGAAAAAGAAATAAAAGAAT
The DNA here is from genome assembly GCA_038442645.1 of Agave tequilana. Taxonomy (NCBI): domain Eukaryota; kingdom Viridiplantae; phylum Streptophyta; class Magnoliopsida; order Asparagales; family Asparagaceae; genus Agave; species Agave tequilana. The sequence continues at coordinate 108,007 of JAVJIF010002812.1, forward strand.
CGGTGGATATGTTCATGATGAAAAAGGAAAAGAAATCATAAAGGAGATTTGGTATTAACACTAAAAGAAAAGAAAACTTTAGAAGACTTTGAAGGTGAGAAAACCATGACTAGCTAACCTTACTACCTTGCTAAAGACTTACTAAACTCCGTGATGGTGATGCGTGCCTCATGTTGATTCATCGGCATAGATTTGTCTTGCATGTTGGTCTAATTACTTTCCCACTTGGATGACGGGGGATCATTCTTGGACTTGTCTCGTAGCCTCATAGATGTCATTGGCCTACAAGTTAGACTTTCAATAATGGAATCAAAAGAGTGACACACAAGGGATGCTAAGGAAGAAGATACAACATTCAATAATGGAAGTAATGAAGTTGTACAACAAATAGCATATGTTTGGTGATCCATCTCCATGTTCCATCAAGGCACTTGTTCAAAGACAAGGCTCTAAATGAGGCACACATGAATCATATGGAGAATTACAACAAGAACTTGCCAAGAAATGAAAATAACCCATCGGAGAAGAGAAAACCATACAACTTGCAAGATTAAAGATAGCAATCACCCATGAGTTAGTAGTTAGCAAGGTAAGTTGTTAGCTAGTTCATGGTAGAAAAATTAGCTACTAGCCATTACAAAAGAAAAGCAAAGCATGAATTAAAAAGCAAGTAAAGTAAAGGTAGAATTAAAGAAAGCAAGAATTACTAGAAAATGCTCAAGTAGAGAAGAAGAGAATGGATCAATCCTTACTTCACAAATTGTCACTCCTTGGTGTACACAAGCTCTCTCTCTCTTACAACTCTCTTTTGCAGAATTTCTAGGGAAGAAGAAGGAGATCTAAAGAACTAAATCCTAGAGAAAAAATAAAAAATTACAAAGCTTTATCCTATCATCTCTCTTCTCTGTTCCTCTTTTTTCGCAGGTCCTTGGTCCAGTATTTATAGGCCTCAGAGAGAAGTCTCCAGAACCCGGACAGGTGGCAGAAATCTGGGGCTCAACGGCCCTAGATCTGCCGCAGATCTACAGCTAGGATTGAGAAAACGCGGCAAAACTTGGTCCGTTGGATCTCAGATTTCTGTTACGAATTTGTTATGAGTTTGTTATCCACGTGGCCTTCTAGAATCTTGAGCTGGCGCGTAGAATTCTCTAGATCCTGGATTCAAATTTGGGCTCTCTTTTTGGGCTTTGAATTAATCTCTTTTAATTATTGCTAATTAAAGAGATTTTGGGTCTTTTCTCCATTTGAGTGTGGACCTGCAAAAATATAGAGAAGATGAGTAAAAATCATATTTTTATTTGCAAAAATGCATAGGAATGATATGGTAAAATATGCAAAATTGGATCACAATCACACCCCCACACTTATTCTTTTGCTCGTCCCGAGCAAAACAAAGAAAAGAAAAACTATTCTACCAATTTTATTACACCACTTTCCCAGGTGACGCGATTGCACTGAGCGTGTGTAACAAGCCGTTAAACCTCTAGGTTACCCTAGAGGAGGAGTGTTGTCTCCTGAGGGTTTTCAGCGGATTGTACCCACAAAATCCATAAAGAAAGAAGACAAATGTTAGTGTTTTGAAAATTCATTTTGAAAGAGAGACATGTTTTCGAACTATTTTTGCAAAAATATAAGTGATCTAAGGTCATAAGTCCACCTATAATCATTCTTTCTTAAACTTAGTCTCCATGCAAGATCTTGTCTTCAATTAAGGTAAGAATTCAAAATTGGATTGAATATTTTATCCTTCATAAAACCTAGATAGTATGCACACCGTGACAGTGAAGATTTCTGGGATTTCAACTCTAACCATCAAGCCATTTATTTATATATATTTATTTTCTTTTTCTCTCTTTTTTTTCTTCCCTTAGTTTAGGCTTTCTAGTTCACCCTTGTAACGAGCCTATAACCGATGACTCCCAAACCAGTCGGTCTTAGGGCACCAGATGAGAAACACATCCTCGGGTTTAAGGACTCGAGTGAAAAAGGCCACAAAACTAAAGGGGATTTATTTATTTCCTTTACCACCGTTAGGCGTGAATAATCATGCTTCTTGAGGTACGATTGTCCAGCTTAATAAGTGATATTATATATATATATATATATATATATATATATATATATATATATATATTTATTATTTTTTTATTTTTATGGCATTTTTGGTCTTTGTTTCCATCCCAAGAAATGTGTAAGTGTGAAGTGCATACTTATCTAAGGCAAAAATTCAAGATAAGAATATCTCACCAATTTTTCTTACTTAGCCTATAATTTCAAACAAGATCTATTATTTCAACTAGGTTTAAGATATCGTAATTAAGGCTTTCTTAATTTCTAAGATACATCTTAATTTTCTTAAAAATAGATCAAAACTTTGTCTCTTATTTCAAAAAGTTTTTTTTTTATTATTAATTTTTTTTATTTTCTAAAAGAAGTGTAAAAGAAAGAAAATCTAAAAACTCTATGTTAGTAAACCCTCCCCCACACTTATTTCATGCATTGTCCTCAATGCATCATGATATATGTATGCATGAAAAAAAATAGAGAGGGAAGGAAAAAATTACCTTAAGGTGGTGGTTCCGGTGGTGGTCTGATTGGTCCACGAAACATGGCCCAATCAACTTTACTTTGGGTTTGGAGGAACCCACCAGAAATATCATGAATACAACCCACTAAAAAGATAAATCCATGATGGATCTTTATTAAGTATTTGACCCCATCTAATTTCCATTTTTCATAATTAATTTCGGAGTCAAATTTGTCAACCACCTTATCCCAGAATGGTGTATGAAATGATAGAACGGTTGACTTGGACTCAGGAAGGACAGGAACTAATACCGACTCAGGAAGGTGACTTAAGTCGAGTAAAGGTTCAGGAGTCGAAATGAGTTCAGGAATTGGGTCCAAGTCAAAAAGTTGAAACTCCAGTCCACATGTATTGTCCAACAATGGAATGTGACCTAATATGGGTGTGATCTCTTTACTTCCAATATTAAGGAATTCGAGCTCATCGCCATACAATTCTTCAAAACTAAGGTCAACATCTTCCATCAGAATTGTACAATCAGTTTCAGAAGTAAAGAGATTGTGAGAATCTAGGTCACATTTCTCATGTAGTTCAATACCAAAGAATGGAGAACTTGCCAATTTGTCAATGGAATTTTCAAAAGTATAGAATTGGGCAAGTTCAATATGATCCTCAAAGATGGGTGATTCAACTTCATTATGAATTGAAACAGGATCCAATGTAGACTCCGGGAAATAATTGAAGTCAGGTAAAGATACCGGAGTCATTATTGAATCAGGAAAAAATATTGAATCACTAAGTTGGGGTTCAAGATCACATTCCTCATGTAGTTCAATTCCACAAAAATGGGAACTTGCCAATTTATCAATGGGACTTTCAAAAGTATAGAATTGGTCAAGTTCAGTATGATCATCAAAGATTGGTGATTCAATTTCAAAATGGACTGGCACTGGATCCAATACTGACTCGGGAAATGAAGTGAAATCATGTGAAGACACCGGAGTCATAATTGAATCAGAAAGGAAAATTGAATCATCAAGTGGAAGTTCAGGATCATATTCATGTTTAAATTCAATTTCAGGAAATGGAAAACTTGCCAAAATGTCAATGGGATTTGAAGTTTGGACAAGTTCAGGTGGTTGTGCTGAAATTGAATCATGATTTCTAAAATGACAAGAGTCTTGAGTCATATCAATAGAGTGTGGCATAGCTGAATTAGTCAAAGGTTGATAAGATAGAGTCTCCTCATTCCTATAGATGTTAACCAATTGACTCAATTGTTCATCCACCTTATTGAAAGACTCGGCACGTGTTTTTTGATATTGTAACAAAGACTCTTGCAAGATGTCTATACTCTTTTCTAAACGTGATATTTCTACAGATGGCTGCTCTAGAATGGGAGTATAAGAATCTTGACTTTGGAAAGTTTGTGAATAATGTGAGTCACAAATGTGTGTAGATTGAAGCTTGGACTCACACAAGAGTTCTTTACTCGTTTCCAAGGTAAATGGTTGTTCATTATGAAAAGGTGGAACTGAGTAAGACTCTTGAAAATGCTGTGGAATTGGAGAGGCCAATATTTTTGGAAGTTCTTGCTCGGCCCTCTGAAGATTGGCTTCTAAACTCCTTAGTAACTCAGATTTTTCTTCAATTGGTGGTTCAGAAAAAGGAGTATATGAAGCGGAATCGGGAAATGAATACTGTGGACAAGGAGAATATGGTGGACAAGGAGTTTGAAAATTTGACTCGGGGTACGTGAATCTCCAATGACTCTGTGACGAGTTGAAATCATTATGGAAATTATGGTTATTAGATTGTGGGTATGGGTTGGAATGATTCGGATAAGGCCAACCCGGTGTATTTGGTTGGTGCATATTGTAAAACACCGGGTTGGAATTATCCGAATAGAATGGAGTCTGTGTGAAATATGGATTATTATTATGATGGAAAGAATTGTTGAATGCCATATCACACAAAAAAATCACAAACAAAAAGAAACAAATAAATAAACAATCAAGAAAAAAAATTCTAACCTAAGTTAGGGTAGACTTATGACCTAGACGACTCCTAACTGATTAGACTGTCCACGGGAGGTTTAGTGTAGACTTTGACTACAAGCTAATCAGCCAGGAAAGGTCAAGGTTGTTGGGAGGTTTTCCGTCAGAGACGTTCCTTAATTAAGTAACCACCAACCTTCGGGCTTTCGGCCCTCAATCCCTTTCCTAGACACTGATTTTGCAAGAGTCAATTTCCAACACTTTTCCCCCTTAGGATAATCTCCTAAATGAGTCCGAGATGTCCCTAGGGCCAACGTCTACTTTTTTATTAAATTAGGCTTGGGTTAGTGAGTGCTGGGATGGTAGTTTTTGGGCTAAGGAAAGGGTAATGAAATCCCCACCTTATCTTATTTATGGGTTATTGCCCTTAAAATTGGATTTTGTGCAAGTGTACAAGATATATAATAAGGATACACTCAAAGCATAATTAAATCAAACAAAGAGTGAGTCCTAGTCAATATGCAATGCGCACGTACCTTGCCTCCAGCACTCTTCAACAGTAAAAGTAAAGGAATTGAAAGACACGTGCCTAATGATGCAAATGTCTAAACAATTTTTAACATTAACAACCAATTTTTTACTGTTGATTATTAGCAGATATAAGCTGAAGCAGACAGAAAATTAAGTATTGCAGAAGATGTATTTTGCAGAGAAGCAAGCCCTGTAGAAAACTGGTCAGAAGTCAACTCCTCCTTGCCGCAATTCTGCGGCAAAAACCCAGAATTTGCGGCAATTCAGAGGGATCCTGGTCTCTGCTTTCGAGAGCAGAGGCCCAGGTCCACTTATATGTTTCTGCAATGCAAATTTTCCTGTTTCTTCAACCTGTAACCTGCAACAGAGAAGAAGATTCGTTTAGTTCTTCACTTTAAACCAAAAACCATTGCTCTCCCCGGTAACGGCGCCAAAATTTGTTTAGGAAAGGATATATGCGAGCCGAATTGGGAATTTTTGTCCCCGGCAATGGCGCCAAAAATTTGATTAAGAAGGGAAAGGTGTTGTATTGTGGAGTATAATTTGCACACAAAATATATTCAATGAAAAGAGAGATAAGGTTTAGAAACAACCTCAAGTGCTTTGATTACTCCACAATGTATTCGAAATATAATCAATATACCCTTTCCTATCTCCGTTATAGCATGGGCTATACCGAGTCGATTCTCAGGGAGAGCTTGCGATGGAAGCGTTACGGTTGGTAGTGAAGATATAAAACGAAGATTCTTCTTTGCTCAAAAGAATAAAGAATCGTTGGAAAAAGAAATAAAAGAATCGGTGGATATGTTCATGATGAAAAAGGAAAAGAAATCATAAAGGAGATTTGGTATTAACATTAAAAGAAAAGAAAACTTTAGAAGACTTTGAAGGTGAGAAAACCATGACTAGCTAACCTTACTACCTTGCTAAAGACTTACTAAACTCCGTGATGGTGATGCGTGCCTCATGTTGATTCATCGGCATAGATTTGTCTTGCGTGTTGGTCTAATTACTTTCCCACTTGGATGACGGGGGATCATTCTTGGACTTGTCTCGTAGCCTCATAGATGTCATTGGCCTACAAGTTAGACTTTCAATAATGGAATCAAAAGAGTGACACACAAGGGATGCTAAGGAAGAAGATACAACATTCAATAATGGAAGTAATGAAGTTGTACAACAAATAGCATATGTTTGGTGATCCATCTCCATGTTCCATCAAGGCACTTGTTCAAAGACAAGGCTCTAAATGAGGCACACATGAATCATATGGAGAATTACAACAAGAACTTGCCAAGAAATGAAAATAACCCATCGGAGAAGAGAAAACCATACAACTTGCAAGATTAAAGATAGCAATCACCCATGAGTTAGTAGTTAGCAAGGTAAGTTGTTAGCTAATTCATGGTAGAAAAATTAGCTACTAGCCATTACAAAAGAAAAGCAAAGCATGAATTAAAAAGCAAGTAAAGTAAAGGTAGAATTAAAGAAAGCAAGAATTACTAGAAAATGCTCAAGTAGAGAAGAAGAGAATGGATCAATCCTTACTTCACAAGTTGTCACTCCTTGGTGTACACAAGCTCTCTCTCTCTCTCTTACAACTCTCTTTTGCAGAATTTCTAGGGAAGAAGAAGGAGATCTAAAGAACTAAATCCTAGAGAAAAAATACAAAATTACAAAGCTTTATCCTATCATCTCTCTTCTCTGTTCCTCTTTTTTCGCAGGTCCTTGGTCCAGTATTTATAGGCCTCAGAGAGAAGTCTCCAGAACCCGGACAGGTGGCAGAAATCTGGGGCTCAACGGCCCCAGATCTGCCGCAGATCTACGTCTAGGATTGAGAAAACGCGGCAAAACTTGGTCCGTTGGATCTCAGATTTCTGTTACGAATTTGTTATGAGTTTGTTATCCACGTGGCCTTCTAGAATCTTGAGCTGGCGCGTAGAATTCTCTAGATCCTGGATTCAAATTTGGGCTCTCTTTTGGGCTTTGAATTAATCTCTTTTAATTATTACTAATTAAAGAGATTTTGGGCCTTTTCTCCATTTGAGTGTGGACCTGCAAAAATATAGAGAAGATGAGTAAAAATCATATTTTTATTTGCAAAAATGTATGGGAATGATATGGTAAAATATGCAAAATTGGATCACAATCAGCATGTCTTCGTAGCTCCATGCGAAGACGTCTATATACTCTCTTACGAGTATTATCAATTCTTCCCTTTCTGTAAGTGATAGGCTTTCACTTACAAAGATGGGCTTAGGGTAGTCTTGACTACCCAAGTTGACCTGCATCACCTTGTCTTCAGTAGGTGGCTCGCGCAATTCGAATCTCTTTTCCCATTGAAGGTCTAATTGCTGGGCCCACGGTTCCTCGTCAGTGGCTTCTGCGAGCTCCAATTGACTGCTTGAGGTCATATTAGCAGTGAGGTTTTCGAACATCCCTCCTATACTGACATCTGAATCCCACTCGGAGGATGAGGCTGAATGTGATGAAATTGGTTCAGCGTCTTTAATTTGAACCGTTGCTGAGGATGTGGGTGTAACATACCCTAACCCCCTGCGTGTACTATCATAGTAATTTGCAGGCTTCCCTTTAGGCACAAAGTTCCGCATCAAACCGCGCCTTCCTTTTCCAAAATTCAGGCCTTCTCCATGCTTCAAGTCGTACCCCATTTTCTTCATAATATGGCGCGCTGGCCGCGCGTAATGAAAGAATTATGGAGTGACTGAGTCTGTACTTGAATCTGCGACCGCGGGTCCCGTGGTTGGGTTCTACCGAAGATTATCGGTAACTGACCTTCTTTGGATGGCGGGATCACCAAGACGGCTCCTTCTGCGGATTCCACGGGCGTACTGGACGCACTTGGCTTGTGTAAAGGCATGTGCAGAGAGCTATCCATGATGGATTCAAATAGCCCAACAGTCGCAGGATAATCAAAAGAAATATTATCATTAATCACCCATTCACCTTCATCCTCTGAAGGAGTATTACACAGGGGATTATTGAGACATGCTATAATTGGTTCACCAATCAGAATGGCTGGCATGCCTGCTTCGAATTCTGAATCCGCCTCGTTGCCACTTTCATCATCGTCCGGCAACGGTTCTTTGAGTGCTCCACCGGTCTCTTGATACAGGAGAGCGTCAGTGAAGTAATTTTCCACCCCTTTGAATGGTTGCTTTTCAGCGAAGACAGTTCGTACTGTCGCGTCATCTTCAACATATTTGAAGCATTGGTGCAGAGTAGAGGGAACGATCCAGTTGGCATGGATCCATGGCCGTCCCAGCAGTAGGTTATATGATGTGTCAGCATCAATGACATAGCATGTCACTTCTGACTTCAGGCTCCCAATTCTGCAACGGAGCCGAATTTTCCCAAGTGGGTGACTGCTTCCGGCGTTGAAACCGTATATTGTAGTAGTGGTTGCGGACAACCTGTACAATGGTATGCCGAGGAAGTAGAGAAGCCTTTTGGGGATGATGCTGAGTGCAGACCCCGGATCGACTTGTATTCTTTCAATGCATGTTGAACCGATATATCCGGTGTAGTACAGAGGTCGATCGTGCTTGTTGTCTTTGAGAAGCATATCTTCCGCCGTGAATGTAATAGCGGGCACCTTTGATTGTGCATGATGACATTCTGGGCAAGGAGACTGAACGTCGTCGTTAGGGATTTCAGGCATGCATGTCAGAAAGGATTCTGAATTGGCTAGCGCATCCCTGAGTGCTTCTCTTGTCTCTTTCGAGAGGCGAAGGAGCTCATGTATAGTGATACGAGCTGGGATATTGGCCAGCTGAGCCAATATGTCAAACCGAAAGGGCGTATCAAACCCTTGGCCTGGTGGTTTCTTCAACACGTGGTCGAATCGTACCTCCTTAGGCCTCTCTTTTCCCTTGGTTGGGATTGGAGTGGATGCTGGTGCTTGTACTGACGTCGTTTGCTGTTGTGTCTCGTCAGTAGACTTTTCATACTGCCTCAAGTATGATTTTCCGGATCGGGTGCCCGTCTGTTGAGGTGTATCGGCTTGCGCCGTGCAAGCAAGCTTTTCTCCTTTTGAATCACTGAGGGAAGCCGATGTAAGATTGTCGTCGTCTGGCTGGATGGAGATGACATTGCAAGACTTGCCCTTTGACTTGGGCTTCTTTGGATCCCGCTGTACGTCTTGGACGAGGTCTGGGTGTATCCACATGACTTCCCCTGTCTCCAATGTTAAGGGAACAAGACCCTTATTATGTTGAGCTATAGCTGGAGGATGCTTGACTTCCAACTGTGGAGCAGGGACTGAATAAGTCCCGTCAGGAACTGTGACCTTTTGGGTGCTGCCGAACTCAAGAGTCACCATATTAGCAGTGACTTTCTTCTGCTCCGTCTTCAACGTCAGAACCCCGGCATCGACCAGGGCTTGTATTCTGTCCTTGAGGACATAACACTTGTCAGTAGGATGGTGGATCATCCTATGATAGAGGCAGTATTTAGGGTCGTTTGTGCGCCCTATCTCATTAGGACGCCGAGCATCTGGCAGTTTCATTTTGTTCCCTTTGTGGAGCAGATGGAATATCGTGACCACCTGATCGTCTTTGAAGGAGTACTGCTTTGGAGGGAACTTAGGCTCCTGATTGTTGAAGCCGCTCTTCTTGGCTTTTGACTGCACATCTCCGGATAACTCTACAGACATAGTCTCTTTGCCTTTAGCTTGAGAAAATTGCGGTAGGTCGCTACGCCCTTTGTTGTTCATCCCCCACTTGCCTCTAGGGGCGGATGGTTCGAATTTTTTAGCCGACTTCTCGGCTATCTCTGCTTGTTCGACCAATTCTTTCCAGGTGTGGGCTTTGACAGCCCCCATGCGAACTTCCACTTGGTCTAAGAAGTTGTGTCTGCATGTCTGTAAGAGCATGGGTAATGGCATCCCTGCTGGGCACATCAAGGATAAATTTCTGAACCGTTCAATGTAGTCACGGACAGATTCGCCCTTCCTCTGCACAGTGGAGAGAAGCTTGTCCATGGTCACTTCGGTATCGTCCTCATAGAAACGAGAGAGGAACCGAGTTTCCAGGTCGATCCAGGAGTTGATAGAGCCCGGGGGAAGACTTCGGAACCAGTCAAATGTCACCCCCTTTAAGGTGCCAATGAACAGCCTAGCCATGACGGCGTCATTGCTTATAACATTACCAGTCTGAGACCGAAAATAGTAGATGTGCTGATTTGGCGAGCTCTTTCCGTCATAGGTATGCAATGTTGGTGGTTTGAACTTCGGTGGGTATAGCACCGAATCCCACTCTAGCGGATAAGGGCGGACTGCCCCTACCTTCTTTAATTCATCCCTCTGAGCTAGGGATGCAATTTGAGCTTGAAGGCCCTTAAGGACTTCGGCGTCTAAGGAAGAACCCTCTTTGGATTTCTCCGTCTTTGGCTGCTCATTGCTGAAATGTTCCTCCTCATCGTGATTGCTCCCGGCATCATTGTTGTTCCGGTCACTGAGGAGTTGTGCGAGCATCTGTTGAATATTATCCAGAGCCTCTTGCTGAGTCTTGAAAGTTTGCTCCTGAGCTTCCAAACGTCGACGAAGATCGTCGTTAGCATTATCAGCCATGTTGACTGATGCCCTGTCTGTTCGCACTGAACTGACTGTGGCCGAAGAAGCATACCCGCTATTTTCATCTTTTTCGTCCGATGATTGGAGTGATCTCCTGGGCTGTGACGAGGCTAGGGCCATCGAGGAAGAAGGCTGTCCATAAGTGTAGGGTATCGCCACCCTGGATCTGGTGTTCCAGAAAACACCTTCTTCATGCACCAAGACTTCGCCTAAGCCTGAGCTATAATCTGGATCTGGGGACTCTCGTCCTCTTCCGGTCATGTTGACGGATGCGGAGGCTGGATCTCGTGAGGTGCTCCTCTTGCGGTGTTTCCTCGGGGCCTGTACCGATAGCCGATCAAAAACTGACCGTCGTCTTGGAGGCGTGGCGGGGATTGGTCCCAACCGGCAATGGACCGAGTGGAGTGTCAGTAGTTGACATCCCACTTGTTGGTAACAGGGGGAAGAGGTTTGTCTATCCGTCAACAATTTCCTCAAATCAGACCCGGTTGGGTCTCTGCAATCGAGCACAAAGGCTCTTTTGGATCGTCGATGGGACGATGTCCTGCTTCTTTTATCCCTGCAGATGGGATTAGCACTGAATAGTGCTTCGGTTCTAGCTTCGCCAACAAGCGTGAACTTAGTGCTTGACGCACTGAAAAGTGGAGCACGCTGTGGTGCTTTACCCGCTATGCTGCTGCGAAGGTAATTAGCCTTAGATAGTACTTTGGCTTCAGCTTCGCGGTCATGAACCCTGCGCGTACGCTGTGGTACAGTAGCTTCGCTCGTGAGAACGAGGCCGGCGCGAGGCATTGCTGCTCTTGAATTGGGCGACGGTATGATTGCCGTCTTGACTTCATGATTGGAGCAGACAGGCATCCTGCCTTTTTCTTCGCGAGAGAGGCGCGGTTTAGGCGTAGCTACGCCTGAAGCTTCGGTCGGAGACTTCTGCTTAGGCTTCCATACCCGCCTTGGCAGAGGAGACTTAGGTTCACGAGGAACCTGATTAGCCACACGCGAGGCTGAGGGGTGTTTGCAGAATTCTGCTTCCGGTTTCTGCTTTGAAACCTTGGCCGTGGAAACCTTCCTATGCTTCCGTGCTCGAAGCATTGGGCCACCCCCAGAGAGGACTTCTTCAAATCTTCCTTGATCGAACTGAACCACCAAGTTCTCACAAGTGAAGGAATCAGACTGCGGACATACTTCCTTGTTGCGCCAAATAATCGCAGTAGGTTCGTAGGGAACCTTTTCAGTCTCCGCAGAGACTTTCCTTGAAGATTTAGCCAGAGAAGCTCTGGCTGCACCGGCTTTTCTGAATTCAGAGTTAGACCCGAAGGTCTGTTCGTCGCATTGCGACACTTGATTCTCGGCAGTGGAGAATTTCTTCCCCAGCGGAGTCGCCATCTTGTTCTCCATTATGTTTGCAAAGGGGGAAAACTTACAAAAAAGAGTTTGAGGAGCTAAATTATAAGTATTCTTAAAAAGATTACAAGTAGATCTCCTCAGAGATTCTGGAGAAGTGTGCCGATAGGAGTCTGGTCAGCGCGCGACCACTTTGTCCCTTTGACGATGCGAGCGATGAGATTCCCTTCTCGCCTGGTTCCGGGAATCAGAGAACAGAAGGTTGGTAGAACCCTCTTGCTGCTTCTCAAAATCGCCTTCAATTAGGAATTCCTTCTCGCCTGGTTCCGGAGATCCTTGAAAAGAAGGACGATGTTAGGGTATCAACACCCTGGATAGAGAAAGCAATTCTCTAAAAGGTCTCTGAATTCGAGAGCGCACGGTGCGTCGTGAAGAAGCCTCTGCTTGTGGAGTCCTCTTTTTTCGATCGATCGATCTTCTCTCCTTGTACCCCTGGCGGGCTATTTATAGGGAGAGCAAGGGTATAATCGTCCCTTGAAAATATAGAAACAGATTGAATCGAATCTGTTTAAAATCTGGAAAGTAGCCTTGCTGCGAGGCTAAGATCAGCTTCTGCGAAGCTAGAATTGGCAGGTCGGTTGACCTTCTTGATCCTTTCCATATCGTTGGAGGATTTCCCCTGATCTTCTTACTCGTTTTAGAGGAGTCAAGAGATTGTGGCAATCAACTGCCAAATTTGATCTCTGATTTGATCTTAATTGGATTTGACTTGATTGGATCCGATCTCATCTGGAGATTTGATTGGTCAAAGGTTGACCATAGCAGACCAATAGCGGAGCCGTCCGCATTGAGCTCGTAGCGGAGCTGGAGGCAGTTTCTGGCGAAGTCCGAAAGAAATCCTTTGGCGGAGTTGGAAGTCTTCTGTGGCGAAGTTGCAAGTTAGCTTCTTGGCGAGGCTTTGGGTGGCTTCAAGGCGAAGTCGAGTGATATTAGCCTCTCAGGCGAGGCTATCCCTTTGGGCTCCTGTAATGCTAAGTGCTAGCATCTTAGACCTGCTGAGGTCTGTTTAGAAACAATCCGGGTTCACTGTCTGCTTGCTGGATCAGTGGAGTCAAAATTGCTTCCTTGTCCCTCGGAGATGGGTGAAAACTGGTCTTCAGCTCGTCTGTCACTTGTCTTTTGTAAATGTCAACAAGTTTAGACATTGTTCGAACCAATAAGAATCTTGTCTTTTTTAAGTGTCAACACTAGTATCTGATGGCACTGAATCAGAAGCAAACACGAAAAAGTAAGCGAAATCTAACTCTTCATTAATATACCACTCGCCTACATCATCGGCGGTGTTATTAACATCAAGCTTATTAATGTTCATTACAAGTGGATTTAATTCCACATGCACTTTTCTTTCGCCTCTGGCTCAGTATCAGCTTCATTACCAGAGTCTGGTTCCTCTGGCTATGGGTTCTCGTTTGTCCCCAGAGAGTCTTTGTACAGGAGGGAGTCTGTGAAATAATTCTCTACCCCCTTGAATGGATGTCTTTCAGCAATCAACGTTCAGACTTTCCCACTTCCATTGATGTACTTCATGACTTGATGGAGGGTGGAGGGGATGATGGAATTACGATGAATCCACGGTCATCTGAATAGCAGATTGTATGAAGTGTCAGCGTCGATTACATAGCATGTCACTTCAGATCTTCGGTCCCCAATCTGGCATTTGAGCTTGATCTTTCCCATTGGGCACGTACCATTGGCGTTGAAATCATAGATAGTCGTTTGGGTGGCGCTCAATCGGTGGGTGGGAATCCCTAAGTGTTGTATGACCCGACGAGACATGATGCTTAACGCGGATCCTGGATCTACCTGAATGCGGTTCACTTCAGACGATCCAATGTACCCTGTGAAGTACAGGGGCCGATCATGTTTCCCTTTGACCTGCATGTCATCTGATGTGAAGGTGATGCAGAGGGCATTTTGAGAGACATGGAGGCGATTTTTTTATCTTCCTCCTGCGATTCAGCCGGGATCTGAACCATGAAGACCTCAGCATCAGTTAAGGTTTCCCTCAGAGCTTCTCTTGTTAACTTTGACAGTCTCAAGAGCTCGTAGAGGGTGATCCTGGCCGGGATATTGGCTAGTTAAACCAAGACGTCAAAACGGTAAGGTGTTGGAGATCCTTCCGCGTTGTTCTTTGGGAAAGCCTTGGAAAACTGGAGCTCTTTCTGCTTTTCCACAGGTTGCTTCGCGGAGGGGCTTGGTTGCCTCTGCAGTAGGTTTAGGAGGGCTTGCCACCATCTCGTCGTACTTTTTTAAATACGACTGACCCGAACGAGTTTCTCCCACGAGCGGTTTATTGAGTTCTGCGGCAAGGACGATTGTTTCCTCTTCCAAATCAGTTAGCGAGGGAACATCAGTTTCTGCTTCCCGGAAAGAAGCACATACCACATTGCAGGACGAAGCTTTCGCCTTACCTTGGACTTTCTGTTGGTAACAGTAGTCCACTGTTGGCCATCTACAAGGTCGGGATGAACCACATAATTTCTCCCTGAGGTGTAGGGATAGGTATAAGACCTTTCTCCTGCTGATGATGTGGGTCCGTATTGATCATTCTTAGTTCCCCTTTCGGGATGGGAACTACTCCGGATGGTGCTGGAGGCTGTTTTTCAAACTGAAGAAATGATGTCATATTAGCCGTCACTTTCTTCTGTTCTGGATGGAGCTTTAGCACTTTCGCATCGATCAGAACTTGAAGGATATCTTTGAAGACGTAACAGCTCTTAGTGGGGTGCCCTAGCATCCTATGATACAGGCAGTAGTTGGGATTGTCGGAGTTGCCGACCTCTTCAGGACGTCTAGCTTCAGGAAGATTCAATCTGTTGCTCTTGTTGAGTAACTTGAACAACGAATCGACATGCTCGTCTTTGAAAGAATACTGCTTGTTGGCACATGGTTGACTTGAAGAACCACCTCCCCTGGCCAGCTGAGGTTTGACGGGAGATTTTGTCTCTGTCGCCAATGTATCTTTTCTTTTTGATTGAAAAGATATTTCTGACGCGCGCCTTGTCGACTTTTTGGGTCTGGGTTTCTTTCCATCTGCCCTAACCCTGACGACAATTTCTTCAGCCTATTCACCTTCCTGGACCAATTGCTTCCAGGTGCGGCTTTCAACAACTCCTATCTGGGTTAGGAGTGAAGTTTGTAGATTGTGGCGGTATGTTTCTATCAGGGTGGCCTGGGTCATACAGCTAGGACATCAGAGTGCCATATTCTGAAATCTCTCCACAAATATTTTAACTAATTCTCCCTTTCGCTGCTTTGTTGCCAGGAGAGTGGGCATTGTAATTTCTGAGTCGTCTTCAAAGAAGCGTGTCAGGAAGAGCTTTTCTAAATCACCCCAGTTTTTGATGGAGCCTTCTGGGAGTTTCATGAACCATTCAAAGGCAAGCCCTTTTAGAGTGTCGATGAACAAATGTGCTAAGATGGCATCATTATTTACTACATTTCCTGTCTGAGACTTGAAATAGTAGATGTGTTGGTTCGGTGACCATTTGCCGTCGAAAGCCTGTAAGGTCGGGGCTTTAAACTTAGGAGGATACAGAATAAAGTCCCACTCGGCCGGATATGGCTGGACCACTTCTCCTTTAGGAGGCCTTTCCAGTTGGTAAGGGCTTCCAAACGCTGCTCCAATTGGCTCATTCTTTTAGAATGAATACCCCCATTCTCCGAGCTGTCTTCCTCCTTAGACGAGGATTTAGAGGATTCAGAATTAGATTGCTCCTTCTCCTCGATATGTACGAAAAATGAGCTTTCTCCTTCTTTCCGTTTGCCTTTAGACTTCTTAGAAGAAGCTTTGTCGGTTGACTTCCTCTTGTCTTCAAGCAATTGTGCAAGCATCTGATTGAGGGTATCGATAGATTCTTGTTGAGCGTGAATCATATCGAATTGTTCCCTCTGGACCTGGGCTTGCTGTTCAAAGCGCCTGGCCGTCTCCTCAGGAGTATTTGTCATGTACGCAAAGGCTTCCTTCTCTGTGGAAGAGTTCGAGGCCTGTGATTCTGCAATGGCGGAGTGTGATTCACTTACTTCAATGCCCCGAGCTAGGGCACTGTAATTGATCGGGGCGACCGTACCAGTCTGAGTGCGAGTATACCGATACACTCCTTCTGGTTCCGTGTCAGACTCGTTGAGTTGACCGCCGGTTGTTTTCGCCTACTTCTGCTTGCTATATTTGCAGTAACTTCAGGGTACTCCACGTCAGAGAAGGCTCTCTTTTTGTGGAAGCGACACTTCTTGGATAATTGGGAGGTCGAGGTTAATCGTCTGAATACCGACTGTTTGCTTGCATGTGAGCTGCAACGGCATTCAGAGAACATTGCCGTGATGAGCCATTCACAGCAGCAAGATGGAGTGATCTGATTAGCACTCCTTTTCTTTGTCAAATAATCTCTTAGATACGTGAGAGAGGGATCAAAGAGATTGGCCTCGGGTTGTCGAGGGCTTTTCATCTTCTGAGAGTCACCCTTACGTCGAGAATCTGAGACGCGGGGTTCAAAAACGTGGAGCTCACGTTGTGCAGAACAGGCGCAGCTCTCGCGTTTTGACTTCGAAACGTGGGTCTCGTGTCTTTGCTGAGCAGAGACACGAACCTCACGTTGTTGATTATCGCGTTTGGTCAGCGACGGTTGAGATACGCGGGTTTTCTCAATTCCGCGTCTGGTTGTAGAGACGCGGGTCTTGTGTCTCTGAGAAGAAGCATAGCCCTCGCGTTGTTGAATGTTGCGTTTGGGAAGTGAAGTCTCAGAAACGCAAGCTTGTTGGGCTTCGCGTTTTGGTCTCCATACGCGGACTTCGTGCGTCTAACGCAACTCGAAAGAGGCTTGAGCCTCGCATTCTGTATCTGCTGGACAGATGGTTGTTCCAACTTCTTGCGCCTGTAATTGACGCGCACGTCGTCTCTGTCGACGTTCAGGTTCCGGTTACGCCATACGGTTTACTGGGAACCCCTAGTAACCTGAAACTGAGAAAGAGTATGGCATAAACGGGCTGAATATCAGCAATGCTAACCTCGCGGATCTCGTGGGAGACATTGACGCGGGTGTTACGTGCGATGTGGTTAGCCATGGCACTCTTCTTGTCAGTCGCATCTAAAGGGATCTCAGAGCAAACTTGAGAGCGGGTCCCCGAGGAAACCTTGCGGTACTGCCACGCCCTAGGGCTCTTGGAGCCGGAAGAGAGGAACTCTTCATACTTTGCCTGGTCGAACTCGACGATGAGTGATTCGACCATTTTTCCCATGTAGGTGACGTCACCCTGCGCCATGACTTGCTCATCAGTAGAGAAAGTTGTCCCCAGCGGAGTCGCCATCTCTTTTTTGGTGGGAAAATTGAAGATCAAACTGTAAATTCTTTATTTGATGGTAAAGAAAATTACAACGGATCAATAATCCTTTTATAAGAGAGGGGAGATATTCAAGCTCAAATCTCCCCTTTATTTAATGCTGGGTTCTTGATGTGGCGATAGAAAGTGAATCTTGTTTTCCGTTGACCGGGTGAACGTCAAGACTTCTTGAAAATCTTCTCTTTGGATGGTGGATGAAGTAACACAGCTTCTGTTCAACAAGAATCTCAAAGAGACTTTCGGCAAGAACAAACTTGAACGCAGCAAGCTGTTAGAAGAGTGAAACTCTCTCTTTCTTTTAGCTGGAGATCTTAATCCTTCTACGGCTTACAACTGAAGTTCTTCTGATCAGATTTTTCTCGACCACCCATCTATAGCAAACTGGGCTATTTATAGAGGTTTCAGGGGGTAAAAGTGTCCCTCATTACGTGGGCAGTAATTGACCCAGTAATGAGGGCAGTTATAACTGAGACGCGGGCTTTGGGCCTCGCATTTTGCCATTGAGGTGATGCTTGAGAAACGCGAGCTTCAATTCTGCGTCAAGCTTCACGTGAGACGCGGGCTTTGGGCTCTGCATCTTGGTCATTGCAGTGATGTTGAGACGCGGGTTTCAATCCTCGCGTCTTGGTGCTATGCTAGTGGCGATTATTAGTCTTGTGTCTAGAGTTTGGACTCCACTTTTTAATGACTTGTCTTTAGTGATTTTTAGACAGTCTACAGGTAGTATGTCGTTGAGGACACACTCTGGGTTCTGAACTTGTCGCAGAACCTTTGAAAAACTTGGCTAACAAACTGGGGGCCATTGTCATGAATGATCCGTCGTGGCACACCAAATCGGTAAATGACGTAATGTTTAATGAATTTGATCACGTCGGATGTCTTAACCTCCCTCAAGGGAATAGCTTCAGCCCATTTAGAGAAGTAATCAGTTAAAGCTAAGATGAACCGGTGTCATTTGAATGAAGATGGGTTGATAGGGCCAACCACGTCCATTCCCCACATCTCAAATGGCCAGGTTGAGGTTGTAGAGTGAAGATGTCTGGGTGCTTGATAGATGAAGTCACCATGGACCTGACAGGCGTGACATCGTTTGGCGTAAACGATGGCGTCAGGGACCATCTTAGGCCAATAATACCCTAGTCTTCGGAGCCGATCCCCAAGTTTCGGACCAGGTTGATAAGCTCCACACAAATCGTCATGCTCTTCTTTGAGTACTTATTGTGCCTCTTTTTGTTACAGGCAGTGGAGGAGGATTCCATCATGCGATCGCCGATACAGCGTTCGCGTGGTTACATTGTAGTAAAATTTGGGGTGTTTCCTTCTAATGGCAATGCCTCTTTGGGATCATCAGGAAGAATACCGTACAGTGCATAATCGATGTACGAAAATCGTCAATCCCTGAGTTTTTGACCTGTTAAAGTCTCTAGAGCTTTTTTGACTTGACAGTCTCCTGTTGGCTTTTGGTGGTCTTCAAAAGCGAACCTTGGGCAATACAGGTCATGGCTATAGACGAGTATTTTCTCTACTACTCCAGCTGGGAAGCCAAGGAAGCAGCGAGAGATGCTAGTGCATCTGCATGCGCATTTTGTTAGTGAGGTATATGGTCGATGAAAAAGTTTCTGAACCTCTCGGCCATACAAATAGTTGCATTGTAGTAGGGTACTAAGTCTTCATGTCTGACTTCGTACTCCTCGCGAACTTGGTTAACGATGAGTTTAAAGTCACCGTATGCTTCGAGATTTTTAACGCCAATCTCATCGGCGATTTGCATCCTGATCAAGAGAGCGTTATATTCCGCTACATTGTTGGAACATGGCTCGGTTAATGAGAATGCTCGAGAAATTACGTAGTTCTATGGGAAGACTAGTACTACCTCCACTCCTGCTATAACATGCCCTCGTGGACCCGTTCTTGATGCACCATCGAAGAAGAGCTGCCACACCTGTCCTTCGAAAGACGTCTGGGTCAGACAAACTTTAGCGACCTCATCTGGGAGATTCTCATAAAGTTCGGTCGCTCTCGAATTGGGATGTTCAGCTAGGAATCTGTCACCGCTTTTCCTTCACGGCTTTTTGTGGTAGAATGTGCATCTCATATTGGGAGAGCATTATGGCCAATTTTACCAGTCTACCATTTAGCGATGATGGCTTTGTCATAAGCAACCTTAAAGGGTTGACTTTTAATATGACGTTTATAGTTTAGCCCACCAAGTAGTGTCGCATTTTCTGCACGGCGAACACCAACGCCAAACATTCCTTTTCGATCAGGTTATACCGATGCTCGGCTCCGATCATAGTTCTGCTCAGATAGTAGATTGCTTGCTCATGTCCCTGATCAATATTATGGGCTAGCAAAGCTCCTAAGGAATGATCCATCGCTCGAACATATATCAGGAAAGATTTTTCTAAAACCAAAACTGTAAGGACGGGTGGTTGCATAAGGTATCATTTGATTCCCTCGAACGCTTGTTGGCAAGCATCGTCCCAAATGAATGAGACACCCTTCTTCATTAATTTGGCGAAAGGTAGGCACCTCCCTGAGAGATTTGAGATAAATCTACGGATGTATGCTAATCGCTCTAGCAACCCTCTAAGCTCTCTAAGATTCCTTGGAGGTCGCATTTTCTAGACAGCACGGACTTTCTCTGGATCGAGGTGGATTCCTTTGGATGTCATCACAAATCCTAGGAATTTACCATTGACTACCCCCAGGAAGGATTTGGTGGGGTTCATTTTCAGCTGATACGCTCGCATGATGTCAAAAACTATTTTCAGATCCGCTATGTAATCGCCCTTGGTGCGGCTTTTTACTGCAATGTCATCGATATAGCATTCTACTATTTTACGCATGTGCTCATGAAAAATTGCATTCATAACCCTCTGATACATTGTCCCCGCGTTCTTTAATCCGAAGGGCATAACAGTATAACAATATACCCCCAGTGGTGTCCTGAAAGAAGTATGCTTTTTATCATCAGGGTACATTTTGATTTGATTGTATCCTGAGAATCTATCCATAAAGGACATTCGTTCAAACCCACACGTATTGTCGATCATGACATCCATGATTGGGAGAGGGAATTCGTCTTTAGGACAAGCCTCATTTAGATTGCGAAAATTAATGCAAACCCGGATCTTCTCATTTTTCTTGATAACGGGGACGATATTGGCTACCCAATCAGGGTGTTATTCCTCTCTGATGAAGCCAGAATCTATGAGCTTTTTAACTTCTGACTGGATTGCTTCTATTATTTATGGACGGAACCATCGTTGCTCCTATTTGACTGGTTTCACGTCTGAATTAATGTTGAGGCGATGCATAACCACTCGAGGATCAAGCCCAGCCATGTCCTCGTAATTCCAAGCGAAAACATCTATATACTCCCGCACAAGAGATATTAGATCTTCTTTCTCGGAGGGTGATAAGCTTTCGCTTATAAAGATGGGCTCAGATTAGCCTCATCTCCCAGATTAATCTGGGTGACCTTATCTTCCGTGGGTAGTTCGCATTGTTCGAAGCGAATATCCCAGAAAGTGTTTAGGTGTTTGATCCAAGGATCTATATCCGACTGCATCATTTCTTCATCTCCATCTTTCAAGTGGCTTGTTGAGGTCATATTTACTGAAAGTTCTTTGAAGATATTGTCGACACTGACATCTGACTCCCACGATGGTATAATGACTCTTCGGACTCGGAGGCCGATGAGATCGGAGTTGACACATAGCCTAATCCTCTGCGAATTCGATGATAGTAATGAGGGGTCTTCCCTTTCGGAATGAAAAATCGAAGTAGTGTTCTTCTTCTTTTGTCGAAGTTTAGATCAGGGCCACTTGTTAGATCATACCCCATATTTTCATTATTCTGAGTACATTTGTACTTTTGCTTGCCATGTTTGCAGTGGCCTCAGGGTACTCCACGTCAGAGAAGGTCCCCCTCCTGTGAGAACAACGCCTTTTGGTTGATCGAGAGTTTGAGGCGTCTGAATACCGGTACCAAGAAGGAGGGAGCCAGCACTCCCCTCGATTGTCTGGAGGCCCACAGGTCAGACCGGAAGTTTTAGTTGCACAACATACCTAGCACCACTATAACACGAACATATATTGATAGCCGCAAGTTTCCCCTGACCCGATGTAAGTTATTTCTTTTTATGATTTATTATATAATTATCAATTTACGAGAATAGCAGGTACAAGACATGATCAGGAATTCAGGACTATATGAGTACTATAGATTCAGGTCATTGTATATATAATACAGGATAACAAGTATAGTATTCCCGTAAATGTGATAGTCACAGGTCAAGTTTTAATATAACAGGAGGTAAGTGATAAGTCATGATATAATAAGGAGTAAGTGCCAAGTAGTAGCATATCGGGTGTCAGGTGGTATATGACTTGAAGGTGATATTAAGCAGGTGACAAGTGATAGCATCGTACATATAAGCATGTCAAGCGAAAGCATGTCAAGCGATACAAGAAAACCGTAGTGATATAAGGAATCGGTACAAATACCAAAAAATCAAGTATTTTCAGGAAAGACAGTATAAGTAAGATTTCAAACTCTTCACAACCATTAATAGAAGAATCGATAAACTGACAGGCAGGTAATCCAGCAAGCACGCGAATATCCAAGCGGAGCTAAGCGGGGCTGGAGCGAAGCTAATGTACAATGCGAAATGCTATCATGCTCAGCGAGGTTACCACTTGCAGCATAGCTAAACACACGTGTAGTAACAAGCGTATAAATACCACGCTACTGCTCACGGTGAAGCCACACTCACGGGGTAACTACGCTTGAACGGAACAAGCGGTAAAGTGTTGACGCTAGATCCGCCTACCAGGCGTAGTATAGAGAAAGTCCAAAGGACTTTAAAACCCTAGAGATTATACCCGAAGGTTAGGCCCGAAGGCATGGGTATATGCAGAAGGTGTTAGTTCCAGATACAAATACATAAAGACAATACAAGTCGACCCGACGAAGCGGGAAAGTCCAAAAGGAAAGCGGGAACACTCGCCTAAAGACGAAAAATACTGTGAAATCCCTGATCTCTGAAATTCAGGTAACCAACACGAACATGCGTTAAAGAGAAAGTGATAGAGGGAGAAGAAAATCAAGAGAGAGAAAGAGAATGAGAGAGAGGAGAGAGAAAGAGAGAGCCAGAGAGAGAAGTTCATAGAGAGAGAGTGCAGAGGGCACAGGGGGAGAGAGAGTGTACAGGAAGACGCGGGATTGAGAGTGAGATGTAGGGGTCGCAGACGCGGGGGTCGCGTTTTGTAGATGCCACAAACGTGGGGATAGACCCGTATTTAAGTTATAACACGAGAAGAACGCAGATGCGAGCATGAGCTCCACATCACGTTGATACAAGAATGCTAGGATCGCGTTATACAAATATCAAGAACGCAAATATCGCTTTAAAGAATTGCTGGGACGCGGGGGTGAGCTCCGCGTCTAGCAATTAACATAAGAGAAAGAGAGACAGGGAGATGAGAGAGTGAGAGTCCAAGGAAAGAGAAAGAGAAAAAGAAACGCAAGGATGATGGAAAAGGAGAGACGCAGGTTTGGGAGAAAAACAGAGAAGAAAAGAAAAAGGAAAGGAAAGGAAAAAGAAAGAAAGAAAGAAAGAAAGAAGGAAAGGGGGAGGGGACGACCGACCCAGGCTCGGCCGAAGGTCGCCGGCAGCGGCCGGAGATGGCCGAAGATGGCCGGAGATGGGTGGCCAAAGCTCCAAAGCCAAGCCAATGGTGGTGCAAGTCTAGTTAAATTTAGAATTTTGGGGTTTTTGGAAAGGCATTTCGGAGAGCGACGGTGTAGCTCGTTGGAAAGAGTACCACGAGAAGAAGAACTTGGTGTGATTGTTGGTGGTCAAGGTGGTGTAGGTGGTGGTAAAAATAGTGGAGAAGCTAACGGTGGAAGTGGGTTTCTTAGTGGAAAAAGAAGAAGAAGGTGGTGTGGGTGGTGTTGTTGTTGTTGTTATTGGAATGGAGGAGGAGATGGAGGAGAGAATGGTGGAGGAGTTGGTGGTGGTGAGGGTGGCCGACCAAGGAGGGCACGGTGGCTGGTTTGGGGCTGTTGTTGGTTGTTGTTGGTTGCTGGAAATGAAGGAGGAAGAAAGAAAAATGAAAGAGAGAAGGAAAAAGGGGTGTGTATATAAAGGGGAAGTTTGGATTATTACAAAATTGCCATGCGTTTCCACAAATGAGACTTGTGTCTCATTTAAATGAGGTCCGCGTCTAGGCAAATGAGAGCAGACGTGGAGATGAGCTCCGCGTTCAGTAGAAAACGCGAGAGTCGCGTTTGACAGAAGAGACAAAAGTCAAAAGTCATAATGTGACTTGATCAGAGTTGATTTTGAAGGACATTAACATTAAATGCAGAATGGAGAGAATCTCTGTATAGAAGATCGAATCCATATTTAGTGAGACTTGCGTCTGGTAAGGAGAGAGAAAATAAAAAAAGAAAAAAGTAAAATATCAGGATAAAATTCCAGTATTTGGGAAAATACCGAAACTCCGAAAAAGATCAAAAAATAAAGTAACTCGAAAAGTTTTTCAAAGATTCTCAAAAATAATAATATTATTTTAAGATGTTTGAAAAAATTAATTTTCAGAGATTCAATCCTGTTTTCAAAATAAAAATCCTGAAGTCAACCGTCAATACCGGTCTACACCGAGTCGGCCGGATTTTGATAAATTCTAAAAAATCTCAGAAAATGCATTGAAAAAGAAAATATGATTCTAAGAAGCAATATGAAAGTGAAATCCAGAAATTTAATTCCGATTGTAAACTAAAACTCTTGGAATCAACTAGCGATACTGGCCAACATCAAACCCGGTGGAATTTTGATAAATTTAGAAAATTCTCAGAAAAAGTATTTAGATAAAAAATGTGATTTTAAGAAATAATTTGAAAAACCATTTCTAGAAATTCAACTCCGTTTGTAAATTAAAAATCCGAGAATCGGTCAGGGATACTGGTCAACACTGGTTTTGAAGATCTCCAATTTAATTCAGAAAAATTTCAAAAAATCATAAAAAATCTAAAATATTAAAAAATAATGTTAGAAATTAAAATCGGTCAAATCTAACTATCAAAAAAATCAAATCGAGTAATACATTAGGATCGGGCCCCTAGTTCAGACTAGAGCTGACTCCGAGTTCATGAATCTGAGTCCAAGGCAAAACGATCATATAAATAATACATAATTTGTTTCATACAGGAAGTAAATCAAAAAAATATGATCAAAAAATCTGAATACGCAACTATGTACGTATTCCGGGAGCAGGGTGTTACAGTTATGCTTGGTGAACAACCAGATGGAGCAATTACCGAAATTGAATCATGAGATGTGATTTTCCTCGAAGGGGAATTTTCAAGAAAAGAGGATATCGATGACCTTGATAGATTTTTTTGAAGTGGACGAGTCACGGGAAGACGCTTCTAATTTTGATCAGGAAGATAATAGCGACTTACTGCCCAGTGAGAGTGTACTATTAGGGATTGATTTCGAAGCAACATTTTTGTGAAGAAACCAAGGTGGAAACATCTCTCGTCGTCATTTTGAGATTGAGGAATAAGCTTTCATGTGTGTTGTGCAAGAGACAGATGATCCCAAAAACTATCAAGAGGTTATGAAATCCCCAACTTCTAAGGAATAGAAACTTGTTTTGCAAGATGAAATGAAATCTATGAGAAAGAATCAAATTTGAGACTTGGTAGATCTTCTACCTCGATGTAGGACTATCAGAAACAAATGGGTTCTGAAAGTCAAACATAATGCAACGGGTTTTATCGAAAGGTACAAAGGTCGATTGTGGCAAAAGGCTACACGCAAAGAGAGGGTATTGACTACAAGGAAACCTTCTCACCGATAGTAAGGTTTACCTCCATTCGCCTAATTCTAACTATTGTCACTTATTTGCATTTAGAACTTTATCAAATAGACGTTAAGACTGTGTTTCTCAATGGAGAACTGGATGAGAAGATATATATGGATCAACATGATGGCGTTATAATGCATGAGGAAGAGTGCAAAGTTTGCAAGCTCCGACAATCCATCTATGACTTGAAACAATCATCTAGACAATGTATTTTAAATCCATCAAGTCGTAACTTCTAACGGGTTCATGATGATTGAGGAAGATCATTATGTGTATGTTAAATGATCCAAGAGTAATTTTCTAGTTCTTTCTTTGTATGTAATGACATACTTTTAGCTGGAAATGACAAGGAGATGATTATCGTCATACAGGGCTGGCTATCCTCAAAGTTTAAGATGATGGATATGAGTGAGGCAAGTTATGTGCTCGGAGTTAAGATCCTAAGAGATCATTCTAGGAAACTTCTTGGTTTGTCTCAAGAGACGTACATTATGAAAGTTCTCAAATGATTTCAGATGCAAGCTTGCAAACCTGTTGACACTCCTGTCGAGAAGGGTAGTACTTTAAGTATTAGCATGTGTCCTCAGACTTCAGAGGAAAAAGAGAAGATGGCCTGAGTTCCTTATTCAAACATTGTTGGAAACCTGATGTACCCTATGATGTGTAGTCGGCCAGACATTTGCCACACAGTTGGCCTTGTCAGTCAGTTCCAAGCAAATCCTGGATTTTTCAATTAGAAAGCAGTAAAGCGGATATTCAGATATCTCAAAAAAAAATAGCAGATTACATACTATGCTACCAAGCACCAGACTTGTGCTTAGTTGGTTACAGCGATGCCGACTAGGCTGGTTACCCTGATGAGCGCAAGTCTACTTTAGGTTTTACTATCCTGCTGAATAGCGCGACCATTAAATGGTGCAGCAAAAAGTAAACCTGTGCTGTTTTGTCCTGTGAAGGCGGAATACGTTGCTCATTCTGCTGCTATTCAGGAGGATGTTTGATTAAAGAGAGTCCTTCGAGAGTTTGGCGTTGTCGCACGTACTCAGGAGCCTGTCACTATATGTTGTGACAGTTTAGCTACTATTGCATACTCTAAGGATCTCAAGTATCATGGGAAAACCAAACACATAGACATAAGATACCATTTCATCTGTCATATAATTGTGCGAAGGGAGGTGATCCTAAGACACAGTTCTTCAAGTCGCATGGTTAATGACCCTATTGACTAAGCTTGTAACTCATCAGGCTTATCAGGCTCATCAGGAGTTTAGAACTTTATGTGATTTGTATATTTTCAGTTGATCATTTGATTCAGATATTTGTTTCATGGAAATTATTATTGAATAAAGTATTTTTTGACTATGTGCACACACATTAGTTATGAATAGGATTTCACAGCGTGAGTATATCAACAAGTAAAAATCGACTCACTCACACGAGTGATCGCCTTTGGCGCTTGAAGAACGAGTAAAGATGAGACATATTGAGTTCATGGCACAAAAGTAGCGAACTGAACCAATTTTGATAAAGATGTCGTCTTGGTTGAAACCAAGACATAGTCTTTCAAAGGCTACATATAGATAATTGAGTCCCACAATCCATGTGGCATGTGAAGCCAGATGTGAAACCTTAAGTAGGTGCTGAGAAGAACGAGCTAGTAAGGTATTCGAGTAAGATGCTGTGTAGCTGTAATATCCCTAACCTAAAATATTGTATTTTTATTTTTTTCTAAAGTATATATATTTTGATTTACTAATCATTTTATCAACTTAATTTATTATCTCCTTTTATCTCATCCTTCTTTTCTCTTGACCAAGCCCATTAGCCCATCCTACCAAGTCATACTTTGAATCTCCATCATTTTATTTTGGTCTTGATCCGAACAAAGCCCATAGGAGCCCAACCCATCAAGTCATTTTCATCATTCCTTCTCACCTTTTTCTTTTGTTTGTTAAGCCCAGCAAACAGCCCAGGCCTAAACCATATACCCAATACTTTTTCCAATTTGGATCCCATCCATCAACCCAAAACCCAATAACTTATCTATTTAATCTCCTAATCAACTAACCCTAACCCTAACCATAATCTCTCTCTTCTCCTCCTTATTCACACAGCCGCCTCCCCTTTCTCTGGATCTAGCCACTAGAACCAGCGCCCAACCCACGCCTTGCGGATCTCTTCCTCCCGTCTCCTCCTCAGGCCGCAGCCCAGGCCACGCAACTCAGCAGCGAGCTCCACCTTCCACCTCTCCGTTGGCAGCCAGGCCGCGCCCCCTTTCTTTTCTCCCTGGCGTACACCTCCAGCAGGCCAGGCGCCTCCTCCAGCCAGATCCAGCCCCTGCTGCGCCTCCCTCCGGCGAGATCTAGCAGCAGGCGCAGCAGCCTTGGCCGGATCTCCACCTCGCCGGAGTCCGGTGTGCACAACACCTCCTCCAAGCCGCACACAACCCCCTCTCTCTCCCCTCCATGGCGCAGCAGCACCCAGGCTGCAGATCCAGCAGCTGGTCGGCCTCCTCTCCGGCGGCGCAACTAGCACGGAGCAGCAGCAGCTCCTCCAGGCCGCCCCCTACTCGGCCACCTCCCCTCCATCTCCACAGCAGCAAGAACAGCCGCAGCAGAGCTTCTCCCCATGGTGCCAAGGAGAAGGAAGGATTGGTACTAGGCGTGATTGGATTCTCAAAGATTTGGCTGTTGGTTCTGTGATTGGCAGAGCTACAAGCAACTGGGTGATGATGAACCAAGACACCAGGAGAGCATACAACCAAGCACTTGGCCGAACCCCATGGTGCGTGAGCTTATTACTCCTCACTCTCATTATTTGTACAATTTATATGTGTTTTAATATACATAGTATTATATAATTTCTTGTGGGAAATTCTTGTGTGTTGTTAGAGAATTGCATGGGTATTTGATTATTAATGTATGTGTATTTTATTTCATATGCGGCAAAATCCTACTCCGAACCATTTTCGGGCTCTCCGCGGGATGCCGTTGATCGTCGTCGGCGAGCGGAACGCGCCCCACGCCCTTCACGGCGAGTTGCTCTATCCAACGACACCCTCCGCGGCCCCGGATGCCTCCGTCGGAGCCTCCGTCGGCGTGCCGCAAATCACTCGGTTGTGTGAGTAATTTTCCCCCTTTCTATTTATTTCCTTTTTCATATATTATATTGTGAATGCCTTTTTACATGCATGGGTGGAATTTAATTAATGTATAGATATTTATAATTAATAATAGGTATTTATTAGATTGGACATGTATGTATGCGCATGGGTATACGTGTATATGTTTACATAATATGTATGTATATGTATGCTTGTATACGTATGTGTACGAGTACGCACATATGTTCGTTTGCACGTGTGGGTGTTTAGCGTGTATTTATAATTATTTTTATGTATTGGTTGCGTGTTACAGCATTTTAGATTTCTTCGGTGAGATCCGGACCAACAACAGCGACAACAACAACAAGGACAGCCGTACACCATCCAGACCGCCCCCATCTTCCCCGGGCGAGCAGCGAGTTCTCCTGATCCACGCCAAGTCGTCATCGGAGACTGGCACGGTGGTCTTCTCCAGCACCTTGGCTACCTTCCCATGCAGTCCGATAGCGAAGAGCGGCACCACAGCGACCGTAACGGCGACTCGCCCGGCGACGACCAGATTCCCCAATGTGAGTGTCTCTTCCTCCTTCTCTCTTTTATTAAGTGATCGCAGCTATTATTTTATATGTGATGTAATTGTTGAGTAGAATACTTAGATTACATGTTTATGTGTGAAAATTGCCGAGCATGAAGGTGGACGGTCATCTCCCGTTTATTTTTACATATTGGATGTTTAGGAACATGATATGCATGATTCTTGATACATGTTAGAACCCCCATGTTGTCCTATTTATATCTAGAGTATTGTTGTAGACATATCAAGATGTAGCATGAGAGTAATTGAGATGGATATTGGTGGTAATGACTTGATCTAATAGAACTTAGATGCATGTATATGTTGTGATACCGAGTATTGGGATATCATGTTTGATCTTAATAGAAGTGTGAACCCTTGAGGATTCGGGAATCAGATTAAATTGTTAGAATGAGAGAGCTGAGCTTGATTATGGATATATGATGGAATGATAATTATTATATCAGATTCTTTGATGTATATTGATACTTGACGATCATGTAACTTTTGGAATATGAGTTGGTTGTCATAACTTGGGATTGATCTGGACTTATATTATTCACATAGAATGATGATCAGTAATTAGACCTGACTTATTTAGTTGAGTAATTGAGGACATATCAACTGGATTAGTTGAGTTGTGTCTTAGATTGATCTTGAGTTAGAAGTACCCAGAATCTATATTCCTTTCATTGGAGCCTGACTGATATTGAGATGAGATGGACATTGTTGGCATTTGGGATCTGATAGAGGATATGTTGTTGATGTTGAGTATCAAGAGTAGATATTCTGAACCATAAGTTATTTGAGGATGATTCTCTTACTTCGATATGATTCAGTATATGTTGACTTGATGACCTCGAGGACATACTATATACTTCATGATTAGTTATTGACTATTTCAGTTATCAGAGATGACTTATTATGATAGTGATCTACATTTTTGGAGTTTGATAATAGTTATTAATTGATCTCAGTTGTTGAGGGTATAGGATTAGAACATATTGGTGTTGAGGAGAGGACTAATTACAGATTCATTGATATGATAGTCACCGTTTTGGATTGCACTGATACGGACTGATACTTAGTGATTCATGAGAATTGCATTGAGACTATAAGTTGATGGATTAGTTATTGATATCTCTTTAGCATGGATGGATGAGATTATGATCAGCTTTAATTAAGACTGTTTATTGAGCAGTAGCTAGACTGTTACTGTTATTTTATCCATGTTATTGAAGTTACTGGGAAATGATTGTTTGACCGTAACTACGGTACAGTTCTATTGTTCATCGTATACACGGTTACTGTTACTGTTACTGTTACTGATATTGTCCACCGTGTATACGATTACTGATTGACTGTTACTGTACTGATACTGTTACCGTCCAGTAGCATCCCAGTAATTGAAATGGCATAAGGTATTGATTGTTACTGATGGCATTACCTCACTGACTGTGCACTAGACACCTTTCACTGGACCTTGACATATGACTGTATCACTGTTACTTGACATCTGGACTCCTGTACCCGGTACCCATATCCCATGTACTATTGACCTGTTAATAGCACAGTCAAACCGACGTCCGGCGGTTTGCCGCCTGGTGTCGGGATGACGAGGATGTATCCCACAATCGTACTAGCGTCCGGTGGATCCTGAATGGAACTAAGTGCCACACGGAACAAAGTGCCACATCATACACATGGTGGGGGCCACCTCTTGAATCCGTGGGGGCCACCTCTAGAATCCATTCCCCTCAGAACAAAGTGCCACACGGAGCAAAGTGCCACACCACACACGTGGTGGGGGCCACCTCTTGAATCTGTGGGGGCCACCTCTTGAATCTGTAGGGCTATCTATTGATTGTGCCACCTGGTGTTAGCGTGATATTGCATTCTCAGTGCCTATTAGCATCCACACGCACTTGTATGATGATAACCCTAGGATACATGTTATTTGGTTCTCTTTCCCTATTCGAACAATGATACCCGCATATCGGAGTTCGGATGAGTTCTACTGGATGTGCGGGCTCCAGGGTGAACTGTCGGATGTTGTGGGACGCCGGTGGGAAAGTGACAAAGATAACGTAGAACATTACTGATTGTTATTGAATAAATTGAATGAACACATTGTGTTATACCCTGAATGGTTACCCTGCCTTATGACACATGACTGTATACATGATTGTAACCAGGACCATATGATTGTAACCAAGACCACATGATTGTAACCAGGACCAGACTTATGACCAGACTTGGATACCACTTTAGTGACATGTGATGGATACCTATTTGAAATTGATTGCATATTTACAGTTGTGCCATTTGTCTGCTACCTGTATTCATGTTTTTATCATATATGTTACTGTTCAGTTATTTATTGTGTTATTTAGTCTTTCTATCTGCAGTTGTTCTTACTATTATATATGCACATGGTTTCTTCTGCACGAGCTGTTTTCCCTTTACACACACACTCATTATGGTCGCGTTCTGACGACCCTGGATTTGCACGTCCAGCTATTGGACGATTGTTTCTAATGTGCAGGTGTTTGATGAGGCGGTACGCTTTGCGAGGAGCTTGGGTCCTCTCCCTTTGATTCTGGTATACTTGCATTTTATTCTTGTTATTATTCTTTGATTCCTGTATATCACCTTTGACTTCTATTCAGCTGTCATTTCCTTCCTGTTATTCATTGCTATCATGTGTAGTCTTATATGTATTATTGCAGTGTTCTTTGATCATTATGCTTCCGATTTATAGCTTGTTCAGGTTACAATTTAGGCTTAGCGTATATATGTGAGGTATTTTCCTCGCGTATATACGTTGCCATAACGTCTCCGTATCTTTAGGATCAGGGCGTTACAGAGTGGTATCAGAGCCAGGTTCGACATAAAGAGAGAACCTAGTTCCTACCTGTAACCTGAGACAACTATATTGACACTGCAATATACATATACTATTCGCATGATAATATTGACTCCATTGAAACCGATCGTCCTCCCTTTGGAATTCCAATCTTGATTGTTGATATCCAGGATTCCAACACTTCCATTAGAGTGATTTGGATGTGTAACGCCCCGATCCCAAGGAAACGGAGACGTTATGGCGACGTACATACGCGAGGTAAAAACAACCTCACGCGTACGTTAAGCCTCAGTACAGTACAATACCTCCATATAGATCTGAGATCCAGCATGAAAGCAGTACAAGAATACATGCAGAAAGAGGTCAGCGATCATAACAGATATGAAAACAAGGATAAATAAGATAACAGAAATAAAGCACTAAAATACCTATGAATAGTCCTGATGCGGAATCTCCCATGTGACTCCAAGGCACTCTCTGAAGCTATGGTAACTCGGATCTCCAATCTGGACATGCAAACTCAGGGTCGTCAGAAAGCGACCTAGTGAGTGGTAAAACTGAAGGAGGCAATGCACAATAATAATAGATAATACATGCCGTTGGAATAGTGATACCATATAACAAGGATATATATAAACAGTAGACAGAGTTAAACATGGAAGCAGTGCAAAGATATAAACAGGTCAACTTTTAATACTATCACTACCTAGCCGGTTATTATCAGGTCATATCTATAGTCGTGTCCAGTTTATGTAATAACTAATGTTGTCTAGTGGTAACGTACTAGACATGAACATGATAGTGGTGACGTGATAGAAGTGAACATGCAGATGAGCATATGTCTGCAACAATAAAATATATGCAATACAGAACATGCATAGTATGCCACTACATACAGTGTACCATATACCAGGTAATGTAACAAAGTATACATGAGCATGAGTAGTAGGGCACTAAAGAAAGTGTAACAGGAAACAGGTACAATAGCAATGTATACATGTCACATGATAGCAGATAAATGATCAGGAACAGTAACAAGTACAATGAAACATATAGCGGGCAGGTCATGTCAAAGTCATGTCATTTATACAATAGTAGCAATCAGTACCACCTGGTATTTTAATTACTCTCTTCCAGTGTCCCATACCACTAGCGGTTCATACTGGAGCCCGCACTCCAGTCGAACCCATCCGGACATGGCCTACGGGTACCATTATCCAAACGAGAGAGTGACCAAATAACAAGTATTCCCGACGTCACTATTGTGTATACTATTTTATTATGTTAATTGGAAACCCGTGGTCGAGGAGTTCTTATCGGGTAGGTGTATCCCGTGCATACCCGGGATCACGGCCTTAAACGGACCCCTGGCTGCTAAGACCAGGGCCCTCCGCTAAGAGGGGAGTACGAATCAAGTAACGGGAGCTCATGGAGCTAGTGGTAGGTAGCACTACCGTCCCCTGCAGTGGGACTAACAATATGGATCCAGTACATCACCCGATAAGATCTAATCAACCGTCAAGTCTCCCCCATACCCAAAGTTATCATTATTATCTGATATGTCAAATATACAATGTGACAAGAACAAATAACAGTACATAATATGGGTAACATGATAACTGGACCAGAGCTCTGTTGATAGCGTAGAACAATATAACGGGAATCGGGAACAATATAACGGAATCAATATAACGGAACAATATAACGGGAAACGGGATCAATAGATGTGGAAGTCCACATATAGCATATCAACAGCTCTCAAGTCCAGTATCGGGAATATCCATATCAATAACAGGAAACAATCACATAACATGAATACGGTAACATGGAACAATAGTACATGTACTATGAACAGGGATCCATAGAGAAAGCATACATGCACATGCAACAGTGATATGCAGAGAATCTATATAATGATGATCACAATATATGTGATGACGGTAGTCTGTGAAGTAGTGCATATGAGTAACTGATGTGACGTGTCACAGTATCGGTGCAACATGTATAAGTAATACTTATGGGCAGTGTCTAATATCATGTACAGTGAACTATCGTATCAGTGTAAGGATGATCATAATAATATGACATGCGGTACTTATCCTTGTACTAGTGGAACATAAATGTGTGGCCATAATCCATGTAACAGTACCTGTAATACTGGTAGTCCGTGTATCATATAGTATCATGTCCTGTGAATTATAGTAACAGTATCTAGCATGCATGTCTAGTGACAGTGTTGTGTCATAACGTATCTGTGGAACCGTATGCAGGTAACGTTACTGTGATACGATACATGACATGATAGTGTCCAAACATATGGTGACATAGTGTGCCGGATGTCAGTGGTCCATGAACATGACCTCATAGGTATCCAGTGTTATACTCTACGTCTATTACGTATCCGACATATTTAAGTACAGTGTTTATTACAATGTTTAATATGGTGTACCAATCAGGATTTACCGGTAAGTAATAAAGCAATCGAGTTTAATTTAATAGACTAAAAAGATAATTTATAAAATAAAAACACTCACAAACTGGTTACAGGACTGTAGCTCTCGTTCCCACGATCGCAACGGATCCAGAATCGCCCGAATCGGAGTCCGGATGCTCCAGATGTCTCCCGAATACTAAAAATCATAAATTGGGTTAAATATGTAATACTAATATTTAAATGCAAATAATAAAAGTAGCAGGGGGGTTTTCTGAAAAGTTACCTTTATTGGGTTTCAGATGCGGGTTTAGCTCTTAACGGGTCGGGTCCAGATCCACGACCCAAACCCATCACTTAAGTGGAAGTGGGTTAATGGGTTAATGGGTATGGCTTATTGGGTAATGGGTTTCCAACCATTCAAAAGGGTTATAATGAGTTCGGGTGTGAACCCGAACCCCCACACACACACACACACACTGCCCACACACACTCACACACACACACACTGCCCACACACACACTCACGCACCAACACACACACACACACACATTGCCCACACACACACAGACCAACACACACACACCCACACACACTGCCCACACACACACACAGACCAGCACACACCACACCACAACACACACACATACACACAACACACTCTCTCACACACACACACCCCACACAACAGTCACCCACACACACACACACCCATTCACACACAGCAGCAGCAGCAGTGCTGCTGCTGCTGCGCCCATGGTGGCCGGCCAGCCCAGCTGGCCGGCAGCCAATAGAACCCGCCGCGGCGGGTCTAGCCGCCGGCGGCAGTTGTTGAAGGAGAGAGAGAGAGAGGGGAAGAAGAGAGAGAGAGAGAGAGAGATAAAGAGAGAGAAAATCGAATCATAATCCAATAGAGAAGACGAACAAGAAGAGGAGCCAGAAAGAACGAAACAGAGATGGCAAACAAGAACCCATATTCCAAAATAATGTCGCAACCTAATGAAATCCAACCTGCATCTAACCCATTTGAAATTGGAAAACCCTAAAACAGATAAAGGGAAATTGCAGACAACCTCCTTCAAACGTTTATGTGGGGGAAAGAGAGAGAGAGAGAGAGGATGGTGGGATAATTAGAGTGAATTAAGGAAGAGAGAGGGGGATTAGAGATTTTATTTGGGGGAGAGAGGCAGTTGTCTACAGTAGGGCGGTGGAGACTTCTCCAGAGAATTGGAGAAGAGAAGGAAAAGAAGAGAAAAGAAAAAGATAAATAAAAATATTATTTTAATATTATTATAATTGCTCAATATTCGACCAGCTCCGAACGGTGCCCAAAAATTATAGAAAATAGAGAATATTACGCTGAGACGTAATATGAAAACGGTTTGTCAAAACTCAATCCGATTTGCCAATTAAAAATCCCGGAGTGTCTTGCCGATACGGGCGACACCGGATTTGGCCGGATTTTTGATAAATTCAGAAAATTTCCCAAAAATACCCAAACGTAGCTTATGTGATTCTAAGACATTCAGTGAAAGCGGATTCTCAAAATCCAACACCGTTTGTGAAATAAAAATCGGAAGGTCGATTATCGGTATCAGTCGACACCGACTACGGAGATTTTCCAAAATAATGCAGAAAAATTCTAGAAAATCCTTAAAAATCTCAAATATTAGAAAATGATTTTTAAACTGAAATCGGCTCAAACGGACTATCACAGAGATCAAATCAATTTTATACGTCGTATCGCGTACCGATACGGTAATACGTACACCGGGGATCAGGGTGTTACAGGATGTCCATCTTGATTTCATCCTTCTTTCCTATTCATTTCTCCTAAATCTATCTCTTGAGATTGGTTACTCGTTGGAGCCGGTACCAGAAATCAGAGCGCGCAGCGGAAGTGTGGTGAAGTCTTGACGCAGTGAGAAGTGATGTGGGAGCTTCATCTTCTTCCTAACTTGATTTTTACCATTCCCCGCTTTATTGAAATTTTGAGGACGAAATTTTATTAAGGTGGGTAGAATGTAATATCCCTAACCTAAAATATTGTATTTTTATTTTTTTCTAAAGTATATATATTTTGATTTACTAATCATTTTATCAACTTAATTTATTATCTCCTTTTATCTCATCCTTCTTTTCTCTTGACCAAGCCCATTAGCCCATCCTACCAAGTCATACTTTGACTCTCCATCATTTTATTTTGGTCTTGATCCGAACAAAGCCCATAAGAGCCCAACCCATCAAGTCATTTTCATCATTCCTTCTCACCTTTTTCTTTTGTTTGTTAAGCCCAGCAAACAGCCCAGGCCTAAACCATATACCCAATACTTTTTCCAATTTGGATCCTATCCATCAACCCAAAACCCAATAACTTATCTATTTAATCTCCTAATCAACTAACCCTAACCCTAACCATAATCTCTCTCTTCTCCTCCTTATTCACACAGCCGCCTCCCCCTTTCTCTGGATCTAGCCACCAGAGCCAGCGCCCAACCACGCCTTGCGGATCTCTTCCTCCCGTCTCCTCCTCAGGCCGCAGCCCAGGCCACGCAACTCAGCAGCGAGCTCCACCTTCCACCTCTCCGTTGGCAGCCAGGCCGCGCCCCCTTTCTTTTCTCCCTGGTGTACACCTCCAGCAGGCCAGGCGCCTCCTCCAGCCAGATCCAGCCCCTGCTGCGCCTCCCTCCGGCGAGATCCAGCAGCAGGCGCAGCAGCCTTGGCCGGATCTCCACCTCGCCGGAGTCCGGCGTGCACAACACCTCCTCCAAGCCGCACACAACCCCCTCTCTCTCCCCTCCATGGCGCAGCAGCACCCAGGTTGCAGATCCAGCAGCTGGTCGGCCTCCTCTCCGGCGGCGCAACTAGCACGGAGCAGCAGCAGCTCCTCCAGGCCGCCCCCTACTCGGCCACCTCCCCTCCATCTCCACAGCAGCAAGAACAGCCGCAGCAGAGCTTCTCCCTATGGTGCCAAGGAGAAGGAAGGATTGGTACTAGGCGTGATTGGATTCTCAAAGATTTGGCTGTTGGTTCTGTGATTGGCAGAGCTATAAGCAACTGGGTGATGATGAACCAAGACACCAGGAGAGCATACAACCAAGCACTTGGCCGAACCCCATGGTGCGTGAGCTTATTACTCCTCACTCTCATTATTTGTACAATTTATATGTGTTTTAATATATATAGTATTATATAATTTCTTGTGGGAAATTCTTGTGTGTTGTTAGAGAATTGCATGGGTATTTGATTATTAATGTATGTGTATTTTATTTCATGTGCGGCAAAATCCTACTCCGAACCATTTTCGGGCTCTCCGCGGGATGCCGTTGATCGTCGTCGGCGCGCGCGAACGCGCCCCACGCCCTTCACGGCGAGTTGCTCTATCCAACGACACCCTCCGCGGTCCCGGATGCCTCCGTCGGAGCCTCCGTCGGCGTGCCGCAAATCACTCGGTTGTGTGAGTAATTTTCCCCCTTTCTATTTATTTCCTTTTTCATATATTATATTGTGAATGCCTTTTTACATGCATGGGTGGAATTTAATTAATGTATAGATATTTATAATTAATAATAGGTATTTATTAGATTGGACATGTATGTATGCGCATGGGTATACGTGTATATATTTACATAATATGTATGTATATGTATGCTTGTATACGTATGTGTACGAGTACGCGCATATGTTCGTTTGCACGTGTGGGTGTTTAGCGTGTATTTATAATTATTTGTATGTATTGGTTGCGTGTTACAGTATTTTAGATTTGTTCGGTGAGATCCGGACCAACAACAGCGACAACAACAACAAGGACAGCCGTACACCATCCAGACCGCCCCCATCTTCCCCGGGCGAGCAGCGAGTTCTCCTGATCTACGCCAAGTCGTCATCGGAGACTGGCACGGTGGCCTTCTCCAGCACCTTGGCTACCTTCCCATGCAGTCCGACAGCGAAGAGCGGCACCACAGCGACCGTAACGGCGACTCGCCCGGCGACGACCAGATTCCCCAATGTGAGTGTCTCTTCCTCCTTCTCTCTTTTATTAAGTGATCGCAGCTATTATTTTATATGTGATGTAATTGTTGAGTAGAATACTTAGATTACATGTTTATGTGTGGAAATTGCCGAGCATGAAGGTGGACGGTCATCTCCTGTTTATTTTTACATATTGGATGTTTAGGAACATGATATGCATGATTCTTGATACATGTTAGAACCCCCATATTGTCCTATTTATATCTAGAGTATTGTTGTAGACATATCAAGATGTAGCATGAGAGTAATTGAGATGGATATTGGTGGTAATGACTTAATCTAATAGAACTTAGATGCATGTATATGTTGTGATACCGAGTATTGGGATATCATGTTTGATCTTAATAGAAGTGTGAACCCTTGAGGATTCGGGAATCAGATTAAATTGTTAGAATGAGAGAGCTGAGCTTGATTATGGATATATGATGGAATGATAATTATTATATCAGATTCTTTGATGTATATTGATACTTGACGATCATGTAACTATTGGAATATGAGTTGGTTGTCATAACTTGGGATTGATCTGGACTTATATTATTCACATAGAATGATGATCAGTAATTAGACCTGACTTATTTAGTTGAGTAATTGAGGACATATCAGATATGACTGGATTAGTTGAGTTGTGTCTTAGATTGATCTTGAGTTAGAAGTACCCAGAATCTATATTCCTTTCATTGGAGCCTGACTGATATTGAGATGAGATGGACATTGTTGGCATTTGGGATCTGATAGAGGATATGTTGTTGATGTTGAGTATCAAGAGTAGATATTCTGGACCATAAGTTATTTGAGGATGATTCCCTTACTTCGATATGATTCAGTATATGTTGACTTGATGACCTCGAGGACATACTATATACTTCATGATTAGTTATTGACTATTTCAGTTCAGAGATGACTTATTATGATAGTGATCTACATTTTTGGAGTTTGATAATAGTTATTAATTGATCTCAGTTGTTGAGGGTATAGGATTAGAACATATTGGTGTTGAGGAGAGGACTAATTACAGATTCATTGATATGATAGTCACCGTTTTGGATTGCACTGATACGGACTGATACTTAGTGATTCATGAGAATTGCATTGAGACTATAAGTTGATGGATTAGTTATTGATATCTCTTTAGCATGGATGGATGAGATTATGATCAGCTTTAGTTAAGACTGTTTATTGAGTAGTAGCTAGACTGTTACTGTTATTTTATCCATGTTATTGAAGTTACTGGAAATGATTGTTTGACCGTAACCACGGTACAGTTCTATTGTTCATCGTATACACGGTTACTGTTACTGTTACTGTTACTGTTACTGATATTGTCCACCGTGTATACGATTACTGATTGACTGTTACTGTACTGATACTGTTACCGTCCAGTAGCATCCCAGTAATTGAAATGGCATAAGGTATTGATTGTTACTGATGGCATTACCTCACTGACTGTGCACTAGACACCTTTCACTAGACCTTGACATATGACTGTATCACTGTTACTTGACATCTGGACTCCTGTACCCGGTACCCATATCCCATGTACTATTGACCTGTTAATAGCACAGTCAAACCGGCGTCCGGCGGTTTGCCGCCTGGTGTCGGGATGACGAGGATGTATCCCACAATCGTACTAGCGTCTGGTGGATCCTGAATGGAACTAAGTGCCACACGGAACAAAGTGCCACATCATACACATGGTGGGGGCCACCTCTTGAATCCGTGGGGGCCACCTCTAAAATCCATTCCCCTCAGAACAAAGTGCCACACGGAGCAAAGTGCCACACCACACACGTGGTGGGGGCCACCTCTTGAATCTGTGGGGGCCACCTCTTGAATCTGTAGGGCTATCTATTGATTGTGCCACCTGGTGTTAGCGTGATATTGCATTCTCAGTGCCTATTAGCATCCACACGCACTTGTATGATGATAACCCTAGGATACATGTTATTTGGTTCTCTTTCCCTATTCGAACAATGATATCCGCATATCGGAGTTCGGATGAGTTCTACTGGATGTGCGGGCTCCAGGGTGAACTGTCAGATGTTGTGGGACGCCGGTGGGAAAGTGACAAAGATAACGTAGAACATTACTGATTGTTATTGAATAAATTGAATGAACACATTGTGTTATACCCTGAATGGTTACCCTGCCTTATGACACATGACTGTATACATGATTGTAACCAGGACCATATGATTGTAACCAAGACCACATGATTGTAACCAGGACCAGACATATGACCAGACTTGGATACCACTTTAGTGACATGTGATGGATACCTATTTGACATTGATTGCATATTTACAGTTGTGCCATTTGTCTGCTACCTGTATTCATGTTTTTATCATATGTGTTACTGTTCAGTTATTTATTGTGTTATTTAGTCTTTCTATCTGCAGTTGTTCTTACTATTATATATGCACATGGTTTCTTCTGCACGAGCTGTTTCCCCTTTACACACACACTCATTATGGTCGCGTTCTGACGACCCTGGATTTGCACGTCCAGCTATTGGACGATTGTTTCTAATGTGCAGGTGTTTGATGAGGCGGTACGCTTTGCGAGGAGCTTGGGTCCTCTCCCTTTGATTCTGGTATACTTGCATTTTATTCTTGTTATTATTCTTTGATTCCTGTATATCACCTTTGACTTCTATTCAGCTGTCATTTCCTTCCTGTTATTCATTGCTATCATGTGTAGTCTTATATGTATTATTGCAGTGTTCTTTGATCATTATGCTTCCGATTTATAGCTTGTTCAGGTTACAATTTAGGCTTAGCGTATATATGTGGGGTATTTTCCTCGCGTATATACGTTGCCATAACGTCTCCGTATCTTTAGGATCGGGGCGTTACAGTAGCGACTGGACTAAGATCTGTATGGTGTCAGAATGTGACATACACTCTTTACTTAAAGAGAGAACTCCACTGTAGCATGTACTTCATATTACATGTGCTTAGCGACCAAAATAAGAAAATGAAAGAATGATCCCTACTTCATTATTTGTGTGAGTCCTTAAGGATTGATATAATTGATCACACTTTATTTCTATCCTATGTGACTTTTGACTATATTATAAAGTGGAGGTGTAGTGAATGCTACTT